>JAUIMM010000046.1:1190000-1705000 GCA_031769625.1 Taudactylus pleione | reverse complement strand
TTACTACAGGACTATTACATCGGGGTAACAGAGGAGACGTTACTAACACCGAGAGGGAGAGGGCGGGACAGGGGGGGAGAGAGACAGAGAGCGCGGGTGCAGCACCACCAACAGTTACTACAGGACTATTACATCCGGGTAACAGAGGAGATGTTACTAACACCGAGAGGGAGAGGGAGGGACAGGGGGAGAGAGAGACAGAGAGCGCGGGTGCAACACCACCAACAGTTACTACAGGACTATTACATCCGGGTAACAGAGGAGACATTACTAACACCGAGAGGGAGAGGGAGGGACAGGGGGGGAAATATAGGGAGAGGTGGCAGAGAGGGGCTGAGAGAGTGGGGGGAGTGAGACAGAGAGCTTGGGGAGAGACACAGGGAGAAGAGGTGAGAGAGATTGAGACAGAGAGCGCGGGGGGGAGAGACAGAGAGCGCGGGGGGGAGAGACAGAGAGCGCGGGGGAGAGAGACAGAGAGCGCATTATGATGCAATGAGAATATACAGAAAATAAAGTGACAGCAGAAGTACACTACAGCTAAGTAAATGTGTGTGTACAGTAGTTATTCTAAGTATCACTTATGCTGATTAGATGACAATAATGTAGGTATTTGTAAATAGGCCCCTAAATTCCTAATCTCAAGTGCAGAACCCAGCACAGCAATGGGACTAAGCGCAGGAACAGGACCTTCACTGAGAACAAGTGAAGTCACTAACTGGCAACCACAGAGAGCAGGGCCCCCCGCACATCAGGCTCGGCTGTCACTGCACATTACCCAGTGATCATACAATAACGTTATAATAACGCCAGCGGCCCGGTCTTTTGTCACCTTTATGAAAAACAAACACAGGCATTTGGCACAGAGCTGGAAATCTATATTAAATAGAAGAAAGTCAGGTAAAGTAGATTGTCTTGGGTTATTGAAATATACGGTCATTACTTTTCTATTTAAACAGTGATCAATACATTTAGCGCTATTAATCAATAGCTTTTAGGGCTATCACAAATAATTACTTCAAAGGAAATCTGGTACATTACATTTCACAGGAATAAAGTGTAGCATACGGGCATTACAGTCTGTTATAAACCAATGCGTATTAAGAGATTTAACAGACATTCCAGCAGGATAGAATATAGAGTAGTGCGCAGTACAGTGTACTCTACATATAGAGTAGTGCGCAGTACAGTGTACTCTACATATAGAGTAGTGCATGGTATAGTGTGCTCTATATTGAGAGTAGTGCGCAGTACGATGTGCTCTATAGAGAGAGTAGTGCGCAGTACGGTGTGCTCTATATAGAGGGTAGTGCACAGTACGGTGTGCTCTATATAGAGAGTATTGCATACTACAGTGTGCTCTATATAGAGAGTAGTGCGCAGTACATTGTGCTCTATATAGAAAGTAGTGCGCAGTACGGTGTGCTCTATATAGAAAGTAGTGGGCAGTACGGTGTGCTCTATATAGAAAGTAGTGCGCAGTACGGTGTGCTCTATATAGAAAGTAGTGCGCAGTACGGTGTGCTCTATATAGAAAGTAGTGCGCAGTACGGTGTGCTCTATATAGAAAGTAGTATGCAGTACGGTGTGCTCTATATAGAGAGTAGTGCGCAGTACGGTGTGCTCTATATAGAAAGTAGTATGCAGTACAATGTGCTCTATATAGAGAGTAGTGCGCAGTACGGTGTGCTCTATATAGAGAGTAGTGCGCAGTACGGTGTGCTCTATATAGAGAGTAGTATGCAGTACAGTGTGCTCTATAGAGAGTAGTGCACAGTGTGCTCTATAGAGAGTAGTGCACAGTACTATGTTGGGGCGCAGCACAGTGACACCATGGAGGTGACATACTTAGCTCACACAATGCACACAGTGTATATGGTCCAAGCATGATCAACAAATATTTCTCATTCCGCATTTCTGTGCAGACGATATGCCCCAGCGCCACATGAGGGAAATATTACATAGAACAGGATTAAACATCTGTTAAATTCTGCCCCAGGTGCGTTGATGTTACCAGAAATGTACATTAAGAGAGAGATGTACTAATAATGGCATTTATCATAGGATTATTAATGGACATCTTTGCCCAAATAATTGCAGTTAGGTCAGAACTTCCCTCGTTCCGAGATAGCGCTGCCATCCAGACGCTACATGTATGAAGCAATGAAAAAAGTGGAGACGTTGCCTATGGCAACCAATCAGCTTCTACCTATCATTTTATATAATATACTAGATAAATGCAACCTCAAAGCTGATTAGTTGCCACGGGCAACGTCTCCACTTTCTTCACTACTTCATACATGTACCCGCAGGTGATGTAACGACTATCGCATTTCCGATCTGGGTGATGTAGTGCGCACACGCAGGCTTCGGACTGCGCATGTGGGAGTGGCCACAATCTGGGACATTGCGGAAATGTAGTCGATAGGTAACAATGGATAACTTCATCCAATGATGGCGGAGGCTATCGGGCAGACACTCAGGGAAGTTACACTGTCAGAAGCTCTGTTCTAGAGCCGGCAGGGGTGCGCACATTGGCTAAGGACAGTAACGCACTATTCACGCAAAAACAACGCGGATCACAACAAAGATGGAAATGTGTCCGGCAAGATTAGTATAACGTCTGTCCTCTGCGAATATATATCCCCCTTACTACTTATTAGTGCATCGATCTGCATCATTTATTCCTTATTCACAATTGTTCTATGGCTCCTGGTGTAACCCAGGCACATATACTACTGTTCTCTCCTGGTGTAACCCAGGCACATATACTACTGCTCTCTCCTGGTGTAACCCAGGCACATACACTACTGTTCTCTCCTGGTGTAACCCAGGCACATACACTACTGTTCTCTCCTGGTGTAACCCAGGCACATACACTACTGTTCTCTCCTGGTGTAACCCAGGCACATACACTACTGTTCTCTCCTGGTGTAACCCAGGCACATATACTACTGCTCTCTCCTGGTGTAACCCAGGCACATATACTACTGTTCTCTCCTGGTGTAACCCAGGCACATATACTACTGTTCTCTCCTGGTGTAACCCAGGCACATACACTACTGTTCTCTCCTGGTGTAACCCAGACACATACACTACTGTTCTCTCCTGGTGTAACCCAGGCACATATACTACTGTTCTCTCCTGGTGTAACCCAGGCACATATATTACTGTTCTCTCCTGGTGTAACCCAGGCACATACACTACTGTTCTCTCCTGGTGTAACACAGGCACATATATACTACTGCTCTCTCCTGGTGTAACCCAGGCACATATATACTACTGTTCTCTCCTGGTGTAACCCAGGCACATACACTACTGCTCTCTCCTGGTGTAACCCAGGCGCATATACTACTGTTCTCTCCTGGTGTAACCCAGGCGCATATACTACTGTTCTCTCCTGGTGTAACCCAGGCACATACACTACTGTTCTCTCCTGGTGTAACCCAGGCACATATACTACTGTTCTCTCCTGGTGTAACCCAGGCACATATACTACTGTTCTCTCCTGGTGTAACCCAGGCACATACACTACTGTTCTCTCCTGGTGTAACCCAGGCACATATACTACTGTTCTCTCCTGGTGTAACCCAGGCACATACACTACTGTTCTCTCCTGGTGTAACCCAGGCGCATATACTACTGTTCTCTCCTGGTGTAACCCAGGCACATACACTACTGTTCTCTCCTGGTGTAACCCAGGCACATATACTACTGTTCTCTCCTGGTGTAACCCAGGTACATATACTACTGTTCTCTCCTGGTGTAACCCATATATACTACTGTTCTCTCCTGGTGTAACCCAGGCACATATACTACTGCTCTCTCCTGGTGTAACCCAGGCACATATACTACTGCTCTCTCCTGGTGTAACCCAGGCGCATATACTACTGTTCTCTCCTGGTGTAACCCAGGCGCATACACTACTGTTCTCTCCTGGTGTAACCCAGGCACAAATACTACTGTTCTCTCCTGGTGTAACCCAGGCGCATATACTACTGTTCTCTCCTGGTGTAACCCAGGCGCATACACTGCTGCTCTCTCCTGGTGTAACCCAGGCACATACACTACTGTTCTCTCCTGGAGTAACCCAGGCACATATACTACTGTTCTCTCCTGGTGTAACCCAGGCACATACACTACTGTTCTCTCCTGGTGTAACCCAGGCACATATACTACTGTTCTCTCCTGGTGTAACCCAGGCACATACACTACTGTTCTCTCCTGGTGTAACCCAGGCGCATATACTACTGTTCTCTCCTGGTGTAACCCAGGCACATACACTACTGTTCTCTCCTGGTGTAACCCAGGCACATATATACTACTGTTCTCTCCTGGTGTAACCCAGGTACATATACTACTGTTCTCTCCTGGTGTAACCCATATATACTACTGTTCTCTCCTGGTGTAACCCAGGCACATATACTACTGCTCTCTCCTGGTGTAACCCAGGCACATATACTACTGCTCTCTCCTGGTGTAACCCAGGCGCATATACTACTGTTCTCTCCTGGTGTAACCCAGGCGCATACACTACTGTTCTCTCCTGGTGTAACCCAGGCACAAATACTACTGTTCTCTCCTGGTGTAACCCAGGCGCATATACTACTGTTCTCTCCTGGTGTAACCCAGGCGCATACACTGCTGCTCTCTCCTGGTGTAACCCAGGCACATACACTACTGTTCTCTCCTGGAGTAACCCAGGCACATATACTACTGTTCTCTCCTGGAGTAACCCAGGCACATATACTACTGTTCTCTCCTGGTGTAACCCAGCTACATATACTACTGTTCTCTCCTGGTGTAACCCAGGCACATACACTACTGTTCTCTCCTGGTGTAACCCAGGCACATACACTACTGTTCTCTCCTGGTGTAACCCAGGCACATATACTACTGTTCTCTCCTGGTGTAACCCAGGCACATATACTACTGTTCTCTCCCGGTGTAACCCAGGCACATATACTACTGCTCTCTCCTGGTGTAACCCAGGCACATATACTACTGTTCTCTCCTGGTGTAACCCAGGCACATACACTACTGTTCTCTCCTGGTGTAACCCAGGCACATATACTACTGCTCTCTCCTGGTGTAACCCAGGCACATACACTACTGTTCTCTCCTGGTGTAACCCAGGCACATACACTACTGTTCTCTCCTGGTGTAACCCAGGCACATATACTACTGTTCTCTCCTGGTGTAACCCAGGCACATATACTACTGTTCTCTCCCGGTGTAACCCAGGTACATATACTACTGTTCTCTCCTGGTGTAACCCAGGCACATATACTACTGTTCTCTCCTGGTGTAACCCATATATACTACTGTTCTCTCCTGGTGTAACCCAGGTACATATACTACTGTTCTCTCCTGGTGTGAAACAGGAGCATATATTACACTTACAAAGCTGGAAGCATCTTGAGATGTGTCCAGCTGAAGAAACTTTGCAAAATGTATCTTAAGCTCAGATAAAGTGTCGCTGTGATGTGAGGTGCATTAGGTGAGCGGCATTACGTTAGAATTAGCTGCCTCCACCGACTTCAAGCATCAGATCCTCTGTAATGAAAAAAAAAAAAAGAGCCGATCGGCACTGATACATTTATCGTAGCTGGAAAACTTAATTGACTTTCAGATTTACAGTGAACACCATAACTTGTTCTACTCCGTGAGCCAATTCTAAAATATCTCTCAGATAATGATATTAGTTTTTATTTTATTGCCTCCGTTCTCATTGTTTCCAAGAATCTCACACAGCACTTTGCATTCAGCTCATTGAGCTTAGTGACATTTTCCAAGTCCAGATTCCACTTTAACAGTTACGTTCCCTTCAAAGTGAGCCGGCAGTAATCCGTCTCGCTCCCGAAACTGAATTGGTCCCAGTGCCTTAGAGCCAAAATAAATATATTACTTTTGCCAGGAAGAGATAATATACTATAATATGAACAAGAGCTGGTTTCACAGTTCCTGCATAGCAGTGGTTCTCATACTCGGTCCTCAGGATCCCAAACAGTGCATGTTTTCCAGCTCTCCTCACAGAATCACAAGTAAGATAATTAGCTGTGGATTATTTAACATATGTCAGTGAGTAATGAATTCACCTGTGCACCTGCTGGGTGACCTGCATAACATGACCTGTTTGGGGTCCTGAGGACGAAGTTTGGTAACATAGTACATAACGTTCTATGTTATCTTTGTTATAGTGTCACTGTAACTATGTTTTTAGAATAACAGCTATTACATGGTTATTACACATATAATATGGTAGGTGATGTGGCTAGGTCCACGTCCAATGACTTAAAGTTGCAGTCATGGCACCCGGCAAAGGATGGACAGAACCCCGGGGAGCAAATGGTTGAAGGGTGAAAATATATAATACTATATATTGAGTATATATAATAAAGTATCGTGCCCCAGCATCTGTATAAGTCCAGTGACTCAGGGGTGATAAACGTGTTAGTTTTCAGGGGTTAGAGGCACGGTCAGAGGAGACCCCGCTCTTGCCTTTAGTGTGTACATGACCTGACATTATGAAGCACTGCAATGGGAAAGTTAGGTTCCGTGCTGCAATGCAGGTGTGGGAACAGTGTCAAACATATAGAATAAAACGTGCGTTCCTTGTGGTGTAGCAGGGACCTGGGAGCCCCCCAGTGTGTGTTGGCCGCTCTCGACCCCGTCCCAGGCAATCAGTGTTGATAGTCCCTGCATGTAGCCCCAAAGTGAGCAAGCCAGCAGCAGCATTCGGTGAGCTACCGTGGGGAGGGTCTTCCCCTGGATCTTCATGATTGCGAGTGAGCTCAGTAAGTGTAGGGAGAGCTGGGAGTGCCAGCTAGCTAACTACACCGGAGACCCCAGCATCAGTAGCTTGGTGCCCACCTGCTGGAGACCAATGTTGGTAATGCTGCGTACGCACCTATAGATATATCTGTCCGGTGGGAGGAAGTCCTGGGAAAGTATGGCAGCAAATAACAATATATATTTACTCTCAAACACTGGAAGACAGAGCAGAATTTCCTTCCCACCAGATTGGACAGATATATCTATAGGTGCGTATGAAGCCTTAAGGTGCATACACTCACAGGTTCTCAAACTCGGTCCTCCGGACCCCAAACAGTGCATGTGCATATTTTGCAGGTCACCCAGCAGGTGCACAGGTGTATTCATTACTCACTGACACATTTTAAAAGATGCACTGTTTGGGGTCTTGAGGACAGTTTGAGAACCTGTGCACTAGACAACAGGTTCTCAAACTCGGGCCCTGATTCAGAGCCGGACACTCTGACAGAGCGCTCGGTCTGAATCAGGGCGTCTTTTTTTTTTCTTTTTTTTTATGGAGCGGCCTCCTGGCATTGCTAATGCGAGCGGCCAGGATGATGGTCACGATCGGGCTTGCGACGAGACCCTTGTGGTAGGGTCTCGTGGCCGCAAGCCCCAGAGAGCTTTCAGCTCAAGCAGAGCCGAAAGCCCTCCCACTGACTTGTGATGTCAGTGGGGCCGCCCCCAAACGGTAGGCGTTCTCATGGGAACGCCTCCGTCTGGGCAGCCACCCCCCCGGCCCACCCACCAAAGGGGGCGTGCTGTCACTCAACATCGACAGCACGCCCCCTTTGATGTGAGACCCGGAGCGACGGATTGCCCGTCGCTATCCAGGTCTCGCGCATGCGCACAACGGAGCTGGCTCCGTCGTGCACATGCGCTCTGGGCCACCATCAACCTGGTTGCGAGCGCTCAGCGCTTGTGACCGGGTCTAAATCAGGCCCTCAGTCCTCAGGACCCCAAACAGTGCATGTTTTCCAGGTCTCACAGAATCGTAAGTCAAATAATTAGCTTCACCTATGGAACTTTTAAAATATGTCAGTGAGTAATAAATACACCTGTGCACCGAGTTTGAGAACCACTGCAAAAGGACTATGTGTGTACCCAGTGATATCGCCAATGGCGGGACCCGGCCTCGGTAAGTGCATACACACTTGCCGATGTCGGCAACGATAAACAACGGCGGGGGGAGGGGGCCATGCTGATTTTAGCAGCATTGCATAGCTAACGATATCCACAGATCATATTGCAAATACAAACGGGTATCATTAACGACCCGCGGGAGTGTAAGCCATTAGTGTGTATGCAGTATATCGTTAGACGATTAAACAAAATTGTCATAATAATGTGTTGATATTGGCAAAATAGTTTAAATGTGCGCACACACTAGATGATTTTTTAGAGGGAGCAGCCAGTCCCTGGGGAAGATCTCCTGGAAGTATCCTAAGCAGCAGATCTAAGATAAGATCTACCCCACCGAGACTTCCAGTTGCTTGACAGTGGTGGAGTCACTCCCTCCTATCAGGTAGTGCACAGAGGGGGGAGAACACTCGTGGCGGAGTCACTCCCTCCTAGCAGGTAGAGCACAGAGGGGAGAACACTTGTGGCGGAGTCGCTCCCTCCTAGCAGGTACAGCACAGAGGGGAGAACACTCGTGGTGGTGTCACTCCCTCCTAGCAGGTAGTGCACAGAGGGGAGAACACACGTGGCGCAGTCACTCCCTCCTAGCAGGTAGAGCACAGAGGGGAGAACATTTGTGGTGGAGTCACTCCCTCCTAGCAGGTAGTGCACAGAGGGGAGAACACTCGTGGCGGAGTCACTCCCTCCTAGCAGGTAGTGCACAGAGGGGAGAACACTCGTGGCGGAGTCGCTCCCTCCATGCAGGTAGTGCACAGAGGGGAGAACACTCGTGGCGGAGTCGCTCCCTCCATGCAGGTAGTGCACAGAGGGGAGAACATTTGTGGCGGAGTCACTCCCTCCTAGCAGTGGGGAGAACACTCGTGGCGGAGTCGCTCCCTCCTAGCAGGTAGTGCACAGAGGGGAGAACATTTGTGGCGGAGTCACTCCCTCCTAGCAGGTAGTGCACAGAGGGGAGAACACTCGTCGTGGAGTCACTCCCTCCTAGCAGGTAGTGCACAGAGGGGAGAACACTCATGGCGGAGTCGCTCCCTCCATGCAGATAGTGCACAGAAGGGAGAACACTCGTGGCAGAGTCACTCCCTCCTAGCAGGTAGTGCACAGACGGGAGAACACTCCATACTTTGGTAAAATGTGTGATACATTCCCAGATGAACGCACATGAACAGAGCATGTATTCGGCTGGGGAGGACGGGCTACGTGCTAGAACTTAACAACAGGAGCTCTGCCAGCCTGGTTTGTTGGTTTTGTGTGAGGTGTATTCCATCTGCCTTCTGCACATCTTGTATGCTGCAGGTTCCCAAAAAATATCCTTTTCAGGAACTAAAAAACATCTTTCTTGCTTCAAGAAGCCTGTATCTGCTTGTATCCTGTGACTAAGATAAGAGCCTCACGCTTATCTGTCCTCTGGATGTCATACAGTGCCTCCGAGCTCACCTTCTGCAATTCTCTAGGAACCAGCGATAACACAAAAGGTAGGAGGTATAGAGTGTCTCTTGCCTCAGTGGTGTTCCTCATTTCTAGTAAATTGATGCGTCCTCTACATTGCAGCAACAAGTACACTGTAGAGTAATTATTAATATATTTCTTTAGCAGTTCTTTAATCACAAGCCATGATGATTTATCATTAGCAATATCTGAAAACTACGTAAAAGGAAATTAGCTGATCCATGAAACGAGAAAATAAAATATGAAACATTAGAAGCTAAACTACAAAATAGATATTCCACAACATGGTACTGATTCATCCATGAGAAAGTCACATTACATCTATAGATTTACTGTCATCCTGCCGCAATCATGCAAAGTCTATGCCAAGACTCAAAGAGGAGAGTGTCACAGAAAGGTCAGATCCTACAACGGAGGACGCCATTTTCTACACTAATACAATACTCACTACAACACTACCTATCACTTCACAAGGATCTTGTTAACGAATGTATAAGGATGCATTGTCAGGAAGGGATGGAGTTACTATCGCGGCTGTCAGGATGCGGACGCTCAGAATCCCGGCACCAACGATCTCGACGGTAAGTAGTGGGGTTAGAGGGTGGGTTAGGGTTAGGCTGCGAGGAGGATGGAGGGTAGGATACCTACCAGCAGGTGTCTGAATCCTAACCTGTCAGGATGCTGGCGTCGGGATTCTGTACCCAACCTGCTCTGTATGTGTAGAAAATCGCACAGCATCACTTCTCTCATTTTAGGTGTATACAGCTACACAGTACAACTTCTGCATGCAATCTTCTTTACAGTTATCCTTATAGTGCATACTCTGGTCTGTGAGTGTGTGATGTGTGGATGCTCCTGTACAGCCGCACAGTCCCTGGTTAGTGCATGCTCTGGTCTGTGAGTGTGTGATGTGTGGATGCTCCTGTATAGCCGCACAGTCCCTGGTTAGTGCATGCTCTGGTCTGTGAGTGTGTGATGTATGGATGCTCCGGTATAGCCGCACAGTCCCTGGTTAGTGCATGCTCTGGTCTGTGAGTGTGTGATGTGTGGATGCTCCTGTACAGCCGCACAGTCCCTGGTTAGTGCATGCTCTGGTCTGTGAGTGTGTGATGTATGGATGCTCCTGTACAGCCGCACAGTCCCTGGCTAGTGCATGCTCTGGTCTGTGAGTGTGTGATGTGTGGATGCTCCTGTACAGCCGCACAGTCCCTGGTTAGTGCATGCTCTGGTCTGTGAGTGTGTGATGTGTGCATGCTCCTGTATAGCCGCACAGTACCTGGTTAGTGCATGCTCTGGTCTTTGTGTGATGTATGGATGCTCCTGTACAGCCGCACAGTCCCTGGTTAGTGCATGCTCTGGTCTGTGAGTGTGTGATGTATGGATGCTCCTGTACAGCCGCACAGTCCCTGGTTAGTGCATTCTCTGGTCTGTGAGTGTGTGATGTGTGGATGCTCCTGTACAGCCGCACAGTCCCTGGTTAGTGCATGCTCTGGTCTGTGAGTGTGTGATGTATGGAAGCTCCTGTACAGACGCACAGTCCCTGGTTAGTGCATGCTCTGGTCTGTGAGTGTATGATGTATGGATGCTCCTGTACAGCCGCACAGTCCCTGGTTAGTGCATGCTCTGGTCTGTGAGTGTGTGATGTGTGGATGCTCCTGTACAGCCGCACAGTCCCTGGTTAGTGCATGCTCTGGTCTGTGAGTGTGTGATGTATGGATACTCCTGTACAGCCGCACAGGAGCTGGTTAGTGCATGCTCTGGTATGTGAGTGTGTGATGTATGGATGCTCCTGTAGAGCTGCACAGTCCCTGGTTAGTGCATGCTCTGGTCTGTGAGTGTGTGATGTGTGGATGCTCCTGTACAGCCGCACAGTCCCTGGTTAGTGCATGCTCTGGTCTGTGAGTGTGTGATGTGTGGATGCTCCTGTACAGCCGCACAGTCCCTAGTTAGTGCATGCTCTGGTCTGTGAGTGTGTGATGTGTGGATGCTCCTCCTGTACAGCCGCACAGGAGCTGGTTAGTGCATTCTCTGGTCTGTGAGTGTGTGATGTGTGGATGCTCCTGTACAGCCGCACAGGAGCTGGTTAGTGCATGCTCTGGTCTGTGAGTGTGTGATGTGTGGATGCTCCTGTACAGCCGCACAGGAGCTGGTTAGTGCATGCTCTGGTCTGTGAGTGTGTGATGTATGGATGCTCCTGTAGAGCTGCACAGTCCCTGGTTAGTGCATACTGTGGTCTGTGAGTGTGTGATGTGTGGATGCTCCTGTACAGCCGCACAGTCCCTGGTTAGTGCATGCTCTGGTCTGTGAGTGTGTGATGTATGGATGCTCCTGTAGAGCTGCACAGTCCCTGGTTAGTGCATACTGTGGTCTGTGAGTGTGTGATGTGTGGATGCTCCTGTACAGCCGCACAGTCCCTGGATATTGCATGTAAGTAATTACATTTGTCCTGCTATCGCAATGTTTCTAGCTAATGTATGCAGCGACTCTGGGGATGGACCAAGACGTGACCCTACAGCTTGAGCATAGTGTACAGTGCAGCCAAGCGACTATAATCTTAAATTGCTATTTAGAAAGGTGACTTAATATGGCAAATTCAATTTCTCAAGTGTAAAATATTTACAACTAATTGAAGCATTAATTAATATAAAACGCCACTTACGGCTGGAATCTCCGCTGCCCTCTCCACACGGGCGGCTCAGTCTGCGTTACTAAGAGAGGAAGTGATTATTGTACAGAAGAGGTGGAGGAGGCTTATTCTATCTGCAACACCTGCCATACCTAGTCTGACTGCAGTGGAGAATGAGTAGTAGTAGTGTATGAATAACTAAAGCCCTTCCTATGAGCCTGTGCGCTATTTGTCAGTGGCGCCATTGGTGAAACCTGGTCATGTCTATTGTTACATTTTTGGAAACGACACAACAGGGTTTTTTTTGTGACTCTTGTATATCGAAGACTTTAGAGCTGATGCAGTGTTGGATATACAACGTGCAAAGTCGTACACAACTGGAGCTGGTTGTAACGTAAAGCTCAGACATAGGCAGATTTTACACACACGTGCCCGACGCAGATCGCGATACAGCAAAAATACGTCTTCTGGAGGGATATCTTGTGCACCCCTGCAGGACAGCTGGTCAATGATGATGCAGTGCCCACAATACACAGTATGACACAAAACAGTGCCCCAATACAGAGTATACCCCACCATAGTGTGCCCAATACATAGTACGCCATACCACAGTGCCCCAATACATAGTACGCCACACCACAGTCCCCAAATACACAGTATGCCCCACCAGTGTGCCCAATACATAGTACGCCACACCACAGTGCCTCCAATACATAGTATACCACACCACAGTGCCCCAATACAGAGTATGCCCCATCATAGTGTGCCCAATACACAGTATGCCCCACCATAGTGTGCCCAATACATAGTACGCCACACCACAGTGCCCCAATACACAGTATGCCCCACCATATTGTGCCCAATACACAGTACGCCACACCACAGTGCCCCAATACACAGTATGCCCCACCATAGTGTACCCTACCACAGTTTCCCCTATACATAGTATACCCCACCACAGTTTCCCCTATACATAGTATACCCCACCACAGTGCCTCCAATACATAGTATACCCCACCATAGTGCCTCCAATACATAGTATACCACACCACCGTGTCCCCTATACATAGTATACCACACCATAGTGCCCCAATACACAGTATGCCCCACCAGTGTGCCCAATACATAGTATACCACACCACAGTGCCTCCAATAGTGTGCCTCCAATACACAGTATGCTCCACCACAGTGTGCCCAATACATAGCAGCGTCAGCCCGAGAGGATGAAATCCCCACAGCGTCAGCCCGAGAGGATGAAATCCCCACAGCAGCAGCCCGAGAGGATGAAATCCCCACAGCGTCAGCCCGAGAGGATGAAATCCCCACAGCTTCAGCCCGAGAGGATGAAATCCCCACAGCGTCAGCCCGAGAGGATGAAATCCCCACAGCGTCAGCCAGAGAGCGCCCGAGAGGATGAAATCCCGACAGCGTCAGCCCGAGAGGATGAAATCCCAACAGCGTCAGCCCGAGGATGAAATCCCGACACCGTCAGCCTGAGGATGAAATCTTGACAGCGTCAGCCCGAGGATGAAATCCCGACAGCGTCAGCCCGAGAGGATGAAATCCCGACAGCGTCAGCCCGAGAGGATGAAATCCCGACAGCGTCAGCCCGAGAGGATGAAATCCCCACAGCGTCAGCCCGAGAGGATGAAATCCCCACAGCGTCAGCACGAGAGGATGAAATCCCGACAGCGTCAGGTGAGTCATCTAACCCTCCCCTCTCCCCCACTAACCCTCCCTTAGGGGTGCCTAACCCTAAACTCCCTGGGTGGTGCCTAACCCTAACCTGCCCCTGGTGGTGCCTAGTAGAGTGCGCTAACGCCATCTGGAGATGAGGTAGGCGAGTGTCTACGACTTAGGATAATCTGCCTTTAGTCCTCTTAGGTCACGGGCTAAGCGGTCTGCCAGCTTTCTCCCAGTGCAGCTGCAGGGGCTTCAGTCAAGTCTCTAGAGCCCCCGTCTTGTATTTATATGGAGGAAAATCAACTTCAAATTCAGCTCCAGAGAATGTTGTTTACTTGTAAATAAGCAGCTTCCCCCTGGCAGGCGGACAGTCACTCAGTCATTAGCGATCGGCCACAGCCTGCCAAGCATCTCCCTAATACAAACACTCACTTGTCTTCACATTTATTGTAAGCAGAAACCATCATTTAAAACAAGTATGTAGAGTACAGTAATGTCATTCCAGGTACTTCAGGAGCTGCTGGTCGCGTGAGGAGGTTCAGCTTACAGGAACCATCTGCTATAGTCTCAGGGTCATTTAATATTAGCAATAAAATGCAGACCATACATAGTGCAGAGACACAGCTTTGGGGATCAGGTCCAGAGATCATAACACCCTTCATCCTCCGATCCAGCTCACCGGCAGAACTGTCCTTCTACAGAATATCTACCGACCGTCCTTCTACAGAATATCAACCGACCCTCCTTCTACAGAATATCTACCGACCGTCCTTCTGCAGAATATCTACCGACCATCCTTCTACAGAATATCTACTGACCGTCCTTCTACAGAATATCTACTGACCGTCCTTCTACAGAATATCAACCGACCCTCCTTCTACAGAATATCTACCGACCGTCCTTCTACAGAATATCAACCGACCCTCCTTCTACAGAATATCTACCGACCGTCCTTCTGCAGAATATCTACCGACCATCCTTCTACAGAATATCTACCGACCCTCCTTCTACAGAATATCTACTGACCGTCCTTCTACAGAATATCAACCGACCCTCCTTCTACAGAATATCTACCGACCGTCCTTCTACAGAATATCTACCGACCATCCTTCTACAGAATATCTACCGACCGTCCTTCTACAGAATATCTACTGACCGTCCTTCTACAGAATATCTACTGACCGTCCTTCTACAGAATATCTACTGACCGTCCTTCTACATAATATCTACTGACCGTCCTTCTACAGAATATCTACTGACCGTCCTTCTACAGAATATCTACTGACCGTCCTTCTACAGAATATCTACTGACCGTCCTTCTACATAATATTTACTGACCGTCCTTCTACAGAATATCTACTGACCGTCCTTCTACAGAATATTCTAAACACACAGAAACATACTAGACACACAGTAACATTCTACGCACAGTAACATACACACAGTAACATTCTACCCACAAAGTAACATACTGCACACACACACACAGTAATATACTATGAACACACATTAACATTCTACACACACAGTAACACTGCATACACACACACACACACACACACACACAGTAACATACTACACACACAGTAACATACTACACAGACAGTAACACACTACACACACAGTGTAACACTACACAAAAAAAACAGCAACATACTAACATATAATCTGTCCTCCTAATATTTACTGACAATCCTTCTACATAATATTTACTGACAGCTTTAAAAAAATACTCATATAAATCTGTAAAATTAATTAATAATATCAGTCCCTGCCCCAGAGCAGCTTACACTCTATGGGTGGGATGTACTAAAAGGGAAAATGCGGTAAAACTCCAGGAGCTCAGTACCCTAGAAGCAGAGCACCCAGGGAGCCAATCCCATCAAGAGTCATGGACTCCAGGAATTCATGAGCAGAGCACCCCATGACTCAGTACCAATGACCAGAGAACCACAAGAGCCGCGGACCCCACAAGCAGACCACCCCATGAGCTCAGTACCCAATGAGCAGAGAACCACAAGAGCCGCGGACCCCACGAGCAGAGCACCCCATGAGCTCAATACCCAATGAGCAGAAAACCACAAGAGCCGCAGACCCCACGAGCAGAGCACCCCATGAGCTCAATACCCAATGAGCAGAAAACCACAAGAGCCGCAGACCCCACGAGCAGATCACCCCATGAGCTCAGTACCCAATGAGAAGAGACCCACAAGAGCCGCAGACCACACGAGCTGATCACCCCATGACCTCAGTACCCAATGAGCAGAGAACCACAAGAGCTGCAGACCACACGAGCAGATCACCCCATGAGCTCAGTACCCAATGAGCAGAGAACCACAAGAGCTGCGGACCCCACGGGCAGATCACCCCATGAGCTCAGTACCCAATGAGCAGAAAACCACAAGAGCCGCGGACCCCACGAGCTGAGCACCACAGGAGCAGAGCACAGTCGCAGATCCTGCATAGCATTACTCCGCTCACAGGCACATTCCCTTCCCCGCTCAGACACTCTGACACACACACAGTGGAACAGACAGACATTTGCATGTGCTCTTGCGGCTCGCCAGGAGCTTTCCTACCTCACACACATTATATTTCCCTGGGGGCAATTCGTTCCCCGGATGAATTAATTACACACTATCCCTTTACCTGCAAATAGATTTAATACAAAAATAACAGTTGTTGGTCTCAGTCTCAAAGACTTTTTCCAGAAACAATGAAAGGAGGAATTTTATCTGCATAACCTTCTACTAGGGAAGTAGTATTACATATGTGATATTACTATACATACAGCCAGCACTAGGGAAGTAGTATTACATATGTGATATTATTACTATACACACAGCCAGCACTAGGGAAGTAGTATTACATATGTGATATTACCATACATACAGCCAGCACTAGGGAAGTAGTATTACATATGTGATATTACTATACATACAGCCAGCACTAGGGAAGAAGTATTACATATGTGATATTACTATACATACAGCCAGCACTAGGGAAGTAGTATTACATATGTGATATTACTATACATACAGCCAGCACTAGGGAAGTAGTATTACATATGTGATATTATTACTATACACACAGCCAGCACTAGGGAAGTAGTATTACATATGTGATATTACCATACATACAGCCAGCACTAGGGAAGTAGTATTACATATGTGATATTACTATACATACAGCCAGCACTAGGGAAGAAGTATTACATATGTGATATTACTATACATACAGCCAGCACTAGAGAAGTAGTATTACATATGTGATATTATTACTATACATACAGCCAGCACTAGGGAAGTAGTATTACATATGTGATATTACCATACATACAGCCAGCACTAGGGAAGTAGTATTACATATGTGATATTACTATACATACAGCCAGCACTAGAGAAGTAGTATTACATATGTGATATTACTATACATACAGCCAGCAGTAGGGAAGTAGTATTACATATGTGATATTACTATACATACAGCCAGCACTAGGGAAGTAGTATTACATATGTGATATTACTATACATACAGATAGCACTAGAGAAGTACTATTACATATGTGATATTACTATACATACAGATAGCACTAGAGAAGTAGTATTACATATGTGATATCATTACTATACATACAGCCAGCACTAGGGAAGTAGTATTACATATGTGATATCATTACTATACACACAGCAAGCACTAGGGAAGTAGTATTACATATGTGATATCATTACTATACACACAGCAAGCACTAGGGAAGTAGTATTACATATGTGATATTACTATACACACATCCAGCACTAGGGAAGTATTACATATGTGATATTACTATACACACAGCCAGCACTAGAGAAGTAGTATTACATATGTGATATTACTATACATACAGCAAGCACTAGGGAAGTAGTATTACATATGTGATATTACTATACATACAGCAAGCACTAGGGAAGTAGTATTACATATGTGATATTACTATACATACAGCCAGCACTAGGGAAGTAGTATTACATATGTGATATTACTAAACACACAGCCAGCACTAGGGTAGTAGTATTACATATGTGATATTACTATACATACAGCCAGCACTAGAGAAATAGTATTACATATGTGATATTACTATACATACAGCCAGCACTAGAGAAGTAGTATTACATATGTGATATTACTATACACACAGCAAGCACTAGGGAAGTAGTATTACATATGTGATATCATTACTATACATACAGCCAGCACTAGGGAAGTAGTATTACATATGTGATATCATTACTATACATACAGCCAGCACTAGGGTAGTAGTATTACATATGTGATATTATTACTATACATACAGCCAGCACTAGGGTAGTAGTATTACATATGTGATATTACTATACATACAGCCAGCACTAGGGAAGTAGTATTACATATATGATATCATTACTATACATACAGCCAGCACTAGGGAAGTAGTATTACATATGTGATATTACTATACACACAGCCAGCACTAGGGAAGTAGTATTACATATGTGATATTACTATACACACAGCCAGCACTAGGGAAGTAGTATTACATATGTGATATCATTACTATACATACAGCCAGCACTAGGGTAGTAGTATTACATATGTGATATTACTATACACACAGCAAGCACTAGGGAAGTAGTATTACATATGTGATATTACTATACACACAGCAAGCACTAGGGAAGTAGTATTACATATGTGATATTACTATACACACAGCCAGCACTAGGGTAGTAGTATTACATATGTGATATTACTATACACACAGCCAGCACTAGGGTAGTAGTATTACATATGTGATATTACTATACACACAGCAAGCACTAGGGAAGTAGTATTACATATGTGATATTACTATACACACAGCAAGCACTAGGGAAGTAGTATTACATATGTGATATTACTATACACACAGCAAGCACTAGGGAAGTAGTATTACATATGTGATATTACTATACACACAGCAAGCACTAGGGAAGTAGTATTACATATGTGATATCATTACTATACATACAGCCAGCACTAGGGTAGTAGTATTACATATGTGATATTATTACTATACATACAGCCAGCACTAGGGAAGTAGTATTACATATATGATATCATTACTATACATACAGCCAGCACTAGGGTAGTAGTATTACATATGTGATATCATTACTATACACACAGCCAGCACTAGGGAAGTAGCATTACATATGTGATATCATTACAATACATACAGCCAGCACTAGGGAAGTAGTATTACATATGTGATATCATTACTATACATACAGCCAGCACTAGGGAAGTAGTATTACATATGTGATATCATTACTATACATACAGCCAGCACTAGAGAAGTAGTATTACATATGTGATATCATTACTATACATACAGCCAGCACTAGGGAAGTAGTATTACATATGTGATATCATTACTATACATACAGCCAGCACTAGGGAAGTAGTATTACATATGTGATATTACTATACACACAGCAAGCACTAGGGTAGTAGTATTACATATGTGATATCATTACTATACACACAGCCAGCACTAGAGAAGTAGTATTACATATGTGATATTACTATACATACAGCCAGCACTAGGGAAGTAGTATTACATATGTGATATTATTACTATACATACAGCCAGCACTAGGGAAGTAGTATTACATATGTGATATTACTATACACACAGCAAGCACTAGGGAAGTAGTATTACATATGTGATATCATTACTATACATACAGCCAGCACTAGGGAAGTAGTATTACATATGTGATATCATTACTATACATACAGCCAGCACTAGAGAAGTAGTATTACATATGTGATATCATTACTATACATACAGCCAGCACTAGGGAAGTAGTATTACATATGTGATATCATTACTATACATACAGCCAGCACTAGGGAAGTAGTATTACATATGTGATATTACTATACACACAGCCAGCACTAGGGTAGTAGTATTACATATGTGATATCATTACTATACACACAGCCAGCACTAGAGAAGTAGTATTACATATGTGATATTACTACTATACACACAGCCAGCACTAGGGTAGTAGTATTACATATGTGATATCATTACTATACACACAGCCAGCACTAGAGAAGTAGTATTACATATGTGATATTACTATACATACAGCCAGCACTAGGGAAGTAGTATTACATATGTGATATTACTATACACACAGCCAGCACTAGGGTAGTAGTATTACATATGTGATATCATTACTATACACACAGCCAGCACTAGAGAAGTAGTATTACATATGTGATATTACTATACATACAGCCAGCACTAGGGAAGTAGTATTACATATGTGATATTACTAAACACACAGCCAGCACTAGGGTAGTAGTATTACATATGTGATATTACTATACATACAGACAGCACTAGAGAAATAGTATTACATATGTGATATTACTATACATACAGCCAGCAGTAGGGAAGTAGTATTACATATGTGATATTACTATACATACAGCCAGCACTAGGGTAGTAGTATTACATATGTGATATCATTACTATACACACAGCCAGCACTAGAGAAGTAGTATTACATATGTGATATTACTATACATACAGCCAGCACTAGGGAAGTAGTATTACATATGTGATATCATTACTATACATACAGCCAGCACTAGGGAAGTAGTATTACATATGTGATATTACTATACATACAGCCAGCACTAGAGACGTTGTATTACATATGTGATATTACTATACATACAGCCAGCACTAGAGAAGTAGTATTACATATGTGATATTACTATACATACAGCCAGCACTAGGGTAGTAGTATTACATATGTGATATCATTACTATACATACAGCCAGCACTAGGGTAGTAGTATTACATATGTGATATTATTACTATACATACAGCCAGCACTAGAGAAGTAGTATTACATATGTGATATCATTACTATACATACAGCCAGCACTAGGGAAGTAGTATTACATATGTGATATTATTACTATACATACAGCCAGCACTAGAGAAGTAGTATTACATATGTGATATCATTACTATACATACAGCCAGCACTAGAGAAATAGTATTACATATGTGATATCATTACTATACATACAGCCAGCACTACGGAAGTAGTAATACATATGTGATATCATTACTATACACACAGCCAGCACTAGAGAAGTAGTATTACATATGTGATATCATTACTATACACACAGCCAGCACTAGGGAAGTAGTATTACATATGTGATATTATTACTATACATACAGCCAGCACTAGGGAAGTAGTATTACATATGTGATATCATTACTATACATACAGCAAGCACTAGGGAAGTAGTATTACATATGTGATATCATTACTATACATACAGCCAGCACTAGGGAAGTAGTATTACATATGTGATATTATTACTATACATACAGCCAGCACTAGAGAAGTAGTATTACATATGTGATATTATTACTATACATACAGCCAGCACTAGGGAAGTAGTATTACATATGTGATATCATTACTATACATACAGCCAGCACTAGAATTACATATGTGATATCATTACCATACATACAGCCAGCACTAGAGAAGTAGTATTACATATGTGATATCATTACCATACATACAGCCAGCACTAGGGAAGTAGTAATACATATGTGATATCATTACTATACATACAGCCAGTGCATAAATATTGGGACATTAACAGAATTTTCATATTTTGGCCTCTATTCACCACCACAATGGCTTTGAAATGAAACAAACAAGATGTGATTTAACTGCAGACTTTCAGATTTAATTTGAGGGTAATTACATCCAAATCAGGTGAACGGTGTAGGAATTACAATGGTTTGTATATGTGCCTCCCACTTTTTAAGGGGCCAAAAGTAATGGGACTATCAACTCAAAAGCTATTTCATGGACAGGTGTGGGCTATTCTCTCGTTATTTCAATATCAATTAAGCAGGTAAAAGGTCTGGAGTTGATTCTAGGTGTGACATTTGCATTTGGAATCAGTTGCTGTCGACTCTCAATATGAGATCCAAAGAGCTGTCACTATCAGTGAAGCAAGCCATCATTAGGCTGAAAAACCAAAACAAACCCATCAGAACGATGGCAAAAACATTAGGTGTGGCCAAATCAACTGTTTGGAACATTCTTAAAAAGAAAGAACGCACTGGAGAGCTCAGCAACACCCGGAAGACCACGGAAAACAACTGTGGTGGATGACAGAAGAATTATTTCCCTGGTGAAGAAAAACCCCTTCACAACAGTTGGCCAAATCAAGAACACTCTCCAGGAGGTAGGTGTATATGTGTCAAACTCAACAATCAAGAGAAGACTTCACAAGAGTGAATATAGAGGGTTCACCACAAGATGTAAACCATTGGTGAGCCACAAAAACAGGAAGACCAGATTACAGTTTGCCAAAAAACATCTAAAAAAGCCATTACAGTTCTAGAACAACATCCTATAGACAGATGAGACAAAGATCAACTTGTACCAGAGTGATGGGAAGAGAAGAGTATGGAGAAGGAAAGGAACTGCTCATGATCCAAAACATACCACCTCTTCAGTGAAGCATGGTGGTGGTAGTGTCATGGCGTGGGCATGTATGGCTGCCAATGGAACTGGTTCCCTTGTATTTATTGATGATGTGACTGCTGACAAAAGCAGCAGAATGAATTCTGAAGTGTTTCGGGCAATATTATATGCTCATATTCAGTCAAATGCTTCAGAACTCATTGGACGGCGCTTCACAGTGCAAATGGACAATGACCCGAAGCATACTGCAGAAGCAACCACATAGGTTTTTAAGGCTAAAAAGTGGAATGTTATGCAATGGCCAAGTCAATCCCCTGACCTGAATCCGATTGAGCATGTATTTCACTTGATGAAGACAAAACTGAAGGGAAAATGCCCCAAGAACAAGCAGGAACTGAAGACATTTGCAGTAGAGGCCTGGCAGAGCATCACCAGGGATGAAACCCAGCGTCTGGTGATGTCTATGCGTTCCAGACTTCAGGCTGTAATTGCCTGCAAAGGATTTGCAACAAAGTATTAAAAAGTGAAAGTTAGATTTAGGATTGTTTAGTTTGTCCCATTACTTTTGGCCCCTTAAAAAGTAAGATGTGCTTTACCTGCAGACTTTCAGATTTAATTTGAGGGTAATTACATCCAAATCAGGTGAACGGTGTAGGAATTACAACGGTTTCTATATGTGCCTCCCACTTTTTAAGGGGCTAAAAGTAATGGGACAAACTAAACAATCCTAAATCTAAGTTTCACTTTTTACTACTTTGTTGCAAATCCTTTGCAGGCGATTACAGCCTGAAGACTGGAACGCATAGACATCACCAGACGCTGGGTTTCATCCCTGGTGATGCTCTGCCAGGCCTCTACTGCAAATGTCTTCAGTTCCTGCTTGTTCTTGGGGCATTTTCCCTTCAGTTTTGTCTTCATCAAGTGAAATACATGCTCAATCGGATTCAGGTCAGGGGATTGACTTGGCCATTGCATAACATTCCACTTTTTAGCCTTAAAAACCTATGTGGTTGCTTCTGCAGTATGCTTCGGGTCATTGTCCATCTGCACTGGGAAGCGCCATCCAATGAGTTCTGAAGCATTTGACTGAATATGAGCATATAATATTGCCCGAAACACTTCAGAATTCATTCTGCTGCTTTTGTCAGCAGTCACATCATAGGGAACCAGTTCCATTGGCAGCCATACATGCCCACGCCATGACACTACCACCACCATGCTTCACTGATGAGGTGGTATGTTTTGGATCATGAGCAGTTCCTTTCCTTCTCCATACTCTTCTCTTCGCATCACTCTGGTACAAGTTGATCTTTGTCTCATCTGTCCATAGGATGTTGTTCCAGAACTGTAATGGCTTTTTTAGATGTTGTTTGGCAAACTCTAATCTGGTCTTCCTGTTTTTGTGGCTCACCAATGGTTTACATCTTGTGGTGAACCCTCTATATTCACTCTTGTGAAGTCTTCTCTTGATTGTTGACTTTGACACATATACACCTACCTCCTGGAGAGTGTTCTTGATTTGGCCAACTGTTGTGAAGGGGTTTTTTCTTCACCAGGGAAATAATTCTTTTGTCATCCACCACAGTTGTTTTCTGTGGTCTTCCGGGTCTTTTGGTGTTGCTGAGCTCTCCGGTGCGTTCTTTCTTTTTAAGAATGTTCCAAACAGTTGATTTGGCCACACCTAATGTTTTTGCTATCTCTCTGATGGGTTTGTTTTGATTTTTCAGCCTAATGATGGCTTCAGTAATAGTGACAGCTCCTTGGATCTCATATTGAGAGTCGACAGCAACTGATTCCAAATGTAAATGTCACACTTAGAATCAACTCCAGACGTTTTACCTGCTTAATTGATAATGAAATAATGAGGGAATAGCCCACACCTGTCCATGTAATAGCTTTTGAGTTGATAGTTCCATTACTTTTGGCCCCTTAAAAAGTCAGAGGCTCATATAGAAACCGTTGTAATTCCTACACCGTTCACCTGATTTGGATGTAATTACCCTCAAATTAAATCTGAAAGTCTGCAGGTAAAGCACATCTTGTTTGTTTCATTTCAAAGCCATTGTGGTGCTGAATAGAGGCCAAAATCTGAAAATTCAGTCAATGTCCCAATATTTATGGACCGGACTGTATGTAATACACACAGATGAATGGAAACAATTTACAAGGCCTCAGAAAGTTATTCTAAAAGTTTATTTGACAATAAATTACAATTAAAAACAAAAACTATCACATTGTCCCAACATAATTAAAAAAGAAAAGAAAATCTCTCCCAGGGAGCCCATGACGCACACAGCACCCGCCACATGCCAATTGTGCGGCACATAAAGGCCGGGCGCAGTCGCTGTTCTGATAACAGGAGCCAGCTGAATACACTGGACTACAATGCCGGGCGACAGATAAGAAATGAAATGTTCTCCTATTCTCAGCAGCGCACGGCTGACATTTCCAATTACGCTCCGGAGACTCCAGTAATGAAGTCACCTGCACAGGCAGTGACTGATAGGAGACTGTAACACGTAATATTACAGGGTCCTGTCATTTATCACCTGCACAGGCAGTGACTGATAGGAGACTGTAACACGTAATATTACAGGGTCCTGTCATTTATCACCTGCACAGGCAGTGACTGATAGGAGACTGTAACACGTAATATTACAGGGTCCCGTCATTTATCACCTGTACAGGCAGTGACTGATAGGAGACTGTAACACGTAATATTACAGGGTCCCGTCATTTATCACCTGTACAGGCAGTGACTGATAGGAGACTGTAACACGTAATATTACAGGGTCCCGTCATTTATCACCTGTACAGGCAGTGACTGATAGGAGACTGTAACACGTAATATTACAGGGTCCCGTCATTTATCACCTGTACAGGCAGTGACTGATAGGAGACTAACACGTAATATTACAGGGTCCCGTCATTTATCACCTGTACAGGCAGTGACTGATAGGAGACTAACACGTAATATTACAGGGTCCTGTCATTTATCACCTGCACAGGCAGTGACTGATAGGAGACTGTAACACGTAATATTACAGGGTCCTGTCATTTATCACCTGCACAGGCAGTGACTGATAGGAGACTGTAACACGTAATATTACAGGGTCCCATCATTTATCACCTGCACAGGCAGTGACTGATAGGAGACTGTAACACGTAATATTACAGGGTCCGGTCATTTATCACCTGTACAGGCAGTGACTGATAGGAGACTGTAACACGTAATATTACAGGGTCCGGTCATTTATCACCTGCACAGGCAGTGACTGATAGGAGACCGTAACACGTAATATTACAGGGTCCCGTCATTTATCACTTGCACAGGCAGTGACTGATAGGAGACTGTAACACGTAATATTACAGGGTCCCGTCATTTATCACCTGCACAGGCAGTGACTGATAGGAGACTGTAACATGTAATATTACAGGGTCCGGTCATTTATCACCTGTACAGGCAGTGACTGATAGGAGACCGTAACACGTAATATTACAGGGTCCCGTCATTTATCACTTGCACAGGCAGTGACTGATAGGAGACTGTAACACGTAATATTACAGGGTCCCGTCATTTATCACCTGCACAGGCAGTGACTGATAGGAGACTGTAACATGTAATATTACAGGGTCCGGTCATTTATCACCTGTACAGGCAGTGACTGATAGGAGACCGTAACACGTAATATTACAGGGTCCCGTCATTTATCACTTGCACAGGCAGTGACTGATAGGAGACTGTAACACGTAATATTACAGGGTCCCGTCATTTATCACCTGTACAGGCAGTGACTGATAGGAGACCGTAACACGTAATATTACAGGGTCCCGTCATTTATCACTTGCACAGGCAGTGACTGATAGGAGACTGTAACACGTAATATTACAGGGTCCCGTCATTTATCACCTGTACAGGCAGTGACTGATAGGAGACTGTAACACGTAATATTACAGGGTCCCGTCATTTATCAGCGCTTCCACCAAATCATCTTCAGAGGAAGCACTGCTTACAAGGAGCCGTGACAGCTGTCAGATTAATAATAACCAGCGTTACATTCTCTATCCACTTTTTAGACAGGTGAGCAGAATTTGCAGGCAGAGACTCCCTGTACACCTCTGTATGTACTATTCCACTTACCCACAGTCACAGGAAAGGGTGCACTGACTACTACATACAGACTCAGTGTCACGGCTATAGGAGTCCACGACCGCTGGGCCACTACCCTACAATCAGCTCCAATAAATCATAAATCTATTGCTAAAAGTACAAGACCATTCAACGCCACATACAGCATCACTTATAGTATAAGGAACTGTTCTATGCATGAATCTATAGGAGCACAGGATTACAAAGGTTCCGTCTAACACCAACACAACAGTATGAGAAGAAGCCTAATACCAATGTACAATTATACCGGGAGGACACCGGTGATAGACCGGGGCCATCATCACATCAGTCTGTAATACTGGTCCTTCTGTGTACGGGGCACAGCGAAGAGCAGAAAAGCAACAATACTCCGCGTGTACAGCCCCCAGCAAGACTGGAACCTGCTGCCCGCACTCTCACCCCTCGGATGTGGCGTTCTTGGCTACAGAAGAGGTTTAGTTTCAGATATATGGCTGATAACATCTATCATTAAGCCAGGAGATGGGACTTACTGCTTCTCGCTGTACTCAGATGTGACCGATAACAGGACTTCACTTCTATTACTGCATTGTTCATGAACACTGAGAACATCTAATCTATCTGCTGTAACCCGTCCCACGACATGCTGCGCTGCACTGCGACTCCAACACAGACGCAGGTTGTTACCCGGATCTTGTGACCTAGAACCAGTCAGATTAATGCCCCGTGGGGACCTGAGCAACACCAGTTTCATTTGCACACAAAATACCCCTGTAAATGAAGGTAATCTGGAGACCTCAGTGCTCACAGGGCCCAAGTGGAAGCTCTGGGGGGAAATGAACTACAGTAGATAGGACTGTGCTCCAGATCACATTGTAGGGTTCCACCCCACCCGCTGACCCCATATAACATCAATACCCCCCACATATCCTGACATCTCTTATAAACTCCCTATCGGCAGATCCGAGACTGCACGACCCTCAGCCGTAACCAAAATACTTAAAGAACACACAATACACGTAACTAACATAACGACACAGACACCGAGAAATGCCATTAAATTGGTCAACCATTTTATTCAAGTTAAACAATGAAAATCAGAATGGTGGCAGAAAGACAGAACGGCCAGCTGCTCAGTGACATCACGTCTTAAGCTAAGAATAATGTCCACGGCATGTGAGTGACTGAGCCAATTGCCCGTTACCAATAACATTTTACACACTCCAACTCGCCCACCAGTACACCATAACAGGGCCGGCCAGCCAGCCAGTGCACCTGTCCCCAGTAAGGAAGATCAGACTAGATTTATGTATTGATATAGAGAGCGCAACTCAGATACAGTCGCGCAACACCCACTAGACGACCGTTCTTTCCCGCTGCATAGAAGTTGACAAACCCATCCAACAAAGATAAATAAATAATAGACAACTATATGGGCATAGAGACACAGATCCGGCATCTATAGTACAGGACGTGGCTACACATGGACACTGCAGGGAGCTGGGACATGGGGCATAGAGACACAGATCCGGCAGCTATAGTACAGGACGTGTCTACACATGGGCACTGCAGGGAGCTGGCATACTGGGACATGGGGCATAGAGACACAGATCCGGCAGCTATAGTACAGGACGTGGCTACACATGGGCACTGCAGGGAGCTGGCATACTGGGACATGGGGCATAGAGACACAGATCCGGCATCTATAGTACAGGACGTGGCTACACATGGACACTGCAGCTAGCTGGCATACTGGGACTTGGGGCATAGACACAGATCCGGCAGCTATAGTACAGGACGTGGCTACACATGGACACTGCAGGGAGCTGGCATACTGGGACTTGGGGCATAGAGACACAGATCCGGCAGCTATAGAACAGGACGTGGCTACACATGGACACTGCAGGGAGCTGGCATACTGGGACTTGGGGCATAGACACAGATCCGGCAGCTATAGTACAGGACGTGGCTACACATGGGCACTGCAGGGAGCTGGCATACTGGTACTTGGGGCATACAGGACACAGATCCGGCAGCTATAGTACATGACGTGGCTACACATGGACACTGCAGGGAGCTGGCATACTGGGACATGGGGCATAGAGACACAGATCCGGCATCTATAGTACAGGACGTGGCTACACATGGACACTGCAGGGAGCTGGCATACTGGGACATGGGGCATAGAGACACAGATCCGGCATCTATAGTACAGGACGTGGCTACACATGGACACTGCAGGGAGCTGGCATACTGGGACTTGGGGCATAGAGACACAGATCCGGCAGCTATAGAACAGGACGTGGCTACACATGGGCACTGCAGGGAGCTGGCATACTGGGACTTGGGGCATAGACACAGATCCGGCAGCTATAGTACAGGACGTGGCTACACATGGGCACTGCAGGGAGCTGGCATACTGGGACATGGGGCATAGAGACAGAGATCTACAACTTATAGGAGAAAATGTTTTGCCTCAATTTTCCATAGAAACGTTACTCAGAGTTCATTACCCACAACTTTAACCCCTGAGATTCTGTTTAAGTATTTTAGATTTAAAAACATTCAAAGAAAGTGTTCTACTATCAGCGTTTAATGAAGATATAAATCATTTGTTTTCATAGTGCCCCTTTTATTCTGTGTATGAGTTTATATAAATTTACAGTATTTAAGCTCAGAATCATATTACATATCTTGAATGATTCATCTCCATCAGTTTGTCATTTATTGCCAGTCTGAGAAACATTAATGCGGCTTTTAGCTACAAAGGTTACGTTACAAGTCCAATTCCCAGGCAATAAACACAAGTTATATGGAATATATTTAATTATTTCATCTTGAAAGTGACACTTCTATATCTTTGTGTCAGGATGAGGATGGTAACTAGATGGAAGTGTCCCCTCCAGCAGTAATGTGAGGGATGGGATCTCTCCCTGCTGTACTGACAATCTATAAAGCAACAAAGAGAATTAATATTCTATAGAAACGCGTCCTGGAGAATATCCCGCTAATGAATCTGTAATATCAGCCGGGGCCACATAGATAAATAATAACTGTATATAGCTGGCAGGAAGATGCTTCATGTATAAAGGGAAACGCTGAAAGACATCAGTACATTTACCTGAAGCGGAAATCGGAGCTACAGAAACTGCAATTATTATGGAGCAGACAACTCCTGGGCTAATTAGTGATTCCTATCTGATCAGCGCGTACAATCGGACATATTCCCACCACATACGTTCATAAGCGCTCGGAATAATAATGAGATGTGTTTGGCTGTAAAACACCCTGACAGAGTATGAGGAACACAAATGCCATCCGCTGCCTTTCTCCGGGTACAAATAAGAAAGTGGATTAAAGTGACAAAAGTATAATATAAAATATAGTGACAGGTATAGCCATTAATTCTACACAGTGAAAGCACCAGTATTCTATTATGGGAACAGTGACGTAGCTGAGGCCCAAATGTGGAACACAGCTAAACTCTACATTTTCTTACTATGATCTCTAATACTTC
Organism: Taudactylus pleione; assembly: GCA_031769625.1. Lineage (NCBI taxonomy): Eukaryota > Metazoa > Chordata > Amphibia > Anura > Myobatrachidae > Taudactylus > Taudactylus pleione. The sequence continues at coordinate 1,675,102 of JAUIMM010000046.1, read as the reverse complement.
ATAATGTCTGAAAACTAATGCTGGGGACACATTTAGACAACGGATCAGTCCACAGAACGTTCCGCCATCATAGCGGCCGATTGGTAAGCCATAGACACTTACCAATACGTCGCTCAATAAGTCTGGGCTCAGCTGTGAGGGTATTTATATTATCCCTCCCAGTGGTGCTGTCAGTGTCTGTGGTCCCTGCAGCCAGTGTACGGGCAGTTGGCGGGTCTCCTGTACATACAGTCACAGCTCTGCGGGTATTTATATTATCCCTCCCAGTGGTGCTGTCAGTGTCTGTGGTCCCTGCAGCCAGTGTACGGGCAGTTGGCGGGTCTCCTGTACATAGAGTCACAGCTGTGAGGGTATTTATATTATCCCTCCCAGTGGTGCTGTCAGTGTCTGTGGTCCCTGCAGCCAGTGTACGGGCAGTCGGCGGGTCTCCTGTACATACAGTAAAAGGGCAGTTCCTCAGTAGCCACTGGAAACTGATGTCCTGGTGCTAATTGGGTAGGAGCTATATTATAATTATGTACTATTAAATTTGACGTTGCTGCTAGTACATACAGCCAGTTACTCCTCTGGCATACAAAAGTTGCATAAGATAAAAACCCTCTAGTGAACTGCGCAAATGTCAAATTATATAGACAAACATATATAGTATTAATAATATGTTGGATTGATACAAAAGGCTTCCTTTTTAAAAAAAAGTATATAGATTTATTCACAGTGTTCTAGTTAATACATATAACAGTTGAAATTCTCTACAATGCTTATTCAAATGCTATATTGTCTAATATCTTGGACAGCTCAACATCACCAGGATCATCAGCATAGTGCATAGTGCATAGTGCAAATACAAAGCTGATACTTGTTTGCTCACCAGTTGATTGTTGCAATTTAATTGGTATACAATGTCTCTCTCCGTAATGGTCTTTCAACAGTGCTCGGGTGGTTAAGATATTAGCTATTTAAGCGGGATGTAGTCTGGAACCCAACGGTCTAAATGCCGACTGCCGGCTTCCAGACTGTTTTATCCCGTCTAGGGACGAATGACAGGCATCTAAATGTAGACGCCTGTGATTTGATTTGCCCGACGTCGGGAGATCGGCGCCCGGCATCATGATCGAGCGGATGCCAGGCGCCGCAGCAGACAGCCGTGGGGGGGTTAGGTTTAGGGTTCCCAGGGGGGGGGACTTTGTGTTGGGCACCCCCAAAGGAGTTTAGGGTTAGACTAGGAGGAGGGAGGGTTAGGGTTAGGCACCCCCACCCCCCGGGGGACCTAGGTTTAGGCAGCTAGGTTTAGGCCGCGTATCCATGCTCAGCGATACGCGTACAGTCTACGTCTGTCTCCACGCTCAGCGATACGCGTACAGTCTACGTCTGTCTCCACGCTCAGCGATACGCGTACAGTCTATGTCTGTCTCCATGCTCAGCGATACGCGTACAGTCTACGTCTGTCTCCATGCTCAGCGATACGCGTACAGTCTACGTCTGTCTCCACGCTCAGCGTCACGCGTACAGTCTACGTCTGTCTCCACGCTCAGCGTCACGCATACAGTCTACGTCTGTCTCCACGCTCTGAGTAATTTCTGCTGTATAATATGAAATCTTCCTCTAAGATTATTTCATTTTAACTGCATTGGTAAATTGTGCAACTAATGATGATCCGTGTTGTCCAGCTGATATTATTATCATTCATGCGCACGGTTCTGGTGAGTTATAGTAACAATAACTAGACATGAAAGCTTAAATCTCTCAGCTATAACAAGAACTGAAACAAGAAATAACCCACGAGGAGCGACGACGACGAAAGGTCAGCGGGATGGAAAATGAGAAGTTCTATTCCACACGTCCCTGAAGGAACCGCGAGAGATTTGCATTCCTCTGTTCTGTATCAAATCACCTCTATTCAGCGTCATTTCCTAAACACGTAGACGACTCCTGCAATATACTTACTGCACCGAGCGCCATTCGTCTACCAGAGACACCGTCACAGCGAGAAAGGAGGGGAACTATTAACAAAAAATTTAGTTTAGGTGAAAGCACCATTATTACAATGAAAATACCTTTACATAGAGTAGTGAATAAAATGAGAGAAAAGCTCTTTATCCCGACAGAACTGCAGATATTTCACATTATATATCAATAGCTGAGAGTACTGTGGTGCCGAGATCAGTCATACACTAACCTCCTCATATAGTATGTATACGGTGTAATAGATGTGTATTATGGTCATGTACAGCGGTCAGGACATGTTGGGGGTGTAGTGTCCTATGTCTCTATACAGTGTACAGCGCTCAGGACATGTTGGGGGTGTAGTGTCCTATGTCTGTATACGGTGTAATATATGTGTATTATGATCATGTACAGCGGTCAGGACATGTTGGGGGTGTAGTGTCCTATGTCTGTATACAGGATAATAGATGTGTATTATGGTCATGTACAGCGGTCAGGTCATGTTGGGGGTGTAGTGTCCTATGTCTGTATACAGTGTAATAGATGTGTATTATGGTCATGTACAGCGGTCAGGTCATGTTGGGGGTGTAGTGTCCTATGTCTGTATACAGTGTAATAGATGTATTATGATCATGTACAGCGGTCAGGACATGTTGGGGGTGTAGTGTCCTATGTCTGTATACGGTGTAATAGATGTGTAGTATGGTCATGTACAGCGGTCAGGACATGTTGGGGGTGTAGTGTCCTATGTCTGTATACAGTGTACAGCGCTCAGGACATGTTGGGGGTGTAGTGTCCTATGTCTGTATACGGTGTAATAGATGTGTATTATGATCATGTACAGCGGTCAGGACATGTTGGGGGTGTAGTGTCCTATGTCTGTATACAGGATAATAGATGTGTATTATGGTCATGTACAGCGGTCAGGTCATGTTGGGGGTGTAGTGTCCTATGTCTGTATACAGTGTAATAGATGTGTATTATGGTCATGTACAGCGGTCAGGTCATGTTGGGGGTGTAGTGTCCTATGTCTGTATACAGTGTAATAGATGTGTATTATGATCATGTACAGCGGTCAGGACATGTTGGGGGTGTAGTGTCCTATGTCTGTATACAGTGTAATAGATGTGTAGTATATGATCATGTACAGCGGTCAGGACATGTTGGGGGTGTAGTGTCCTATGTCTGTATACAGTGTAATAGATGTGTATTATGGTCATGTACAGCGGTCAGGACATGTTGGGGGTGTAGTGTCCTATGTCTGTATACGGTGTAATAGATGTGTAGTATGATCATGTACAGCGGTCAGGACATGTTGGGGGTGTAGTGTCCTATGTCTGTATACGGTGTAATAGATGTGTATTATGGTCATGTACAGCGGTCAGGACATGTTGGGGGTGTAGTGTCCTATGTCTGTATACAGTGTAATAGATGTGTATTATGGTCATATACAGCGGTCAGGACATGTTGGGGTGTAGTGTCCTATGTCTGTATACGGTGTAATAGATGTGTATTATGGTCATGTACAGTGATCAGGACATGTTGGGGGTGTAGTGTCCTATGTCTGTATACAGTGTAATAGATGTATTATGATCATGTACAGCGGTCAGGACATGTTGGGGGTGTAGTGTCCTATGTCTGTATACAGTGTAATAGATGTGTATTATGGTCATGTACAGCGGTCAGGACATGTTGGGGGTGTAGTGTCCTATGTCTGTATACAGTGTAATAGATGTGTATTATGATCATGTACAGCGGTCAGGACATGTTGGGGGTGTAGTGTCCTATGTCTGTATACAGTGTAATAGATGTGTATTATGGTCATGTACAGCGGTCAGGACATGTTGGGGGTGTAGTGTCCTATGTCTGTATACAGTGTAATAGATGTGTATTATGATCATGTACAGCGGTCAGGACATGTTGGAGGTGTAGTGTCCTATGTCTGTATACAGTGTAATAGATGTGTAGTATGGTCATGTACAGCGGTCAGGACATGTTGGGGGTGTAGTGTCCTATGTCTGTATACGGTGTAATAGATGTGTATTATGATCATGTACAGCGGTCAGGACATGTTGGGGGTGTAGTGTCCTATGTCTGTATACAGGATAATAGATGTGTATTATGGTCATGTACAGCGGTCAGGTCATGTTGGGGGTGTAGTGTCCTATGTCTGTATACAGTGTAATAGATGTGTATTATGGTCATGTACAGCGGTCAGGTCATGTTGGGGGTGTAGTGTCCTATGTCTGTATACAGTGTAATAGATGTGTATTATGATCATGTACAGCGGTCAGGACATGTTGGGGGTGTAGTGTCCTATGTCTGTATACAGTGTAATAGATGTGTATTATGGTCATGTACAGCGGTCAGGACATGTTGGGGGTGTAGTGTCCTATGTCTGTATACAGTGTAATAGATGTGTATTATGGTCATGTACAGTGATCAGGACATGTTGGGGGTGTAGTGTCCTATGTCTGTATACGGTGTAATAGATGTGTAGTATATGATCATGTACAGCGGTCAGGACATGTTGGGGGTGTAGTGTCCTATGTCTGTATACAGTGTAATAGATGTGTATTATGGTCATGTACAGCGGTCAGGACATGTTGGGGGTGTAGTGTCCTATGTCTGTATACAGTGTAATAGATGTGTATTATGATCATGTACAGCGGTCAGGACATGTTGGGGGTGTAGTGTCCTATGTCTGTATACGGTGTAATAGATGTGTAGTATGATCATGTACAGTGGTCAGGACATGTTGGGGGTGTAGTGTCCTATGTCTGTATACAGTGTAATAGATGTGTAGTATGATCATGTACAGAGGTCAGGACATGTTGGGGGTGTAGTGTCCTATGTCTGTATACAGTGTAATAGATGTGTATTATGGTCATGTACAGCGGTCAGGACATGTTGGGGGTGTAGTGTCCTATGTCTGTATACAGTGTAATAGATGTGTATTATGGTCATGTACAGCGGTCAGGACATGTTGGGGGTGTAGTGTCCTATGTCTATATACAGTGTAATAGATGTGTATTATGGTCATGTACAGCGGTCAGGACATGTTGGGGGTGTAGTGTCCTATGTCTGTATACGGTGTAATAGATGTGTATTATGGTCATGTACAGTGGTCAGGACATGTTGGGGGTGTAGTGTCCTATGTCTGTATACGGTGTAATAGATGTGTATTATGGTCATGTACAGCGGTCAGGTCATGTTGGGGGTGTAGTGTCCTATGTCTGTATACAGTGTAATAGATGTGTATTATGGTCATGTACAGCGCTCAGGACATGTTGGGGGTGTAGTGTCCTATGTCTGTATACAGTGTAATAGATGTGTATATGGTCATGTACAGCGGTCAGGACATGTTGGGGGTGTAGTGTCCTATGTCTGTATACAGTGTAATAGATGTGTATTATGGTCATGTACAGCGGTCCGGACATGTTGGGGGTGTAGTGTCCTATGTCTGTATACAGTGTAATAGATGTGTATTATGGTAATGTACAGCGGTCAGGACATGTTGGGGGTGTAGTGTCCTATGTCTGTATACGGTGTAATAGATGTGTATTATGGTCATGTACAGGGGTCAGGACATGTTGGGGGTGTAGTGTCCTATGTCTGTATACGGTGTAATAGATGTGTATTATGGTCATGTACAGGGGTCAGGACATGTTGGGGGTGTAGTGTCCTATGTCTGTATACAGTGTAATAGATGTGTATTATGATCATGTACAGTGGTCAGGACATGTTGGGGGTGTAGTGTCCTATGTCTGTATACAGTGTAATAGATGTGTATTATGATCATGTACAGCGGTCAGGACATGTTGGGGGTGTAGTGTCCTATGTCTGTATACAGTGTAATAGATGTGTATTATGGTCATGTACAGCGGTCAGGACATGTTGGGGTGTAGTGTCCTATGTCTGTATACAGTGTAATAGATGTGTATTATGATCATGTACAGCGGTCAGGACATGTTGGGGGTGTAGTGTCCTATGTCTGTATACAGTGTAATAGATGTGTATTATGATCATGTACAGCGGTCAGGTCATGTTGGGGGTGTAGTGTCCTATGTCTGTATACAGTGTAATAGATGTGTATTATGATCATGTACAGTGGTCAGGACATGTTGGGGTGTAGTGTCCTATGTCTGTATACAGTGTAATAGATGTGTATTATGATCATGTACAGCGGTCAGGACATGTTGGGGGTGTAGTGTCCTATGTCTGTATACAGTGTAATAGATGTGTATTATGATCATGTACAGCGGTCAGGACATGTTGGGGGTGTAGTGTCCTATGTCTGTATACAGTGTAATAGATGTGTATTATGATCATGTACAGCGGTCAGGACATGTTGGGGGTGTAGTGTCCTATCTCTGTATACAGTGTAATAGATGTGTATTATGGTCATGTACAGTGGTCAGGACATGTTGGGGGTGTAGTGTCCTATCTCTGTATACGGTGTAATAGATGTGTATTATTTATGATCATGTACAGCGGTCAGGACATGTTGGGGGTGTAGTGTCCTATGTCTGTATACAGGATAATAGATGTGTATTATGGTCATGTACAGCGGTCAGGTCATGTTGGGGGTGTAGTGTCCTATGTCTGTATACAGTGTAATAGATGTGTATTATGGTCATGTACAGCGGTCAGGTCATGTTGGGGGTGTAGTGTCCTATGTCTGTATACAGTGTAATAGATGTGTATTATGATCATGTACAGCGGTCAGGACATGTTGGGGGTGTAGTGTCCTATGTCTGTATACAGTGTAATAGATGTGTATTATGGTCATGTACAGCGGTCAGGACATGTTGGGGGTGTAGTGTCCTATGTCTGTATACAGTGTAATAGATGTGTATTATGGTCATGTACAGCGGTCAGGACATGTTGGGGTGTAGTGTCCTATGTCTGTATACAGTGTAATAGATGTGTATTATGGTCATGTACAGCGGTCAGGACATGTTGGGGGTGTAGTGTCCTATGTCTGTATACGGTGTAATAGATGTGTAGTATGATCATGTACAGTGGTCAGGACATGTTGGGGGTGTAGTGCCCTATGTCTGTATACAGTGTAATAGATGTGTATTATGATCATGTACAGCGGTCAGGACATGTTGGGGGTGTAGTGTCCTATGTCTGTATACAGTGTAATAGATGTGTATTATGGTCATGTACAGTGGTCAGGACATGTTGGGGGTGTAGTGTCCTATGTCTGTATACAGTGTAATAGATGTGTAGTATGATCATGTACAGAGGTCAGGACATGTTGGGGGTGTAGTGTCCTATGTCTGTATACAGTGTAATAGATGTGTATTATGGTCATGTACAGCGGTCAGGACATGTTGGGGGTGTAGTGTCCTATGTCTGTATACAGTGTAATAGATGTGTATTATGGTCATGTACAGCGGTCAGGACATGTTGGGGGTGTAGTGTCCTATGTCTGTATACAGTGTAATAGATGTGTATTATGGTCATGTACAGCGGTCAGGTCATGTTGGGGGTGTAGTGTCCTATGTCTATATACAGTGTAATAGATGTGTATTATGGTCATGTACAGCGGTCAGGACATGTTGGGGGTGTAGTGTCCTATGTCTGTATACGGTGTAATAGATGTGTATTATGGACATGTACAGTGGTCAGGACATGTTGGGGGTGTAGTGTCCTATGTCTGTATAGAGTGTAATAGATGTGTATTATGATCATGTACAGTGGTCAGGACATGTTGGGGGTGTAGTGTCCTATGTCTGTATACAGTGTAATAGGTGTGTATTATGGTCATGTACAGCGCTCAGGACATGTTGGGGGTGTAGTGTCCTATGTCTGTATACAGTGTAATAGATGTGTATTATGATCATGTACAGTGGTCAGGACATGTTGGGGGTGTAGTGTCCTATGTCTGTATACAGTGTAATAGATGTGTATATGGTCATGTACAGCGGTCAGGACATGTTGGGGGTGTAGTGTCCTATGTCTGTATACAGTGTAATAGATGTGTATTATGGTCATGTACAGCGGTCAGGACATGTTGGGGGTGTAGTGTCCTATGTCTGTATAGAGTGTAATAGATGTGTATTATGATCATGTACAGCGGTCAGGTCATGTTGGGGGTGTAGTGTCCTATGTCTGTATACAGTGTAATAGATGTGTATTATGATCATGTACAGTGGTCAGGACATGTTGGGGGTGTAGTGTCCTATGTCTGTATACAGTGTAATAGATGTGTATATGGTCATGTACAGCGGTCAGGACATGTTGGGGGTGTAGTGTCCTATGTCTGTATACAGTGTAATAGATGTGTATTATGGTCATGTACAGCGGTCAGGACATGTTGGGGGTGTAGTGTCCTATGTCTGTATACGGTGTAATAGATGTGTATTATGGTCATGTACAGGGGTCAGGACATGTTGGGGGTGTAGTGTCCTATGTCTGTATACGGTGTAATAGATGTGTATTATGGTCATGTACAGGGGTCAGGACATGTTGGGGGTGTAGTGTCCTATGTCTGTATACGGTGTAATAGATGTGTATTATTTATGATCATGTACAGTGGTCAGGACATGTTGGGGGTGTAGTGTCCTATGTCTGTATACAGTGTAATAGATGTGTATTATGGTCATGTACAGCGGTCAGGACATGTTGGGGTGTAGTGTCCTATGTCTGTATACAGTGTAATAGATGTGTATTATGATCATGTACAGCGGTCAGGACATGTTGGGGGTGTAGTGTCCTATGTCTGTATACAGTGTAATAGATGTGTATTATGATCATGTACAGCGGTCAGGTCATGTTGGGGGTGTAGTGTCCTATGTCTGTATACAGTGTAATAGATGTGTATTATGATCATGTACAGTGGTCAGGACATGTTGGGGTGTAGTGTCCTATGTCTGTATACAGTGTAATAGATGTGTATTATGGACATGTACAGTGGTCAGGACATGTTGGGGGTGTAGTGTCCTATGTCTGTATAGTGTGTAATAGATGTGTATTATGGTCATGTACAGCGGTCAGGACATGTTGGGGGTGTAGTGTCCTATGTCTGTATACGGTGTAATATAATAGATGTGTATTATGGTCATGTACAGCGGTCAGGACATGTTGGGGTGTAGTGTCCTATGTCTGTATACTGTGTAATAGATGTGTATTATGATCATGTACAGCGGTCAGGACATGTTGGGGTGTAGTGTCCTATGTCTGTATACAGTGTAATAGATGTGTAGTATGATCATGTACAGCGGTCAGGACATGTTGGGGGTGTAGTGTCCTATGTCTGTATATAGTGTAATAGATGTGTATTATGGTCATGTACAGTGGTCAGGACATGTTGGGGGTGTAGTGTCCTATGTCTGTATACAGTGTAATAGATGTGTATTATGATCATGTACAGCGGTCAGGACATGTTGGGGGTGTAGTGTCCTATGTCTGTAAACAGTGTAATAGATGTGTATTATGGTCATGTACAGAGGTCAGGACATGTTGGGGGTGTAGTGTCCTATGTCTGTATACAGTGTAATAGGTGTGTATTATGGTCATGTACAGCGCTCAGGACATGTTGGGGGTGTAGTGTCCTATGTCTGTATACAGTGTAATAGATGTGTAGTATGATCATGTACAGCGGTCAGGACATGTTGGGGGTGTAGTGTCCTATGTCTGTATACAGTGTAATAGATGTGTATTATGATCATGTACAGCGGTCAGGACATGTTGGGGGTGTAGTGTCCTATGTCTGTATACGGTGTAATAGATGTGTATTATGGTCATGTACAGCGGTCCGGACATGTTGGGGGTGTAGTGTCCTATGTCTGTATACAGTGTAATAGATGTGTATTATGGTCATGTACAGCGGTCAGGACATGTTGGGGGTGTAGTGTCCTATGTCTGTATACGGTGTAATAGATGTGTATTATGGTCATGTACAGGGGTCAGGACATGTTGGGGGTGTAGTGTCCTATGTCTGTATACGGTGTAATAGATGTGTATTATGGTCATGTACAGGGGTCAGGACATGTTGGGGGTGTAGTGTCCTATGTCTGTATACAGTGTAATAGATGTGTATTATGATCATGTACAGTGGTCAGGACATGTTGGGGGTGTAGTGTCCTATGTCTGTATACAGTGTAATAGATGTGTATTATGGTCATGTACAGCGGTCAGGACATGTTGGGGTGTAGTGTCCTATGTCTGTATACAGTGTAATAGATGTGTATTATGGTCATGTACAGCGGTCAGGACATGTTGGGGGTGTAGTGTCCTATGTCTGTATAGTGTGTAATAGATGTGTATTATGATCATGTACAGCGGTCAGGTCATGTTGGGGGTGTAGTGTCCTATGTCTGTATACAGTGTAATAGATGTGTATTATGATCATGTACAGCGGTCAGGACATGTTGGGGGTGTAGTGTCCTATCTCTGTATACAGTGTAATAGATGTGTATTATGGTCATGTACAGCGGTCAGGACATGTTGGGGGTGTACTGTCCTATGTCTGCATACGGTGTAATAGATGTGTATTATGGTCATGTACAGTGGTCAGGACATGTTGGGGGTGTAGTGTCCTATGTCTGCATACGGTGTAATAGATGTGTATTATGGTCATGTACAGTGGTCAGGACATGTTGGGGGTGTAGTGTCCTATGTCTGTATACAGTGTAATAGATGTGTATTATGATCATGTACAGCGGTCAGGTCATGTTGGGGGTGTAGTGTCCTATGTCTGTATACAGTGTAATAGATGTGTATTATGGTCATGTACAGTGGTCAGGTCATGTTGGGGGTGTAGTGTCCTATGTCTGTATACAGTGTAATAGATGTGTATTATGATCATGTACAGCGGTCAGGACATGTTGGGGGTGTAGTGTCCTATGTCTGCATACGGTGTAATAGATGTGTATTATGGTCATGTACAGTGGTCAGGACATGTTGGGGGTGTAGTGTCCTATGTCTGTATACAGTGTAATAGATGTGTATTATGATCATGTACAGCGGTCAGGTCATGTTGGGGGTGTAGTGTCCTATGTCTGTATACAGTGTAATAGATGTGTATTATGGTCATGTACAGTGGTCAGGACATGTTGGGGGTGTAGTGTCCTATGTCTGTATACAGTGTAATAGATGTGTATTATGGTCATGTACAGCGGTCAGGACATGTTGGGGTGTAGTGTCCTATGTCTGTATACAGTGTAATAGATGTGTATTATGATCATGTACAGGGGTCAGGACATGTTGGGGGTGTAGTGTCCTATGTCTGTATACAGTGTAATAGATGTGTATTATGATCATGTACAGCGGTCAGGACATGTTGGGGGTGTAGTGCCCTATGTCTGTATACAGTGTAATAGATGTGTATTATGATCATGTACAGCGGTCAGGACATGTTGGGGGTGTAGTGTCCTATGTCTGTATACAGTGTAATAGATGTATTATGGTCATGTACAGCGGTCAGGACATGTTGGGGTGTAGTGTCCTATGTCTGTATACAGTGTAATAGATGTGTATTATGGTCATGTACAGTGGTCAGGACATGTTGGGGGTGTAGTGTCCTATGTCTGTATACAGTGTAATAGATGTGTATTATGATCATGTACAGCGGTCAGGACATGTTGGGGGTGTAGTGTCCTATGTCTGTATACAGTGTAATAGATGTGTATTATGGTCATGTACAGCGGTCAGGACATGTTGGGGGTGTAGTGTCCTATGTCTGTATACAGTGTAATAGATGTGTAGTATGATCATGTACAGCGGTCAGGACATGTTGGAGGTGTAGTGTCCTATGTCTGTATACGGTGTAATAGATGTGTATTATGGTCATGTACAGCGGTCAGGACATGTTGGGGGTGTAGTGTCCTATGTCTGTATACAGTGTAATAGATGTGTATTATGATCATGTACAGCGGTCAGGACATGTTGGAGGTGTAGTGTCCTATGTCTGTATACGGTGTAATAGATGTGTATTATGGTCATGTACAGCGGTCAGGACATGTTGGGGGTGTAGTGTCCTATGTCTGTATACGGTGTAATAGATGTGTATTATGGTCATGTACAGCGGTCAGGACATGTTGGGGGTGTAGTGTCCTATGTCTGTATACAGTGTAATAGATGTGTATTATGATCATGTACAGTGGTCAGGTTATGTTGGGGGTGTAGTGTCCTATGTCTGTATACAGTGTAATAGATGTGTATTATGGTCATGTACAGCGGTCAGGACATGTTGGGGGTGTAGTGTCCTATGTCTGTATACAGTGTAATAGATGTGTATTATGGTCATGTACAGCGGTCAGGACATGTTGGGGGTGTAGTGTCCTATGTCTGTATACAGTGTAATAGATGTGTATTATGGTCATGTACAGCGGTCAGGACATGTTGGGGGTGTAGTGTCCTATGTCTGTATACAGTGTAATAGATGTGTATTATGGTCATGTACAGCGGTCAGGACATGTTGGGGGTGTAGTGTCCTATGTCTGTATACAGTGTAATAGATGTGTATTATGATCATGTACAGCGGTCAGGACATGTCGGGGGTGTAGTGTCCTATGTCTGTATACAGTGTAATAGATGTGTATTATGGTCATGTACAGCGGTCAGGACATGTTGGGGGTGTAGTGTCCTATGTCTGTATACAGTGTAATAGGTGTGTATTATGGTCATGTACAGTGGTCAGGTCATGTTGGGGGTGTAGTGTCCTATGTCTGTATACAGTGCAATAGATGTGTATTATGGTCATGTACAGTGGTCAGGACATGTTGGGGGTGTAGTGTCCTATGTCTGTATACAGTGTAATAGATGTGTATTATGGTCATGTACAGTGGTCAGGTCATGTTGGGGGTGTAGTGTCCTATGTCTGTATACAGTGCAATAGATGTGTATTATGGTCATGTACAGTGGTCAGGACATGTTGGGGGTGTAGTGTCCTATGTCTGTATACGGTGTAATAGATGTGTATTATGGTCATGTACAGCGGTCAGGACATGTTGGGGGTGTAGTGTCCTATGTCTGTATACGGTGTAATAGATGTGTATTATGGTCATGTACAGCGGTCAGGACATGTTGGGGGTGTAGTGTCCTATGTCTGTATACAGTGTAATAGATGTGTATTATGGTCATGTACAGTGGTCAGGTCATGTTGGGGGTGTAGTGTCCTATGTCTGTATACAGTGTAATAGGTGTGTATTATGGTCATGTACAGTGGTCAGGTCATGTTGGGGGTGTAGTGTCCTATGTCTGTATACAGTGCAATAGATGTGTATTATGGTCATGTACAGTGGTCAGGACATGTTGGGGGTGTAGTGTCCTATGTCTGTATACGGTGTAATAGATGTGTATTATGGTCATGTACAGCGGTCAGGACATGTTGGGGGTGTAGTGTCCTATGTCTGTATACAGTGTAATAGATGTGTATTATGGTCATGTACAGCGGTCAGGACATGTTGGGGGTGTAGTGTCCTATGTCTGTATACAGTGTAATAGATGTGTATTATGATCATGTACAGCGGTCAGGACATGTTGGGGGTGTAGTGTCCTATATCTGTATACAGTGTAATAGATGTGTATTATGATCATGTACAGCGGTCAGGACATGTTGGGGGTGTAGTGTCCTATGTCTGTATACGGTGTAATAGATGTGTATTATGATCATGTACAGCGGTCAGGACATGTTGGGGGTGTAGTGTCCTATGTCTGTATACAGGATAATAGATGTGTATTATGGTCATGTACAGCGGTCAGGTCATGTTGGGGGTGTAGTGTCCTATGTCTGTATACAGTGTAATAGATGTGTATTATGGTCATGTACAGCGGTCAGGTCATGTTGGGGGTGTAGTGTCCTATGTCTGTATACAGTGTAATAGATGTGTATTATGATCATGTACAGCGGTCAGGACATGTTGGGGGTGTAGTGTCCTATGTCTGTATACAGTGTAATAGATGTGTATTATGGTCATGTACAGCGGTCAGGACATGTTGGGGGTGTAGTGTCCTATGTCTGTATACAGTGTAATAGATGTGTATTATGGTCATGTACAGTGATCAGGACATGTTGGGGGTGTAGTGTCCTATGTCTGTATACGGTGTAATAGATGTGTAGTATATGATCATGTACAGCGGTCAGGACATGTTGGGGGTGTAGTGTCCTATGTCTGTATACAGTGTAATAGATGTGTATTATGGTCATGTACAGCGGTCAGGACATGTTGGGGGTGTAGTGTCCTATGTCTGTATACAGTGTAATAGATGTGTATTATGATCATGTACAGCGGTCAGGACATGTTGGGGGTGTAGTGTCCTATGTCTGTATACGGTGTAATAGATGTGTAGTATGATCATGTACAGTGGTCAGGACATGTTGGGGGTGTAGTGTCCTATGTCTGTATACAGTGTAATAGATGTGTAGTATGATCATGTACAGAGGTCAGGACATGTTGGGGGTGTAGTGTCCTATGTCTGTATACAGTGTAATAGATGTGTATTATGGTCATGTACAGCGGTCAGGACATGTTGGGGGTGTAGTGTCCTATGTCTGTATACAGTGTAATAGATGTGTATTATGGTCATGTACAGCGGTCAGGACATGTTGGGGGTGTAGTGTCCTATGTCTATATACAGTGTAATAGATGTGTATTATGGTCATGTACAGCGGTCAGGACATGTTGGGGGTGTAGTGTCCTATGTCTGTATACGGTGTAATAGATGTGTATTATGGTCATGTACAGTGGTCAGGACATGTTGGGGGTGTAGTGTCCTATGTCTGTATACGGTGTAATAGATGTGTATTATGGTCATGTACAGCGGTCAGGTCATGTTGGGGGTGTAGTGTCCTATGTCTGTATACAGTGTAATAGATGTGTATTATGGTCATGTACAGCGCTCAGGACATGTTGGGGGTGTAGTGTCCTATGTCTGTATACAGTGTAATAGATGTGTATATGGTCATGTACAGCGGTCAGGACATGTTGGGGGTGTAGTGTCCTATGTCTGTATACAGTGTAATAGATGTGTATTATGGTCATGTACAGCGGTCCGGACATGTTGGGGGTGTAGTGTCCTATGTCTGTATACAGTGTAATAGATGTGTATTATGGTAATGTACAGCGGTCAGGACATGTTGGGGGTGTAGTGTCCTATGTCTCTATACGGTGTAATAGATGTGTATTATGGTCATGTACAGGGGTCAGGACATGTTGGGGGTGTAGTGTCCTATGTCTGTATACGGTGTAATAGATGTGTATTATGGTCATGTACAGGGGTCAGGACATGTTGGGGGTGTAGTGTCCTATGTCTGTATACAGTGTAATAGATGTGTAGTATGATCATGTACAGTGGTCAGGACATGTTGGGGGTGTAGTGTCCTATGTCTGTATACAGTGTAATAGATGTGTATTATGATCATGTACAGCGGTCAGGACATGTTGGGGGTGTAGTGTCCTATGTCTGTATACAGTGTAATAGATGTGTATTATGGTCATGTACAGCGGTCAGGACATGTTGGGGTGTAGTGTCCTATGTCTGTATACAGTGTAATAGATGTGTATTATGATCATGTACAGCGGTCAGGACATGTTGGGGGTGTAGTGTCCTATGTCTGTATACAGTGCAATAGATGTGTATTATGGTCATGTACAGCGGTCAGGACATGTTGGGGGTGTAGTGTCCTATCTCTGTATACAGTGTAATAGATGTGTATTATGGTCATGTACAGTGGTCAGGACATGTTGGGGGTGTAGTGTCCTATCTCTGTATACGGTGTAATAGATGTGTATTATGGTCATGTACAGTGGTCAGGACATGTTGGGGGTGTAGTGTCCTATCTCTGTATACGGTGTAATAGATGTGTATTATTTATGATCATGTACAGCGGTCAGGACATGTTGGGGGTGTAGTGTCCTATGTCTGTATACAGGATAATAGATGTGTATTATGGTCATGTACAGCGGTCAGGTCATGTTGGGGGTGTAGTGTCCTATGTCTGTATACAGTGTAATAGATGTGTATTATGGTCATGTACAGCGGTCAGGTCATGTTGGGGGTGTAGTGTCCTATGTCTGTATACAGTGTAATAGATGTGTATTATGATCATGTACAGTGGTCAGGACATGTTGGGGGTGTAGTGTCCTATGTCTGTATACAGTGTAATAGATGTGTATTATGATCATGTACAGCGGTCAGGACATGTTGGGGGTGTAGTGTCCTATGTCTGTATACAGTGTAATAGATGTGTATTATGGTCATGTACAGCGGTCAGGACATGTTGGGGGTGTAGTGTCCTATGTCTGTATACAGTGTAATAGATGTGTATTATGGTCATGTACAGTGATCAGGACATGTTGGGGGTGTAGTGTCCTATGTCTGTATACGGTGTAATAGATGTGTAGTATATGATCATGTACAGCGGTCAGGACATGTTGGGGGTGTAGTGTCCTATGTCTGTATACAGTGTAATAGATGTGTATTATGATCATGTACAGCGGTCAGGTCATGTTGGGGGTGTAGTGTCCTATGTCTGTATACAGTGTAATAGATGTGTATTATGGTCATGTACAGCGGTCAGGACATGTTGGGGGTGTAGTGTCCTATGTCTGTATACGGTGTAATAGATGTGTAGTATGATCATGTACAGTGGTCAGGACATGTTGGGGGTGTAGTGCCCTATGTCTGTATACAGTGTAATAGATGTGTATTATGATCATGTACAGCGGTCAGGACATGTTGGGGGTGTAGTGTCCTATGTCTGTATACAGTGTAATAGATGTGTATTATGGTCATGTACAGTGGTCAGGACATGTTGGGGGTGTAGTGTCCTATGTCTGTATACAGTGTAATAGATGTGTAGTATGATCATGTACAGAGGTCAGGACATGTTGGGGGTGTAGTGTCCTATGTCTGTATACAGTGTAATAGATGTGTATTATGGTCATGTACAGCGGTCAGGACATGTTGGGGGTGTAGTGTCCTATGTCTGTATACAGTGTAATAGATGTGTATTATGGTCATGTACAGCGGTCAGGACATGTTGGGGGTGTAGTGTCCTATGTCTATATACAGTGTAATAGATGTGTATTATGGTCATGTACAGCGGTCAGGACATGTTGGGGGTGTAGTGTCCTATGTCTGTATAGAGTGTAATAGATGTGTATTATGATCATGTACAGTGGTCAGGACATGTTGGGGGTGTAGTGTCCTATGTCTGTATACAGTGTAATAGGTGTGTATTATGGTCATGTACAGCGCTCAGGACATGTTGGGGGTGTAGTGTCCTATGTCTGTATACAGTGTAATAGATGTGTATTATGATCATGTACAGTGGTCAGGACATGTTGGGGGTGTAGTGTCCTATGTCTGTATACAGTGTAATAGATGTGTATATGGTCATGTACAGCGGTCAGGACATGTTGGGGGTGTAGTGTCCTATGTCTGTATACAGTGTAATAGATGTGTATTATGATCATGTACAGCGGTCAGGACATGTTGGGGGTGTAGTGTCCTATGTCTGTATACAGTGTAATAGATGTGTATATGGTCATGTACAGCGGTCAGGACATGTTGGGGGTGTAGTGTCCTATGTCTGTATACAGTGTAATAGATGTGTATTATGGTCATGTACAGCGGTCAGGACATGTTGGGGGTGTAGTGTCCTATGTCTGTATACGGTGTAATAGATGTGTATTATGATCATGTACAGCGGTCAGGACATGTTGGGGGTGTAGTGTCCTATGTCTGTATACGGTGTAATAGATGTGTATTATGGTCATGTACAGCGCTCAGGACATGTTGGGGGTGTAGTGTCCTATGTCTGTATACGGTGTAATAGATGTGTATTATGGTCATGTACAGGGGTCAGGACATGTTGGGGGTGTAGTGTCCTATGTCTGTATACGGTGTAATAGATGTGTATTATTTATGATCATGTACAGTGGTCAGGACATGTTGGGGGTGTAGTGTCCTATGTCTGTATACAGTGTAATAGATGTGTATTATGGTCATGTACAGCGGTCAGGACATGTTGGGGTGTAGTGTCCTATGTCTGTATACAGTGTAATAGATGTGTATTATGATCATGTACAGCGGTCAGGACATGTTGGGGGTGTAGTGTCCTATGTCTGTATACAGTGTAATAGATGTGTATTATGATCATGTACAGCGGTCAGGTCATGTTGGGGGTGTAGTGTCCTATGTCTGTATACAGTGTAATAGATGTGTATTATGATCATGTACAGTGGTCAGGACATGTTGGGGTGTAGTGTCCTATGTCTGTATACGGTGTAATAGATGTGTATTATGGACATGTACAGTGGTCAGGACATGTTGGGGGTGTAGTGTCCTATGTCTGTATAGTGTGTAATAGATGTGTATTATGGTCATGTACAGCGGTCAGGACATGTTGGGGGTGTAGTGTCCTATGTCTGTATACGGTGTAATATAATAGATGTGTATTATGGTCATGTACAGCGGTCAGGACATGTTGGGGTGTAGTGTCCTATGTCTGTATACTGTGTAATAGATGTGTATTATGATCATGTACAGCGGTCAGGACATGTTGGGGTGTAGTGTCCTATGTCTGTATACAGTGTAATAGATGTGTAGTATGATCATGTACAGCGGTCAGGACATGTTGGGGGTGTAGTGTCCTATGTCTGTATATAGTGTAATAGATGTGTATTATGGTCATGTACAGTGGTCAGGACATGTTGGGGGTGTAGTGTCCTATGTCTGTATACAGTGTAATAGATGTGTATTATGATCATGTACAGCGGTCAGGACATGTTGGGGGTGTAGTGTCCTATGTCTGTAAACAGTGTAATAGATGTGTATTATGGTCATGTACAGAGGTCAGGACATGTTGGGGGTGTAGTGTCCTATGTCTGTATACAGTGTAATAGGTGTGTATTATGGTCATGTACAGCGCTCAGGACATGTTGGGGGTGTAGTGTCCTATGTCTGTATACAGTGTAATAGATGTGTAGTATGATCATGTACAGCGGTCAGGACATGTTGGGGGTGTAGTGTCCTATGTCTGTATACAGTGTAATAGATGTGTATTATGATCATGTACAGCGGTCAGGACATGTTGGGGGTGTAGTGTCCTATGTCTGTATACGGTGTAATAGATGTGTATTATGGTCATGTACAGCGGTCCGGACATGTTGGGGGTGTAGTGTCCTATGTCTGTATACAGTGTAATAGATGTGTATTATGGTCATGTACAGCGGTCAGGACATGTTGGGGGTGTAGTGTCCTATGTCTGTATACGGTGTAATAGATGTGTATTATGGTCATGTACAGGGGTCAGGACATGTTGGGGGTGTAGTGTCCTATGTCTGTATACGGTGTAATAGATGTGTATTATGGTCATGTACAGGGGTCAGGACATGTTGGGGGTGTAGTGTCCTATGTCTGTATACAGTGTAATAGATGTGTATTATGATCATGTACAGTGGTCAGGACATGTTGGGGGTGTAGTGTCCTATGTCTGTATACAGTGTAATAGATGTGTATTATGGTCATGTACAGCGGTCAGGACATGTTGGGGTGTAGTGTCCTATGTCTGTATACAGTGTAATAGATGTGTATTATGGTCATGTACAGCGGTCAGGACATGTTGGGGGTGTAGTGTCCTATGTCTGTATAGTGTGTAATAGATGTGTATTATGATCATGTACAGCGGTCAGGTCATGTTGGGGGTGTAGTGTCCTATGTCTGTATACAGTGTAATAGATGTGTATTATGATCATGTACAGTGGTCAGGACATGTTGGGGTGTAGTGTCCTATGTCTGTATACAGTGTAATAGATGTGTATTATGATCATGTACAGCGGTCAGGACATGTTGGGGGTGTAGTGTCCTATGTCTGCATACGGTGTAATAGATGTGTATTATGGTCATGTACAGTGGTCAGGACATGTTGGGGGTGTAGTGTCCTATGTCTGTATACAGTGTAATAGATGTGTATTATGATCATGTACAGCGGTCAGGTCATGTTGGGGGTGTAGTGTCCTATGTCTGTATACAGTGTAATAGATGTGTATTATGGTCATGTACAGTGGTCAGGTCATGTTGGGGGTGTAGTGTCCTATGTCTGTATACAGTGTAATAGATGTGTATTATGATCATGTACAGCGGTCAGGACATGTTGGGGGTGTAGTGTCCTATGTCTGCATACGGTGTAATAGATGTGTATTATGGTCATGTACAGCGGTCAGGACATGTTGGGGTGTAGTGTCCTATGTCTGTATACAGTGTAATAGATGTGTATTATGATCATGTACAGGGGTCAGGACATGTTGGGGGTGTAGTGTCCTATGTCTGTATACAGTGTAATAGATGTGTATTATGATCATGTACAGCGGTCAGGACATGTTGGGGGTGTAGTGCCCTATGTCTGTATACAGTGTAATAGATGTGTATTATGATCATGTACAGCGGTCAGGACATGTTGGGGGTGTAGTGTCCTATGTCTGTATACAGTGTAATAGATGTGTATTACGGTCATGTACAGTGGTCAGGACATGTTGGGGGTGTAGTGTCCTATGTCTGTATACAGTGTAATAGATGTGTATTATGATCATGTACAGCGGTCAGGACATGTTGGGGGTGTAGTGTCCTATGTCTGTATACAGTGTAATAGATGTGTATTATGGTCATGTACAGCGGTCAGGACATGTTGGGGGTGTAGTGTCCTATGTCTGTATACAGTGTAATAGATGTGTAGTATGATCATGTACAGCGGTCAGGACATGTTGGGGGTGTAGTGTCCTATGTCTGTATACAGTGTAATAGATGTGTATTATGATCATGTACAGCGGTCAGGACATGTTGGAGGTGTAGTGTCCTATGTCTGTATACGGTGTAATAGATGTGTATTATGGTCATGTACAGCGGTCAGGACATGTTGGGGGTGTAGTGTCCTATGTCTGTATACGGTGTAATAGATGTGTATTATGGTCATGTACAGCGGTCAGGACATGTTGGGGGTGTAGTGTCCTATGTCTGTATACAGTGTAATAGATGTGTATTATGATCATGTACAGTGGTCAGGTTATGTTGGGGGTGTAGTGTCCTATGTCTGTATACAGTGTAATAGATGTGTATTATGGTCATGTACAGCGGTCAGGACATGTTGGAGGTGTAGTGTCCTATGTCTGTATACGGTGTAATAGATGTGTATTATGGTCATGTACAGCGGTCAGGACATGTTGGGGGTGTAGTGTCCTATGTCTGTATACAGTGTAATAGATGTGTATTATGATCATGTACAGTGGTCAGGTTATGTTGGGGGTGTAGTGTCCTATGTCTGTATACAGTGTAATAGATGTGTATTATGGTCATGTACAGCGGTCAGGACATGTTGGGGGTGTAGTGTCCTATGTCTGTATACAGTGTAATAGATGTGTATTATGGTCATGTACAGCGGTCAGGACATGTTGGGGGTGTAGTGTCCTATGTCTGTATACAGTGTAATAGATGTGTATTATGGTCATGTACAGCGGTCAGGACATGTTGGGGGTGTAGTGTCCTATGTCTGTATACAGTGTAATAGATGTGTATTATGGTCATGTACAGCGGTCAGGACATGTTGGGGGTGTAGTGTCCTATGTCTGTATACAGTGTAATAGATGTGTATTATGATCATGTACAGCGGTCAGGACATGTCGGGGGTGTAGTGTCCTATGTCTGTATACAGTGTAATAGATGTGTATTATGGTCATGTACAGCGGTCAGGACATGTTGGGGGTGTAGTGTCCTATGTCTGTATACAGTGTAATAGGTGTGTATTATGGTCATGTACAGTGGTCAGGTCATGTTGGGGGTGTAGTGTCCTATGTCTGTATACAGTGCAATAGATGTGTATTATGGTCATGTACAGTGGTCAGGACATGTTGGGGGTGTAGTGTCCTATGTCTGTATACAGTGTAATAGATGTGTATTATGGTCATGTACAGTGGTCAGGTCATGTTGGGGGTGTAGTGTCCTATGTCTGTATACAGTGCAATAGATGTGTATTATGGTCATGTACAGTGGTCAGGACATGTTGGGGGTGTAGTGTCCTATGTCTGTATACGGTGTAATAGATGTGTATTATGGTCATGTACAGCGGTCAGGACATGTTGGGGGTGTAGTGTCCTATGTCTGTATACGGTGTAATAGATGTGTATTATGGTCATGTACAGCGGTCAGGACATGTTGGGGGTGTAGTGTCCTATGTCTGTATACAGTGTAATAGATGTGTATTATGGTCATGTACAGTGGTCAGGTCATGTTGGGGGTGTAGTGTCCTATGTCTGTATACAGTGTAATAGGTGTGTATTATGGTCATGTACAGTGGTCAGGTCATGTTGGGGGTGTAGTGTCCTATGTCTGTATACAGTGCAATAGATGTGTATTATGGTCATGTACAGTGGTCAGGACATGTTGGGGGTGTAGTGTCCTATGTCTGTATACGGTGTAATAGATGTGTATTATGATCATGTACAGTGGTCAGGACATGTTGGGGGTGTAGTGTCCTATGTCTATATACAGTGTAATAGATGTGTATTATGGTCATGTACAGCGGTCAGGACATGTTGGGGGTGTAGTGTCCTATGTCTGTATACGGTGTAATAGATGTGTATTATGGACATGTACAGTGGTCAGGACATGTTGGGGGTGTAGTGTCCTATGTCTGCATACGGTGTAATAGATGTGTATTATGGTCATGTACAGTGGTCAGGACATGTTGGGGGTGTAGTGTCCTATGTCTGTATACAGTGTAATAGATGTGTATTATGATCATGTACAGCGGTCAGGTCATGTTGGGGGTGTAGTGTCCTATGTCTGTATACAGTGTAATAGATGTGTATTATGGTCATGTACAGTGGTCAGGTCATGTTGGGGGTGTAGTGTCCTATGTCTGTATAGGGTGTAATAGATGTGTATTATGATCATGTACAGTGGTCAGGACATGTTGGGGGTGTAGTGTCCTATGTCTGTATACAGTGTAATAGATGTGTATTATGATCATGTACAGTGGTCAGGACATGTTGGGGGTGTAGTGTCCTATGTCTGTATACAGTGTAATAGATGTGTATTATGATCATGTACAGTGGTCAGGACATGTTGGGGGTGTAGTGTCCTATGTCTGTATACAGTGTAATAGATGTGTATTATGGTCATGTACAGCGCTCAGGACATGTTGGGGGTGTAGTGTACTATGTCTGTATACAGTGTAATAGATGTGTATTATGGTCATGTACAGCGCTCAGGACATGTTGGGGGTGTAGTGTCCTATGTCTGTATACAGTGTAATAGATGTGTATTATGATCATGTACAGTGGTCAGGACATGTTGGGGGTGTAGTGTCCTATGTCTGTATACAGTGTAATAGATGTGTATTATGGACATGTACAGCGGTCAGGACATGTTGGGGGTGTAGTGTCCTATGTCTGTATACGGTGTAATAGATGTATTATGGTCATGTACAGCGGTCAGGAGATGTTGGGGGTGTAGTGTCCTATGTCTGTATACGGTGTAATAGATGTGTAGTATATGATCATGTACAGTGGTCAGGACATGTTGGGGGTGTAGTGTCCTATGTCTGTATACAGTGTAATAGATGTGTATTATGATCATGTACAGCGGTCAGGACATGTTGGGGATGTAGTGTCCAATGTCTGTATACAGTGTAATAGATGTGTATTATGGTCATGTACAGCGGTCAGGACATGTTGGGGGTGTAGTGTCCTATGTCTGTATACAGTGTAATAGATGTGTATTATGGTCATGTACAGCGGTCAGGACATGTTGGGGGTGTAGTGTCCTATGTCTGTATACAGTGTAATAGATGTGTATTATGTACATGTACAGCGGTCAGGACATGTTGGGGGTGTAGTGTCCTATGTCTGTATACAGTGTAAT
Source organism: Taudactylus pleione (assembly GCA_031769625.1). NCBI lineage: Eukaryota > Metazoa > Chordata > Amphibia > Anura > Myobatrachidae > Taudactylus > Taudactylus pleione. Next base: position 1,651,282 of record JAUIMM010000046.1, on the reverse strand, counting down.
AGATGTGTATTATGTACATGTACAGCGGTCAGGTCATGTTGGGGGTGTAGTGTCCTATGTCTGTATACAGTGTAATAGATGTGTATTATGATCATGTACAGCGGTCAGGACATGTTGGGGGTGTAGTGTCCTATGTCTGTATAGTGTGTAATAGATGTGTATTATGGTCATGTACAGCGGTCAGGACATGTTGGGGGTGTAGTGTCCTATGTCTGTATACAGTGTAATAGATGTGTATTATGATCATGTACAGCGGTCAGGACATGTTGGGGGGTGTAGTGTCCTATGTCTGTATACAGTGTAATAGATGTGTATTATGATCATGTACAGCGGTCAGGACATGTTGGGGGTGTAGTGTCCTATGTCTGTATACAGTGTAATAGATGTGTATTATGGTCATGTACAGCGGTCAGGACATGTTGGGGGTGTAGTGTCCTATGTCTGTATACAGTGTAATAGATGTGTATTATGGTCATGTACAGCGGTCAGGACATGTTGGGGGTGTAGTGTCCTATGTCTGTATAGTGTGTAATAGATGTGTATTATGATCATGTACAGCGGTCAGGACATGTTGGGGGTGTAGTGTCCTATGTCTGTATACAGTGTAATAGATGTGTATTATGATCATGTACAGCGGTCAGGACATGTTGGGGGTGTAGTGTCCTATGTCTGTATACAGTGTAATAGATGTGTATTATGGACATGTACAGCGGTCAGGACATGTTGGGGGTGTAGTATCCTATGTCTGTATACAGTGTAATAGATGTGTATTATGATCATGTACAGCGGTCAGGACATGTTGGGGGTGTAGTGTCCTATGTCTGTATAGTGTGTAATAGATGTGTATTATGATCATGTACAGCGGTCAGGACATGTTGGGGGTGTAGTGTCCTATCTCTGTATACAGTGTGATAGATGTGTATTATGGTCATGTACAGTGGCTGAATACCAAGTGGGCCCTATCGGACTCCTGATGATGAATGGCCCAGTAACTTAAATATGCGGAAACTAGCGCATGGTTACCGGGCCATTTATGGTTTGATAAATAGGCCCCAAGGTCTTATTTGAGAACTGGAGATCTGCAATAATGATGGTTTATGCTGATTAATCAAAACAGGAATTTGACTTTTATTACTGTGCTACATCCATTATTGGTTATTATACCATTATTACTGTGCTACGTCCATTATTGGTTATTATACCATTATTACTGTGCTACGTCCATTATTGGTTATTATACCATTATTACTGTGCTACGTCCATTATTGGTTATTATTATACCATTATTACTGTGCTACGTCCATTATTGGTTATTATTATACCATTATTACTGTGCTACGTCCATTACTGGTTATTATTATACCATTATTACTGTGCTACATTCATTACTGGTTATTATTATACCATTATTACTGTGCTACATTCATTATTGGTTATTATACCATTATTACTGTGCTACATCCATTATTGGTTATTAATATACCATGAATATGGTTTTATTATATTTTAATATATTTCTTTTTTTAATTAGTATTTTTCTTGGATTCCTTCGTTGAGTTGTGAATATATGAATGTTAAACCTTCTGTATACCCAATAAAAGTTATATTTTAGACTTTATTTTGAGTGCCCCCCAAAAAACGAGTCTTCTCCTGTGATGGGAGTTGCACCATTGTTAACAATAACTACACTTGTGAGATTGAACTTCCCACATCTGGGATTCATTGGATTTATATATAGTGGCTACATCATACGTTATATATTATTTATGTAATGTAGCACTGAAGTTCCCCTCGCTCTCCTTTCCTGGCTATCTTGGTTGGAGTTGGCGCCCGTTACTGCTGTAAGTGCATTGGGTGATAACACCGATCAGCGAGTCTCCCTGGCGGGTATACCGAGGGCTATGGGGAATAAATGGCGCCCGTTACTGCTGTATGTGCATTGGGTGATAATAACACCGATCAGCGAGTCTCCCTGGCGGGTATACCGAGGGCTATGGGGAATAAATGGCGCCCGTTACTGCTGTAAGTGCATTGGGTGATAATAACACCGATCAGCGAGTCTCCCTGGCGGGTATACCGAGGGCTGCTATGGGGAATAAATGGCGCCCGTTACTGCTGTAAGTGCATTGGGTGATAATAACACCGATCAGCGAGTCTCCCTGGCGGGTATACCGAGGGCGGCTATGGGGAATAAATGGCGCTCTCTGTTTAGGTAAATCTTTAGCGCAGTATATTTAGAGGCCTGATTGGAAGCGTTTAGAAACGCCGCTTTGCCGCTGCTCAGACAGACTTTATAATGGAAGCGCCCTTTCATCAACGCACCAACCTAAACGGCTTTGCAATTGACGTTTTGGTTCCTCAGTCGCATTTAAGTCATTCTTGTCTTTTATTTCATCAAAGAGAAAAATTGAGAAGAAAGTATAAAGTGTTTCCATTCACAAAGGAGAGGGGAGATGAAGGCGCATTTACCGAGCATTGAGAGCATTCAAGGGAAACTTCTAGCTCATATAAGAGACTGAACGCTCACAGCCGCCGATGATCTCTGGCGCTTTCCCCCGAAACACTGACTCTGATATCTGCGGCATTGCCCTGTTCCGTACCGGGGAGGGGGGGGGGGGGACACACGACCCAATAACATAGGGAACCAAGGAGGCACTGACGTGCAGTAAGTAATGACAAAGATACAGGAATATAACAATTCTATACCTGACAGAAGGTGTGTAAGTCCCAAGAACTTGGTGATCATTTGTTATTCGGTTGGCTGCATTGCTCTGTATAACACATGGCTTACTTATTTTTTCTTTTCAACAATTATCAAAATATAAAATTTCACAAAGAATTCAAAAAGAGAAGAATCCTAATAGCAAAGGAAGGGGCCAGATAGCGGGAGCTGGGCTCTGAATGATTGCAGGGGCCAGATAGCGGGAGCTGGTGTCTGAATGATTGCAGGGGCCAGATAGCGGGAGCTGGGGGTCTGAATGATTGCAGGGGCCAGATAGCGGGAGCTGGGGGTCTGAATGATTGCAGGGGCCAGATAGCGGGAGCTGGGGGTCTGAATGATTGCAGGGGCCAGATAGCGGGAGCTGGGCTCTGAATGATTGCAGGGACCAGATAGCGGGAGCTGGGCTCTGAAGGATTGCAGGGGCCAGATAGCGGGAGCTGGGCTCTGAAGGATTGCAGGGGCCAGATAGCGGGAGCTGGGGTCTGAAGGATTGCAGGGGCCAGATAGCGGGAGCTGGGGTCTGAAGGATTGCAGGGGCCAGATAGCGGGAGCTGGGGTCTGAAGGATTGCAGGGGCCAGATAGCGGGAGCTGGGGTCTGAAGGATTGCAGGGGCCAGATAGCGGGAGCTGGGGTCTGAAGGATTGCAGGGGCCAGATAGCGGGAGCTGGGGTCTGAAGGATTGCAGGGGCCAGATAGCGGGAGCTGGGGTCTGAAGGATTGCAGGGGCCAGATAGCGGGAGCTGGGGTCTGAAGGATTGCAGGGGCCAGACAGCGGGAGCTGGGGTCGGAATGATTGCAGGGGCCAGATAGCAGGAGCTGGGTGTCTGAATGATTGCAGAGGCCAGATAGCGGGAGCTGGGGTCTGAATGATTGCAGGGGCCAGATAGCGGGAGCTGGGGTCGGAATGATTGCAGGGGCCAGATAGCGGGAGCTGGGTGTCTGAATGATTGCAGAGGCCAGATAGCGGGAGCTGGGGTCTGAATGATTGCAGAGGCCAGATAGCGGGAGCTGGGGTCTGAATGATTGCAGAGGCCAGATAGCGGGAGCTGGGGTCGGAATGATTGCAGAGGCCAGATAGCGGGAGCTGGGGTCGGAATGATTGCAGAGGCCAGATAGCGGGAGCTGGGGTCTGAATGATTGCAGAGGCCAGATAGCGGGAGCTGGGGTCGGAATGATTGCAGGGGCCAGATAGCGGGAGCTGGGGTCGGAATGATTGCAGATAGAACCTGTAAGATCTTCAGCCCTTCCCTAGGACGCCCGGTCAGTTAGGGATGAGACCTGGCCGCCTTCTGTGTATACAAATCTGCCATAAACAGTAAGAGGTGGGACTAAGGGGTCAATTTACTAAGCGGCGGATTTCGCTTTTGCCATCACTGACATTTTAAATATCGATCTCAAACACCCGATAAAATGCAGCTCGCAAAACCTACCGCTTAGTAAATGTATCACTAAAGATGGGTACACTCTATGCGATCCATTGCATGATATATCAGTCCAATGCGGATTAGAATGATATATCGTGCGGATCACATATTGTGTTCGCCCGATCATGCGTGCCCGTGGATCGCTGGGCAGCACAGCAGATGGGGCGATGCAATGAATGACGCCAAGCTGCTAAATGCGGCACAGAACCACACACTGCATCGTGACGCATTTACGGACAGCGCAATGTATGGTGTCATCGCATTGTGCAGTCATTGGGCACGCGCGTATTGTGTATGTATGTGGAGTATTACTCAGCTTGGTCACCACACAGGGAGCAGCACAATTTGGGCCCAATCTCCTAATAATGGGACAATCCTGCCATATATGCATTACAGATATTCATTTGGGGCACCCGATACAATGGCATAGAACCGAGGAGAATAGTTTATTCATCTATCACAATGATGATAATATGCACAATGATGATAATATGCACAATGATGATAATATGGTAACCACCTGATCCCGCTGTGTACTGGGGACACTTGGACAGTATCAATGAATAAATGTGATGACCACGAATCACTGGAGTACTCCGGCTATCCCTGAAGCCTCACTTGCTGAGTAATATTTTTATTAAAGCATCAATAAAATCTGACAACTGGAAATATGATGCCTGAAATCGATCACCACCCAGTAATATGTAATGATGCACTTAGCACTACAGCAATTCCATGATTTAGAAACAGGTGCAGCTTTCGTACAAGCCAATGTTTTCTGCATATCCACATGTTTGTTAGCATGGATCATCTACAGGACCTGAGAGTGGAAACACTGTTAGGGTGCCCTGAGGACTGGGGGTGGAAACACTGTTAGGGTGCCCTGAGGACTGGGGGGTGGAAACACTGTTAGGGTGCCCTGAGGGCTGGGGGGTGGAAACACTGTTAGGGTGCCCTGAGGACTGGGGGGGTGGAAACACTGTTAGGGTGCCCTGAGGACTGGGGGGGTGGAACACTGTTAGGGTGCCCTGAGGACTGGGGGGGTGGAAACACTGTTAGGGTGCCCTGAGGACTAGGGCGGTGGAAACACTGTTAGGGTGCCCTGAGGACTAGGGCGGTGGAAACACTGTTAGGGTGCCCTGAGGACTAGGGCGGTGGAAACACTGTTAGGGTGCCCTGAGGACTAGGGCGGTGGAAACACTGTTAGGGTGCCCTGAGGACTAGGGCGGTGGAAACACTGTTAGGGTGCCCTGAGGACTAGGGCGGTGGAAACACTGTTAGGGTGCCCTGAGGACTAGGGGGGTGGAAACACTGTTAGGGTGCCCTGAGGACTGGGGGGTGGAAACACTGTTAGGGTGCCCTGAGGACTGGGGGGTGGAAACACTGTTAGGGTGCCCTGAGGACTAGGGGGGTGGAAACACTGTTAGGGTGCCCTGAGGACTAGGGGGGTGGAAACACTGTTAGGGTGCCCTGAGGACTAGGGGGGTGGAAACACTGTTAGGGTGCCCTGAGGACTAGGGGGGTGGAAACACTGTTAGGGTGCCCTGAGGACTAGGGGGGTGGAAACACTGTTAGGGTGCCCTGAGGACTAGGGGGGTGGAAACACTGTTAGGGTGCCCTGAGGACTGGGGGGTGGAAACACTGTTAGGGTGCCCTGAGGACTGGGGGGTGGAAACACTGTTAGGGTGCCCTGAGGACTGGGGGATGGAAACACTGTTACCCAATTCCCATCCGAAGCACTGAACTCACTTGTTATGAACATGCTGTATGTATGCACCTGAACCGTTCTGTAAATATCAGATATCTGACAACACTGTATCACAGGAAGATTGTAAAATTGTATCTAACCACTGTGTTATTTTACCAGCACCATTTACTGAGAGAAAACCCAGCCAATCGGTCACATGTAACAGGGTGAGAGGTGAGAACATGTGAGAGGTTAGCAGTAACCTGTCACATCGGTCACATGTAACAGGGTGAGAGGTGAGAACATGTGAGAGGTTAGCAGTAACCTGACACATCGGTCACATGTAACAGGGTGAGAGGTGAGAACATGTGAGAGGTTAGCAGTAACCTGTCACATCGGCCACATGTAACAGGGTGAGAGGTGAGAACATGTGAGAGGTTAGCAGTAACCTGTCACATCGGTCACATGTAACAGGGTGAGAGGTGAGAACATGTGAGAGGTTAGCAGTAACCTGTCACATCGGCCACATGTAACAGGGTGAGAGGTGAGAACATGTGAGGTTAGCAGTAACCTGTCACATCGACCACATGTAACAGGATGAGAGGTGAGAACATGTGAGAGGTTAGCAGTAACCTGTCACATCGGCCACATGTAACAGGGTGAGAGGTGAGAACATGTGAGAGGTTAGCAGTAACCTGTCACATCGGTCACATGTAACAGGGTGAGAGGTGAGAACATGTGAGAGGTTAGCAGTAACCTGTCACATCGGCCACATGTAACAGGGTGAAAGGTGAGAACATGTGAGAGGTTAGCAGTAACCTGTCACATCGGCCACATGTAACAGGGTGAGAGGTGAGAACATGTGAGAGGTTAGCAGTAACCTGTCACATCGGCCACATGTAACAGGGTGAGAGGTGAGAACATGTGAGAGGTTAGCAGTAACCTGTCACATCGGCCACATGTAACAGGGTGAGAGGTGAGAACATGTGAGAGGTTAGCAGTAACCTGTCACATCGGCCACATGTAACAGGGTGAGAGGTGAGAACATGTGAGAGGTTAGCAGTAACCTGTCACATCGGCCACATGTAACAGGGTGAGAACATGTGAGAAGTTAGCAGTAACCTGTCACATCGGCCACTTGTAACAGGGTGAGAGGTGAGAACATGTGAGAGGTTAGCAGTAACCTGTCACATCGGTCACATGTAACAGGGTGAGAGGTGAGAACATGTGAGGCTAGCAGTAACCTGTCACATCGGCCACATGTAACAGGGCGAGAGGTGAGAACATGTGAGGTTAGCAGTAACCGGTCACATCGGCCACATGTAACAGGGTGAGAGGTGAGAACATGTGAGGTTAGCAGTAACCGGTCACATCGGCCACATGTAACAGGGTGAGAGGTGAGAACATGTGAGGTTAGCAGTAACCGGTCACATCGGCCACATGTAACAGGGTGAGAGGTGAGAACATGTGAGGTTAGCAGTAACCTGTCACATCGGCCAGGTATAACACAGTCTTTACTGGGGCCACCACCCCTCCCTACACCCCTACACTATAACTACTGGTTAGGTTGATGAATTCTATGAAGACAAATCTCCGATACGCAGTCAGGGACACTTACACAAATCTCTAAAAGGTTACACCAGGACCCGTGTGAGAAGCAGAGACGGCCCTATGTTAGGGGCATGGGACTCGATTACGTGCCCAGCGCAAACATCTCTAAGCTTTTAGGCTTCTATGAATTCTATGACATTTTGGCTCTTTCTACCCTTGTGGACATGGACAGGGGTAACATCTTGCAGAATGCTGAAGAGAGACCTATATATGTCCTGGCCCCAATATGTGGTTGGTACATACAGTAGTAGCTTAAGTTCTGCCGGACTGCTCTCCGATTGCTGCAGTGAGGACAAAGGATCCATATTTTATTGTTAATGCCCTGAAAGGAAGAAGTTACAGCCCAGGGTATAGGACATGTTAGTACTGAGAAGAACCTAGGGGTTCCCACAATGAGACCGCAGAAAAGGAGAATTTGTTTTCCGAGCCACTGGGCAAACTGGAATCCCCATCCTATCACCAACGTAAAGCACAGGATAACATGGTACATTACTTCTGCTATCAGGAATCCATAGATTACAGACACCCACTTAATTTATTGTACAATATGTCTGTGTATATATAGTGTTTGTGTGTATATTGCACACATTATATATATATATATATATATATATATATATATATGACTGTGTGTGTGTAGAATATATATATTTATCTGTTATCATGCGTTATCATGAAAAGTTATAATTGGGAAAGCATGGTCCAGAGTATAGAGTTCTGCCCCCGGCATGGGAGGGAGTAAGTGGGGGCAGAGGTGACCCCTGGATTATAGCACCTGCAGGGTAAGTCACAGAGTATAGAGTTCTGCCCCCGGCATGGGAGGGGGTAAGCGGGGGCAGAGGTGACCCCTAGATTATAGCACCTGCAGGGTAAGTCACAGAGTATAGAGTTCTGCCCCCGGCATGGGAGGGGGTAAGCGGGGGCAGAGGTGACCCCTGGATTATAGCACCTGCAGGGTAAGTCACAGAGTATAGAGTTCTGCCCCCGGCATGGGAGGGGGTAAGTGGGGCAGAGGTGACCCCTGGATTATAGCACCTGCAGGGTAAGTCAGAGAGTATAGAGTTCTGCCCCCGGCATGGGAGGGAGTAAGTGGGGGCAGAGGTGACCCCTGGATTATAGCACCTGCAGGGTAAGTCACAGAGTATAGAGTTCTGCCCCCGGCATGGGAGGGGGTAAGTGGGGGCAGAGGTGACCCCTGGATTATAGCACCTGCAGGGTAAGTCACAGAGTATAGAGTTCTGCCCCTGGCATGGGAGGGGGTAAGCGGGGGCAGAGGTGACCCCTGGATTATAGCACCTGCAGGGTAAGTCACAGAGTATAGAGTTCTGCCCCCGGCATGGGAGGGAGTAAGTGGGGGCAGAGGTGACCCCTGGATTATAGCACCTGCAGGGTAAGTCACAGAGTATAGAGTTCTGCCCCCGGCATGGGAGGGAGTAAGTGGGGGCAGAGGTGACCCCTGGATTATAGCACCTGCAGGGTAAGTCACAGAGTATAGAGTTCTGCCCCCGGCATGGGAGGGGGTAAGTGGGGCAGAGGTGACCCCTGGATTATAGCACCTGCAGGGTAAGTCAGAGAGTATAGAGTTCTGCCCCCGGCATGGGAGGGAGTAAGTGGGGGCAGAGGTGACCCCTGGATTATAGCACCTGCAGGGTAAATCAGAGAGTGGTAAGGGTACTCCTGGCAGTGAGGGACGTGTCTGAACATGAGCTCTGCCCTGCAGACAGTTATCTGACATCCATCCCAGCTCTATTAATATTGGGACAATTCTGTGACCTCTGCAGTGACACGAGCCCTGCGGCACCATCCAGAAACACACGGGTTCAATAGGGAGCTGTCATCCTTATTCACTGCATTTTACATCCAGCTTTAAGCCACAATAAAACACTTGTTCAAACATGACTGCTCCATTCATTCCACATGCAAACGTTACAGGACAATCTCCCAGCGAAGCTCACAGAGCTCTATTTACTGATCTTTATATAACTTCTTCCAATTACAAAATATGGGCTGTATAATATGTCTGCACTTTATATATAGGAGATCGTAATATGCTGAGAATGAGACAGGGCTGCTGCTATTACATCACATGTACAGTGTGCTCTGTTACTGTAGCTCTAGCGGTCGTCTGCTCCCACGTAGCGGTCATCTGCTCCCACGTAGCGGTCATCTGCTCCCACGTAGCGGTCATCTGCTCCCACGTAGCGGTCATCTGCTCCCACGTAGCGGTCATCTGCTCCCACGTAGCGGTCATCTGCTCCCACGTAGCGGTCATCTGCTCCCACGTAGCGGTCACCGGCTCCTTATAGAATTACATTTTGTTTGTATCTGTTGTTGTTTTCTAAGTTGCTAGTAAAAAGCAGCGTTTCCGTTTCCTGTATTATTTTGTTATTATCGCTGTGAAATTGCGGCTACGTTTCCAGGAGCGTCTGAGTCCTACGAATGTCTCTACAAAGGATGAGGAGGTGCCGGACTTCACATTCAGAATTTACTTTGTACAAGTTGAAGAATAAGAAAGAATTCAGCATTTGGCGCCTCTGGGATTCAGTCTATTTAGGATATTTGTCACTTCATCTGGTGACTTTAGACGTGGAATGAAAATGAATCGGATCTGGCCTCTATGGGGGGAGAACACTCAGAGACGGACGGTTGTGTAGCGTAGTCAGAGACTGTACTAAGGGCCCGATTCACACGTCTACGCAAAACTCCCATGCGCAGAACGGGTCATGTCAGCTTCCTAGCACAACCCCCACGCTGAAGCGTCTGGGGAGAGGAGTAGGGGTGTGGCGGGACAAGGCCGGGGTCTACGCGGGTGGCCGGGGTCTGCGTCGTTGGATGCACATTTCCTGGTCTCGCAGGCTGCCAGGAACCGGCCAGGCTGATTAAAGTCTCTGCTTTCGCAGTCTGGCATACAAAGAAACCATAGTTGTAATGATGATCTAAGGTAGCGTCTACAGACACAGCACCGAGAGGCCCCTGTAATGAGAGGTATATAAGTGTACACGGCACTGAGAGGCCCCTGTAATGTGAGGGATATAAGTGTATACGGCACTGAGAGGCCCCTGTAATGTGAGGTATATAAGTGTATACAGCACAGTACTAGGACGCCTATCTTCTAGAAGTTGGTACATGACAAGCATTCCAGAGTCTCTGCAGATGATGGCGAGCGCTGAGCGCTGATACATAGGATAATATGGAGACGCAGTGTAAGGGGGTTACAGGCAGCGTATAGAGGCGCTGTGCCAGGATTCGGTTAGTGGGCTGTACCAGCAATGCTTTGTACTGGCAGAGACCACAGCGCTCCCGGTAAGGGACAGAGATCATCTCTCTAACACAACCAGATAGGGGAAGTGAAGCATTTACATAGACTACGGAATGATCATTACATAACAGCCAACAGGTTCCTCACTGTACAGAGGAATAACAGAGACCTACGTCAGGGGATTTTCTTTTTTCTAGGGCTCATATGTGCAACATAGACAGAAATGGTTTCCTTTACATATGTAATTCCCTTACACTGGGACTAGTTTTATGGTAATTAGAACGGTCTCATGATGAGGTCACGGTCAGCAGAAGGGTCAAAGGTTACTTCAGGAAAGCAATGGTCAGTATTAATGTCATATAGCCCAATACTTACCAATAATTGTGCTTTTATCCCTAGTATTGTCTCTGTCACACCTACTTACTAAATAAAAGTTTAGTTTGTATATAGCCGGATCTACATGGGCGAATACGATCAGCTCTCGGAGCAACCTCTGCAAACTACTTGTGATGTTCCGAGCGGCCGATGAGGTCAAAGTGCAAAGGTTGTTACACGTTACAACAGCCCCCTGGCATTGCATGTAACATTGACGTTTTCTGGTTTGCCATAGGAGAGGGCGAGGAGACATTGGCGCTGCCTTGTGGCACGTGGCCCTCGTGTGTTGTGTTTTATGCACGTAGGGTAGAGAATGGCTACAATACCCTTCACCATCCACATATACATTAGGAGAACGAGAAGGTTTCTGTATAGAATGCACATGGTTTAGCCTCAGATATGGCGTAAAATAATGATGAGAGTGAGGGGGTGAGGGGACAGCCATGGCCAGTACCCCCATTAGGAGGTCGTCAGGACTGTCCCTAATAAATTACACTTTCTATGATCTTGCTCAGCGGGCAACTAATACAGGGTCTCTGCAAATCTGCAACTGGAAGGCACGAAATTGGGTTCTGCCAACTCCATCCTGGTGCAAAACGCACCTCATCCTCCACCTCCCCGAAGACCTTTAATATATTGCCAGAGCGTGGAGGAGAGAGCTCATTTTAAGCCTAACCAATTGTAAATGTGTTATATCACATAATGTACCACTTTTCTCAATAAACATGGACATTATTTCACCGGGAAGGGAGAAAATGAGAATATTTCCCTCTTGCCTTGTTTCCATCAGCTACTTCCAGCCTCTAATTAAGTAGAAGAGGTTTTCTGAGCCGGCGCTGCGTTGCGGAAATGTGAAATGAAGCAGGTTTGTTTATCAGTAAGTGCGTATTACAGGCTGCTGCGCCGGGGAATGGGCCCCATTGCACTTCCAGCAGATTTGGAACTAATGAGTCAGAAAACACAATGTTTTAATTGGAAGATGCTCCCAGTCAGGATATGTGTCCCTGGAACTTCATCCATGGGGACAGCGGCAGCCAGTATTACTGCACTGGGCAGCCGCTCATTCCCACTGTGTAAAGTCATGTTTGCAGGCAGTAATAACAGTTTGATGGTAAATTACTTTTTGGTTCACTTAAAGTTTGTTACATGCGTTAAAAAAATATTAAAGAAGAAGTTAGTGTGGCTTTTACTTCCTATTGTATTTATGTACAATAATAATATTATTATTATTATTATTATTAATCTCAGAATTATATATGGCTTTGGTGGTTTCTTAATATTTCTGCTTGTAAACTCCCAGTTCAGTAGAGTGCCATTATTTGTGCTGCTAACCTGTCATCCCCTTATCTCTGTAGCATACTCCAGTCTTCCTTTCCCTCCAAGAAGGCTTCATGCCCTGTCCCAAGATGGCCACCATGATCACTACTGAGCATGAGCAGGGCCTGAGAATGGTTGTGGCAAGATCCCCTTTAGCTAAAAAGGACCATGAGTTCATCATTTACTATCCACGTGGACATTATTGGGAATAGTAACCTGTGGCAAGCGAAGCGGACCACCAAGCCCGAAGCGTGGCAGAGCCCGCAAGCGTACAAGTTTCTACTGTTGGTGGCCAGGTACTATATTTGAGACAAAATAACAGCGCTGTCAGGGCATGTAAAAGCACTTCTGCCCTCACTCACGTCCGGGTTCATTCGCTGAAGGGGATCTAGGCTCAACCGTGTGAGAATGACATGTTGGGAGACAGTAGTCTCCTTCTTAGCTCCTAAAGTGAACCCAGTGAATACCTGCATATAAAACTGTTGCAGAACTCTTCCCCGCTATGGGTTTGGAGCATACACTCACCGGCTGGTGAGCTGTATAGGACCCTGCTCTGCTACATCACCAGTGTGCACGTAACAGTGAGTACAACTGTACCTGCTATTTGTCAATAAACCAACACTACTGGGTATGTATCTGGGCTGTTCATAGTCTGAGCCATTCTGTGGTGTGTGCCTATATAACTCTGCAGTATCATCCCCTGCACAAACATCATTTCCAAAAATCTCCTCCAAAAACCCTCCTGTTAATCGTAAACATGCTCCTTACTCTCTCCCATTACAGCCATTTTCCCCAGCTCGCTGTGGTGCATTGTGGCACCACCCTTCCGGCCTTTTCACAGCCACCTTATAACGGAAAGCTTTTTGCTGGTCCTATATGCAGAGATTGATGGGGCCCAGGAAAAACACATATGCCGTCCAAGGGGTCCCAAGAAGGTTGAGTGTTAAAAACATGTAACTATTAGGTGGTAACATAGCTTTACATAGAGTACCTAACATAATAAGGGCATGACGTTCCAAACACGATACACTGCCAGCAGCATCTACCACTACCGAGCAGCCGAGAAACAGAAATACATACTTACCAACTCTACCTGATTGCCAGGGAGACTCCCTGACATAGCAGCAATCTCCCCGACTCCCTGACATAGCAGCAATCTCCCAGTCTCCCTGACATAGCAGCAATCTCCCCGTCTCCCTGACATAGCAGCAATCTCCCAGTCTCCCTGACATAGCAGCAATCTCCCAGTCTCCCTGACATAGCAGCAATCTCCCAGTCTCCCTGACATAGCAGCAATCTCCCAGTCTTCCTGACATAGCAGCAATCTCCCCGTCTCCCTGACACAGCAGCAATCTCCCCGACTCCCCGACATAGCAGCAATCTCCCCGACATAGCAGCAATCTCCCCGTCTCCCTGACATAGCAGCAATCTCCCCGACATGGCAGCAATCTCCCCGTCTCCCTGACATAGCAGCAATCTCCCCGACATAGCAGCAATCTCCCCGTCTCCCTGACATAGCAGCAATCTCCCCGTCTCCCTGATATAGCAGGAATCTCCCCGACATTGCTGCTATGTCGGGGAGACTGGGAGATTGCTGCTATCTCCCCGATCGCACCTTACCCCCATTATGAAGCTCTTATATAAGATATGTATACATTCAAATGGGATCATTGCCCTATACCCAATGCAGGAAAATGATGCCACAATGATCCCTATGGCTACATAAATTCTCTAAGTATCAGTGTGTTTTCATTAACAAATAGATCTTACTGACTGCCTTGGGGCTCATTTACACTTAAATGTAGATCAGTGCTATGACACGCCTCTCAGAAGTAGCAGTACACGCCTATCACATGTATGACACGCCTCTCAGAAGTAGCAGTACACACCTATCACATGTATGACATGCCTCTCAGATGTAGCAGTACACGCCTATCACATGTATGACACGCCTCTCAGATGTAGCAATACACGCCTATCACATGTATGACACGCCTCTCAGATGTAGCAGTACACACCTATCACATGTATGACACCTCTCATACATGTGATAGGCGTGTACTACTACATCTGAGAGGTGTCATACATGTGATAGGTGTGTACTGCTACATCTGAGAGGTGTCATACATGTGATAGGTGTGTACTGCTACATCTGAGAGGCGTGTCATACATGTGATAGGCGTGTACTACTACATCTGACACGCCTCTCAGATGTAGCAGTACATGCCTATCACATGTATGACATGCCTCTCAAATGTAGCAGTACACACCTATCACATGTATGACACGCCTCTCAGATGTAGCACTATGCGCCCACTTTACTGCCGCGCTCATAGGTGCTGCTGTCACAATCTTCCTGAAATGCTTTTTCAAAAGTAGGCCAATATGTCAGATCTATCCCCCCCCCTTTCCCTCTGACAGGACAAAGCTGGATGATGGGACAGAGGGCGCGGTGCAGCAAGGAACGCAGTTGCTTATATGCACGCAATCAGTGAACTGTTGCGTACTGCGCATGTGTATGCATCGCAGTGCGCAAACTAGAAACTGCGATCGGGACATCGATTGAGGTGGATACGAAGTCCCATAGCAGAGTCATTGAAAGGAAAGGCCATTTGTGGGTGGTGACGGGACGGGGGTCGTGCGAACGCAGGCGTGCCAGTGAGCTTCAATGCCGTTGCATGGGCGTGCATAAATTAGCCACTACGATAGCAGACACCGCCTAGACTCTTATCGTGCGCTGAGGAACGCAATTCCCAAGTACGGTCTGGGCTTCCTTAACTGTCCGATGTTACCGATTGTTTCTCGATGTTGGCCAAGTATACAGATGTGAGTAAGGGGAAGTGGGCGTCCTTCTGTCAGGCTGCGATCACAATGCAAATATTTACATATCAGCGCTGATATCAACTGCATTGTGTGCGTATGAGCAAAATAGCGATCCTTAGAGAATGAGGCCCAGAGCCCTGAGATAGGTAGAGTAGTGTCCGGCCTAATATTGGGGCACATGACATCACTTATTGGGAGCCTGATCATTGTGTAGAATACACATTACCATATACACGTGTATGGACCCTGCAGGGTGGTTACCCCTAACCCATCAGCTACACATTGTTATCTGGGGCTCAGCCAGACTTCAGCCTCTCGTGACAAGGAACATATACCATCGCCTGCCGAGCCTATACACTACATACTGCATCACTCCCCCAACTGCGTATAGGGATCCGGGGAGCTTTACATCCAGCACAGGAGCAGAGGCCAATAAACTAGTTACGGGTCCATCTCCAAGAGCCAGAGGAAAGCATTTGTTCCCATAGACTGATGCACTTAGTAATTACTGCTTCATCTGCTCTCCCCGCACTTTACACAGAGTCTTCAGCTTTCTAATGTAAATTAGCTCTGGAGGAAACGCGGCTTCTCTGTACGAGCGCTGTCACGCCGATGATGGGCGCATGTTCGTGTGAGGACTTCAAGCAGACGGGAAGAGAAAACAGCTCAAGCTTAAGTCAGTGATCAGTCTCTGGTGAAAAGAACATCAACAAATATGAAGTTCACAGGTTTAATGCATTCTCCATGTATATAGTCACAACCACATAGTGCAAACTATGAGATAGACGGGGCTGACTGATACCATGAGTAGGGGGTACGGGGGGCTCCTGATCACACTTCAGCTATGTAATGCCAGACGGAGAGAAGGTGTGTGAGGGGGCATCGGGGTCCCAGCCCTGAGAGGGAGTACAGAGGCTGATACATACATGTACGATAGAAAAGATGAACCATCGAAAATACCATAAACAATAATCACTATACCATCAGAAGACATGGTAGGGGCAGGGAACGATTATATACAGAAGGTGTGTAAGCAGGATCAATATTCTCTACAGTTACCTACAACAGATACAGATGGATATTAAAGGTAAAGAGGTCCCTAGTCACAAGAGCTTACAATTTACACAAAGACTATGATACGCATAGCCAGCAAAAAACATACAGGAGAACCCCAATTGTGCACACCTGTATCCCGTGTCCTGGAACACAGAATGCAGAACACGCTTACCGTATTGTCTAAGGACAGGCGCTACAGGTAATAACGTGTATGAGGGCAGAAGAAATCTTAACGTACAGCGAGCGACGCCTATACTGTACCTGAGGTGATACCAGCGAGGAAAACATGTGGTATATACAGCGACCAATCGGGCGGAGCCGCTGCCATCTCCCAGCTCTGCTACATGTTATCCAGTAACATTCACTTTATGGATTAAACGCAAACTGCACCGCTGGCACCAAATCTCATCTGATTTAGCAGCGATCTGGATGTTCAGCTCTTGGGCCAAGTGACAATATATAGAAGCAGGGTTGGCCGACTTACACATATGTATGTACAGCAGTAACAGCGAACAATGTGATGAGTTTAGTGCGATTATATCCTCACATGTATGTACAGGTAGGGAGCGTGGCCCGGCTGTGATACATAGACGGCAGTGTGTGATAACGCTGAGAGGATGGGGTGTGTATACAGGGAGATCAGTGCTCAGGGTGTGGAGGGCGCGGGAAGGGGCCACATACCATGTACCTGCTCAATCCCTGCCCTGTCTGACTCCGGAGCCTCGGCCTGAAGTGATGTTGTTGTGTTTATGGAGCTGTGCGTGGAGAACGGCTCTTTCATGATAAGGAAACACACTCAGGCCGTCGCCAGCAGTAAATGGCCTCTGTGTTCACTCAAAGCATTCCGTTATTCCAGTTAGGCTGGCAAAGCAGTGGCACTGTACGCAACGCCGAGTGCAAAGCAGTGGCACTGTACGCAACGCCGAGTGCAAAGCAGTGGCACTGTACGCAACGCCGAGTGCAAAGCAGTGGCACTGTACGCAACGCCGAGTGCAAAGCAGTGGCACTGTACGCAACGCCGAGTGCAAAGCAGTGGCACTGTACGCAACGCCGAGTGCAAAGCAGTGGCACTGTACGCAACGCCGAGTGCAAAGCAGTGACACTGTACGCAACGCAGAGTGCAAAGCAGTGGCACTGTACGCAACGCCGAGTGCAAAGCAGTGGCACTGTACGCAACGCCGAGTGCAAAGCAGTGGCACTGTACGCAACGCCGAGTGGAAAGCAGTGGCACAACACCCTCCCCTAGCATAACCCTAACCTCCCAGGGGGGTGCCTAACCCCACGTTTCCCCTGGGAGCCCTAAACCTAACCCTCCCCACCCACTGCTGTCCGCGCTCCACATCACTTCTATCGGGATGCCGGGCGCCGGTCTCCCGGCGTCGGTAAAATGTCAGGCGTCTAGATTTATCCGGTTGTTGGGATTAGGTCCAGCGGCTTCCAGACTGCATACCATTACATCCACCACATCGGGCAGCACAAAGGATGGCAAACAACCAGTCCCTCTACCAGCACCCTGCTCCCCTAATTACCACCATTACCAGAACGCTAGTACAGTTCCAGCTATGAGCAATACAATATATAGCAAAGCAGCAGTGCGCAGCATTACTGGGCATGGAGCGGGTGCTAGATGAAAGCCGGGTACCAGATTTAATATACAAATCAGATTTTGCCCAATTGTAAGACTCTGGTCATGGTCTGGCACTCACCTCTTCCTCCTGTGGGGCAGAATTTATTGTAATAGTTCCAATATCAAAACCACGAACCACAGCGAAGTGCAAAAATATTGCAGGATTATCCTCCAGAAGAGGAGCAGAGATCTCTATACAGACTGCGGCTGCTGTGGATTAATGTAACAAATGACAGCCTGTTGTGCGAGACTCACAAGAGCTCCGTTACTCAGCCAAAATTATATAGAGCTGCAATCTAAATGCATTTACTCAGCCAGCGTAAGGCAGCTTCCGGCCACTTATTATTACCCAGGAAAAACGCTCATCAACGGCAGCTCAGAGCAATTACTGTTCTGCCGTACCCATGTGTGGGCTCCGTGTATAATGTAACCTCGCTCTGACCTGGCCCAGCAGAGGCACAAATAGACTGACTACTCTGTGACCCAAGTAAGCCCCCTCCGCACACATAGCAAATCCCAGTTACCCGAGACCAGGAGTCAGAGCTTTGTACTACACACAGCCCGGGGGGTACCTAAGCTCTCCGGTTACAGGGTACCCACTTAATGTAAAGGTGGGAGCAGTTTCCATCATGGTGGACGGGTGGATGTGTATATATGAAACGTTATGGCAGTAATAAGATGGAGGTCACACAAAGCCAGGCTCCTGTCCCACCAGTCATGGTTACGCGACTGCCGTTAAACTCTCTGACGCCAAAGCTGATAGATGCGTTATCTGTATGACAGCGGCTCCCAAATGCGACATCTGCAAAGAGGAGATCATGGCGCCGGTCTCCAAGAGCCATCTGGCAGCTGAGGATACAGGGTCCATGTAAAAGGGACAGGGATTGTCTTTATACTATATATACATACAGCAGCTCTTATACACTGTATAGATTACATCAGATAAGGTCAGAAAGTGATAGAAACATGGCCAGCTAAACCTGCACCGACAGTGTCGCCATGAGTAACACCTAGTACATGGACGACCTTCCCCTCTGCGGCTGACGCCATAAAGCGAAGAACCTGCTCTGAGACAGACATTGCAGTGACGCCACCGCAGAGTATTATTCACCGCTCAGAATACTTTCACATAACGCTCTCACTGACTCATTGCCAGGGAAATAAATGTATTCGACTTATGCGAAGGGGAGGTGAGGCCAAATCAATAGCCGGAGGTCTGTGCGCAGTCTGTGAGCTCGGAGACAGGTGTAATCCAGACAGAACAGCGTTTTCCTTCTCTCACATAAAGCCGGACACAGCGAGGTGCAAACCTGCAACAGCGCTTCCTGAGAATGGCGTTCCTGCGACACAATCCCCGAGTTACACTCATGGAGTTACCAATCCTGCGCAAATCTATATTATAAGCCCCTTTCACAGAGTTTGTGGTTTGTGAATAGCAAGGAGGAGGGGAAGGTTCCCTCTGCCATGTTGTGAGGCTGGGGTGGGAATGGGAGTAGTGGAGGCCAAATTGCCCCCCAGTGAAATGTATGTAATGTGTGAAATGTCCCAGCACAATGCGGAACGCAGGGAATTCTTCACAGATGTAACTGTATA
Source organism: Taudactylus pleione (assembly GCA_031769625.1). NCBI lineage: Eukaryota > Metazoa > Chordata > Amphibia > Anura > Myobatrachidae > Taudactylus > Taudactylus pleione. Next base: position 1,631,787 of record JAUIMM010000046.1, on the reverse strand, counting down.
TAAAGGAGGGGCTGCCATAAATATCCTCGGTTATCACACCGTGAATGAGCAATTGTTTACCCCACAATCTCACACCCCCTACTAGGGGCAAGTAACAAAAGATCCCCACAATGAACATAACCCCCATTTCTGGCTATAGAGGACGGGCCTAGCTTACCTCCATAGTAAATACCGCCCTGGCCCGTGGTGCTGTGCCACATATATAGCAATCAGATAATTCGCTGTGTAAGTCTGACGCAGTGCGCAACCTCACCACGAGGAGGTAAGTGACGCAAGACAGCAAGAATTGCGCACCAGAATATACAGGTATCCTGCGCAGGGAATTAATAACCTCCAGTAATGACGACAACCAACAAGAAACCGGACGACTGCCGAGACTGTTGTCGAAGCTGGATAATTGGCTAAGACAGAATCAGTTTTAAAATTAGATCGGAGCGACGCCATCTTGCGAATGGCAACAAGACTCCATCTTAGAAATAGGTCACACAGCGCCATTTTGACAAAACCACATAGTACACAAAACACAACGCAAAATTGCTAATAAGTAGCACGGCCAGCTTTGTAACAATCTTCCCCAAACCCATACCGACGGTGTCTGACATACATAAAAATTACTTTCCAACACATTAAAATCACCACAGACTTAATATGAACAGCACTAAAAAGTAGCGAATCAGCGGTGTTTTCCCGGCATCCACATTAACACATACACGCGATGTTTAACAGTGCACAACGCAAATAGCTAATTATTAGCACGTTCAGCTTTTTAACGATCCCTACACAACCAATACCGACTTATTCCCATACACTAAGAGATACCTTTCCAGCCTAGTGCTGCTCGCTAAGTACCCCACAGACCCCCAGACGCACAACGCTATTTAGTGTCGTTCTCCCTTGCATACATACACTTAAAGCAATACTTCCGTAGCGCAAAAGTGTTATTATTACATGATTCATTCACAATGCCAGCGTGTAAAGAAATGACTGTTTTCTGCAACTAAGGTTTAGTACATGATAAGTAAACAGTGTTTGGTGTTGTACTGATCTACTCTGTCTCAACAGCTTTCCGGTATCATCGGTGAGATGATCGCAACATGCATTCTCAACTTATGGACTGTAGAGAGTTAAAACACTAAAATGTACTCTGTAATATTAGCAGCTTAGATTTGCATGCGGGGGGAATACAGGAGACAATAGGCTGTCGGAGGCTGACCTGTGTCCATTTGAATCAACCTGTTAAATGCCCTGTAACAGATGCACCCGCACTGGGAACCAATGGGTCCATGCCAAACTTTTCTATTGTGTTGCTTATCCCTGTAAGGGTATAAATGTGCGTTCCAACTCCAATCTGGAGTCTTCTTGCTGATGCTGTTGATGGAGGTTTCGCTGTTGATGGAGGTTTCTTATGGATGCCGGTAACTGGTCCCAGTGCGCGTGCGTATGTATAACTGTACCTTGGGTCTGTATAATTTCTTTGCGCTAAATTGTCTTTAGATCACAGCGTAAAACCTACTGTTTTTATGTTGAATATTACACTGTGCGTTGGAAACACATTTCAATCTCTGAAGGTTTTTATTTTACTGTATGACTGCGTACACAAATAGCGCCAACTTAGAAGGTATAGGCAGGAGCGTATAAAGGTTTAGAAGGTATAGGCAGGATTGTACAGAGGTTTAAAGTCAGTATCGTTACTGTGTACAAACAGCCCTGTAACATGAGGAGCCAGGGGCTGCAATACAGTAGTGCGTAGATTAGTGGTGCACTACAGTAACCAGGGTTGACTGAATTCATTGATGAAAATACTCTTCTGATCCATAAATTAATACAGAAAACTGCAACAACATTAGGAACACAGGAGGTGCAGGGGCAGAGAACGGGCAGAGAAGAGGTGCTGTAATAATAATCAGCATTGTCATCTTCACATATGAAGCATTGGGGGATCCTCCTCCTACTGTACGACGGGATTTTCCTCTCATATTATGGCTTCAAAGAGACACATTTTAAATCTTCCAGCTGCATGTCTAGATGCACTATGCTCAATGCAATAGAGATGATACAAGAAGGATAGTCCCAATGTCACCTCCCTGCTCACAAGAGCTTTCAATCTACGGTAATAGGGGAGGACTGAGACAGGAGGTGCATGGCAATATAATATATATATTATATATACACACACATAAATCTTTCCCTCTTCTGTTTGGAACATTAGGGAGCTAAGACTGAGCCTCTGGCACTGTGTCCTGCGATTCATTCTAGTAGAACCTGGAAGCCGGCAGCACAGCCCCTATGTAACATCCACTCTGTCTGATAGGATTCACCATTGTGACCTTCAAAACCATTAATTATCTGGCAAAGTAGATACTTAGTGTCACTCACGGCTGCAGTTATTCTCTTATAACAATATTACTGGGAGCCAAAGTGTTGTTGAGTATCAGACACCCCTCCCAGGCCAGCTCCTGTGTGTATATATATATATATCCCTCTATATCCCGCTCTGCCTCAATGTCTCCCTCCTATTACAATGGGTATTTGTGTTACGCTCACAGCTCACAGCCTGGTGTTATTCCTGGGACTCAGTGTAGCTGGCACCCAGCGCCAACGTGGCCTCCTGCCCTGCTGTAACCACAAAGTCTCAGGAGGAAAATAAATGAAAAGGGCTCTATTATTATTTAACTGAAGCTCCTTAAAATTATATTTTATTATTAATAATATATATATATAATTTTTTTTTTTTTACTTTAAATATTTAAAAAAAAATAATTATTTTATATCCATTTTTAACTCCGTTGGTCAGTAAAGCAGATTGCAGGAACCGGGGAGGGACGTTTGGTTTGTTATAGTCAGAAATCTTGTGTCTGGGAGAAACGTAAATCACAGGGGTAATTATTATAGGGAGAAATCCCATATTCCTCCTGTTTACCAAATCCTCCCCGCTGACAAAAGCGATCGCCGCCTTATCCGCCGTGAACTATAATGGTCATTTGTCAACATTTATTTCCTGTTTTAATAAAATATTTTTTGTTTTTTTTAATTTCAGCCGCATATTTTTTTGTGAAAATTAAACTGTAAGCGGCATTGCGCAAGCACTGGCGTATCACCGGCGAAGTAGCATTACATCTCATACCACTGCCAGCCAGTATCGCCAAAGAGCCGTGATCCGCTCAACATGATCTTTCCTTAATAAATTGTGGAGAAAGTACATTCCTACCTCTGCAATAAGTGATGACAGTAAATCTAGGTTATTGCCAGGACACAGCAAACCGACCCGTCAGTCTCCGGCCACAAGAATAATTATTTACTGCCAGAGGCGGCATCGGCCGGCATTACAGAGAGCGGGGAGAATAGGCTGGGCAGGACATGCGCAGAGATAATGACACTATTTACTATATGAACCAGAGAACTGTCTGATGGGTCAGAGAAATAGGTTTTCTAGCATCTATACGTCATATGGCGCAAGGGTCCTGGCGTGACTGAGGCACTCCGAGAGGTGGACGGTACCGCGCAGGCCCAATCCTCAAACACCACTCACTGCGACTTTAACTGCACAGGAATTCGTTTTAATCACTCGTCAAGGCGCAGGAGAAGCACAGCGGACCTTGGGGCGAGGAAAAGCCGCGGCCATTGTATCAGAGCGCGTCTTACATAGACAGAGGGATAAGTGTCGCACATGAATGATCAGGGTGATCTACCAGGAGTTCTGCTGCTCCCAGTTATATTTATGTGACGCACATTTTGAGCGAGAAAAACGCTCGGCACCACAGGGCTATTTGGCGCAACAGTGTGTGAGGCACATCTATAGTTTCCAGACCCAGCATCTGCTGTAGAACTACATGCACCAGCCTGCCATGCCATCATCTGCCTGTGCATATGTTGGAACTCAAAGTTTTACATGAGCCTAAGAGGAACAAGATCCCAAAAGTGTTCTCTACCACGACGTCACAAAATATTCTTCCTACAAGTTAAATGGATTAAAGAACGTGAAACGCTGAACCTCCGTAAACCTATGGTGTTAGATACCAATTATCAAGACATCTCTGCCACATCCTCACTACTAAGGGGCATATGTACCAAAGCTTGATGTGAGGTGAAATATATATCACCAACCAATCAGCTCCAAACTATCATTTCTTAAGGCCCCCATACACGGTGCGATTCAAGGTTGGTAAGATGGGTCGTACGATTGCCCTTGAGGTGGTGAAATGGTGCACGCTTCATTGTTCCGATCATAGGAGAATAAGATGCATAGAAGTGTGTCACATTGTACTCAAAAGATCTCTCTGCAAAACCATCTGATCTGCGATCCAACTAGAGGACGGCGGGAACGCGCAACGGGGGTCGCAGAACACACAAAAATTCACCTATTTTCACACGATTGTTCTGTCCAACCGGTCATAACTGGCCATATCGTGTACAAAATCGTCCCGTGTATGGGCACCTTTACACACAGCCTGCAAAATGTAAGTTAGAGCTGATTGGTTGGTGATATGAGATATATATGCCCCTAAGTGCACTGAAAACTCCAATTCTACATGACTGTTACTGTCATATCAGGGCCTACGTACATAGTACATTGCATACGCTGTAGTCTAATCTCCATGCTGTTACAGGAACAACTCCCTGTATTCGCCCTCAGTGCAGCCTAACACCCAAATACAGACCAGCTGTTAGGTAAGTGGGAAGACAGAACTTATTATGGTGCTGCGGGCGCAGGATGTAACCGCGTCAGGAAAACTTGTGTTATGGCTTCCATGGAGATGGGAACTTTAGGATTCCACCTTCGAGGCATAAACATCTTTGAAAGTTGTCTTCACTACAGAGCGATGGTTTGTCTGATATTTATGGGGCGGTTTAGCTGTCAGCTCAGCACGTCTGGGCCGCCCGGGGGAAACACAACTGGAGCCATCTGTCCACTGTCTAATTCAGTAGCACGAGCATCCGAGCGATGACGGATTGACTCAGTGTAGCAGAAAAATAATGCGTTATCCCAATATCACTGGCACCCACATCTGATAGCAGAGGGCGACTGCAGCCGCACACAGGAAACTGCTCACAGAACTGATACATTGCAATAACAAATTCATTGATTGAAACATTATAGGTCTAATAATTGGGTCATTAATCTAGAGCAAATAGAGACAATCAATGACTTAGCAACTATTGTGGAACTACAATTGCCAGTATACATCATTCAGACCTTGCTGAGAATTATAGTTCCACAACGAGAGACTGATCTAGTGTAATGTACACGCAACAATGGCAGAAGTAGAAAAGTCAGCGGCTGCTTAAAGCAAACGTGCCAAGAAAATAAATCAAAGATGATGTATAAAGACTCGGTGAAGAGGGTTACATTAAACTTATTACAGATGTAGCAGGATCTCAGTAATGTGCGGTGAGGTGAATGGCTGGGGAGGCACACATGGAGATGGGTCTGAGGGCTGGGAGCCTGTCTCACCCCCCACTCACTGTAACTATGCTCTCACTACACTAAGCTTCAGTGTCCATTGATTCTCCTACCTGCATCATTGGGTCTTCTCTTACTGCTGACTGAGCTCCGATCTCTAAACACTGCAGTGCACTTCCTGGTCACATGATACATCCCCAAGGTGTCCATCAGTGCTCAAGACACACCCCCCACACCCAGAGGCATGCCTATCAGCTCTCTTTCTGTGCAGCTTACTGTCTGTGGTGTGGCCCCGCCCCCAGCTCTGCAAGCAGTGTCTGACTATACAGAAGTGAGGCTGAGCTATATCTGCCTCGTGTCTATTCTCCCTACAGTCCCAGGGAGCTCCACAAAGCTGGTGACTATAAAAATGATCACAATAAACAAATATGATTTTTATAAGCTATAAATATCTTTTGTTCTATTCGAATAATTTCTATATCAAATCTCAGGAGTATGACAGGGGAGATCATGGTAGCAGGACGGCACGCTTTGCTCATTACCAGGAAAACTCAAAGCACTCCATCCATTTTGGTGAGCTAGACCAGGCTGGATTTGGCACCTAAAACACCTGTCAGGGGCAGGATAAGCCGAATAATCATAGACAAATCCTGCCCCAAATGTGCCCAAACACCGCCCCAATCTGCCCAAACACCAACTATCTGGTGAAACTCAAACTTTGAGACCGGCGAACCGTGACGATCGCCACCGTATCTGCGGGGAAAAAAAAAACAGGCTTACTATCAGGGGAGAACGCTACATCCACGATGCCCATGGCAAGATTGCCAGAGAGGCCCGGTGATGCCATCTGTCCTCCGGTGAGCTCCACTCATTGGGCCTGTGTAAGCGCAGCGACGCCAGGTTTGGCAATTGCTCCGCCATTGATTCCTAGCTCTGTTTTAGTTCTACCCTATTTATACCATTGGCACGGATACCCACTTATACTAGCCAGGTGGCAAACAATTATACCATAGCAGGCAAGAAATCCATCTCCTTCTGCAACTTAACCAAACTAAAATATAAAAGTGTATAAATACTGTATAATCATTGCCCACCTGCATATTTGTATTTTTACTACAAATACTATTACTAATGAAATACAGATTAGTGTAGCGGAGTGTAGCTTTAAGCTTAGCGCAGAGTGATGTAATGACTGTATATACGATGTGATGTAATGACTGTATATACGATGTGATGTAATGACTGTATATACGATGTGATGTAATGACTGTATATGACTGTATATACGATGTGATGTAATGACTGTATATACGATGTGATGTAATGACTGTATATGACTGTATATATGATGTGATGTAATGACTGTATATACGATGTGATGTAATGACTGTATATGACTGTATATACGATGTGATGTAATGACTGTATATACGATGTGATGTAATGACTGTATATACGATGTGATGTAATGACTGTATATGACTGTATATACGATGTGATGTAATGACTGTATATACGATGTGATGTAATGACTGTATATGACTGTATATACGATGTGATGTGATGACTGTATATGACTGTATATACGATGTGATGTAATGACTGTATATGACTGTATATACGATGTGATGTAATGACTGTATATACGATGTATTCTCTTCACGTTTACCTGTTCTCTTCTATTAGCAGAAATATTCCATAGATAGGATGAGGTGTGTTATATAAAGGTGCTGTATACTGGGTAATGCATATATAAGGCGGCTGGGAAGTCACAGTTATATTATAGGAGTTTAGTCACCGCACAATAAGAGGAATTCAGGAACAACAACACTACACAAATAACAGAACTACCCGCCCATAATATACACTAACTGCGCTGAACAAAGCTCCTCAGCGTGCGCGCTCTGACAGGTCTATAGCTGAGAAAGCTGCGTTAAGCCTCTGTCACTATACAATGGATATATCATTTATTTGCTGTTAGGGCGACTCAGACACCCCATACAGAGCCGGGATTGTGTTTGTAGTCACACACCTGCACGTAGGGCTCTCCAGTTACCATCTGCGTGTCAGACATGGACATTAGATCAGTGTCCTCTCAATGCCGGCTTTCTGCAGGTGGATTCATTCCAGAACAGACAAAGGGGGAGAGAGACAATGTGCGAGGCCAGGACTCTGCAGCCATACAGAACAGCGCAGCCCCAGCTACAAAGGTGCTGTAACCACGCTGAGCGAAACAGGCGCAGCTACGGAAATAGCATCTGCAGGGCCATCAAATCAACCCTATACCGCTACTAAGGTCTCATCAAAGGTGAAACCTTTCTAGGATCCTATTATTAATTTTCATCCATTTAGTCATTTAGTACAAGAAAAGGATTGCTATAGCATCACCTGCTACTGCAGCTCTACCCAGCACTCACCCCACAGTCTCCATCACCTGCTGCTGCAGCTCTACCCAGCACTGACTTCCCCACAGTCTCCATCACCTGATACTGCAGCTCTACCCAGCACTGACCCCACAGTCTCCATCACCTGATGCTGCAGCTCTACCCAGCACTCACCCCACAGTCTCCATCACCTGCTGCTGCAGCTCTACCCAGCACTGACCCCACAGTCTCCATCACCTGATGCTGCAGCTCTACCCAGCACTGACCCCACAGTCTCCATCACCTGATGCAGCTCTACCCAGCACTCACCTCCCCAGTCTCCATCACCTGCTGCTGCAGCTCTACCCAGCACTGACTTCCCCACAGTCTCCATCACCTGATGCTGCAGCTCTACCCAGCACTGAACCCACAGTCTCCAGTCTCCATCACCTGCTGCTGCAGCTCTACCCAGCACTGACCCCACAGTCTCCATCACCTGATACTGCAGCTCTACCCAGCGCTGACCCCACAGTCTCCATCACCTGATGCTGCAGCTCTACCCAGCACTGACCCACAGTCTCCATCACCTGATGCTGCAGCTCTACCCAGCACTGACCCCACAGTCTCCAGTCTCCATCACCTGATGCTGCAGCTCTACCCAGCACTGACCCTACAGTCTCCATCAACTGATACTGCAGCTCTACCCAGCACTGACCGCCCCACAGTCTCCATCACCTGATGCTGCATCTCTACCAGGCACTGACCTCACTAGTCTCCATCACCTGATGCTGCAGCTCTACCCAGCACTGAGCGCCCCAGTCTCCATCACCAGATGCTGCAGCTCTACCCAGCACTGACCCCACAGTCTCCATCACCTGATGCTGCAGCTCTACCCAGCACTGACCCCACAGTCTCCATCACCTGATGCTGCAGCTCTATCCAGCACTCACCTCCCCAGTCTCCTTCACCTGATGCTGCAGCTCTATCCAGCACTCACCTCCCCAGTCTCCATCACCTGCTGCTGCAGCTCTACCCAGCACTGACCTCCCCAGTCTCCATCACCTGATGCTGCAGCTCTACCCAGCACTGACCTCCCCAGTCTCCATCACCTGCTGCTGCAGCTCTACCCAGCACTGACTTCCCCACAGTCTCCATCACCTGATGCTGCAGCTCTACCCAGCACTGACCCCACAGTCTCCAGTCTCCATCACCTGCTGCTGCAGCTCTACCCAGCACTGACCCCACAGTCTCCATCACCTGATACTGCAGCTCTACCCAGCGCTGACCCCACAGTCTCCATCACCTGATGCTGCAGCTCTACCCAGCACTGACCGCCCCAGTCTCCATCACCTGATGCTGCAGCTCTACCCAGCGCTGACCCCACAGTCTCCATCACCTGATGCTGCAGCTCTACCCAGCACTGACCCACAGTCTCCAGTCTCCATCACCTGCTGCTGCAGCTCTACCCAGCACTGACCCCACAGTCTCCATCACCTGATACTGCAGCTCTACCCAGCGCTGACCCCACAGTCTCCATCACCTGATGCTGCATCTCTACCCAGCGCTGACCCCACAGTCTCCATCACCTGCTGCTGCAGCTCTACCAAGCACTGACCCCACAGTCTCCATCACCTGATACTGCAGCTCTACCCAGCGCTGACCCCACAGTCTCCATCACCAGATGCTGCAGCTCTACCCAGCACTGACCCCACAGTCTCCATCACCTGATGCTGCAGCTCTACCCAGCACTCAACTCCCCAGTCTCCAGTCTCCATCACCTGATGCTGCAGCTCTACCCAGCACTGACCCCACGGTCTCCATCACCTGATGCTGCAGCTCTACCCAGCACTGACCCCACGGTCTCCATCACCTGATGCTGCAGCTCTACCCAGCACTCACCTCCCCAGTCTCCACCACCTGCTGCTGCAGCTCTACCCAGCACTGACTTCCCCACAGTCTCCATCACCTGCTGCTGCAGCTCTACCCAGCACTGACTTCCCCACAGTCTCCATCACCTGCTGCTGCAGCTCTACCCAGCACTCAACTCCCCAGTCTCCAGTCTCAATCACCTGCTGCTGCAGCTCTACCCAGCACTGACCCCACAGTCTCCATCACCTGATACTGCATCTCTACCCAGCGCTGACCCCACAGTCTCCATCACCTGATGCTGCAGCTCTACCCAGCACTGACCCCACGGTCTCCATCACCTGATGCTGCAGCTCTACCCAGCACTGACCCCACAGTCTCCATCACCTGATGCTGCAGCTCTACCCAGCACTGACCCCACAGTCTCCATCACCTGATGCTGCAGCTCTACCCAGCACTGACCCCACAGTCTCCATCACCTGCTGCTGCAGCTCTACCCAGCACTGACCCCACAGTCTCCATCACCTGCTGCTGCTGCAGCTCTACCCAGCACTCACCTCCCCAGTCTCCATCACCTGCTGCTGCAGCTCTACCCAGCACTGACTTCCCCACAGTCTCCATCACCTGATGCTGCAGCTCTACCCAGCACTCACCCCACAGTCTCCAGTCTCCATCACCTGATGCTGCAGCTCTACCCAGCACTGACCCCACAGTCTCCATCACCTGATGCTGCAGCTCTACCCAGCACTGACCCCACAGTCTCCATCACCTGATGCTGCAGCTCTACCCAGCACTGACCCCACAGTCTCCATCACCTGCTGCTGCAGCTCTACCCAGCACTGACCCCACAGTCTCCATCACCTGCTGCTGCAGCTCTACCCAGCACTCACCTCCCCAGTCTCCATCACCTGCTGCTGCAGCTCTACCCAGCACTGACTTCCCCACAGTCTCCATCACCTGATGCTGCAGCTCTACCCAGCACTGACCCCACAGTCTCCATCACCTGATGCTGCAGGTCTACCCAGCACTGACCCCACAGTCTCCATCACCTGATGCTGCAGCTCTACCCAGCACTCACCCCACAGTCTCCAGTCTCCATCACCTGCTGCTGCAGCTCTACCCAGCACTGACCCCACAGTCTCCATCACCTGATACTGCATCTCTACCCGGCACTGACCTCACTAGTCTCCATCACCTGATGCTGCAGCTCTACCCAGCACTGACCGCCCCAGTCTCCATCACCTGATGCTGCAGCTCTACCCAGCACTGACCCCACGGTCTCCATCACCTGCTGCTGCAGCTCTACCCAGCACTGACCCCACAGTCTCCATCACCTGATACTGCATCTCTACCCAGCGCTGACCCCACAGTCTCCATCACCTGCTGCTGCAGCTCTACCCAGCGCTGACCCCACAGTCTCCATCACCTGATACTGCAGCTCTACCCAGCGCTGACCCCACAGTCTCCATCACCTGATGCTGCAGCTCTACCCAGCACTGACCCCACAGTCTCCATCACCTGATGCTGCAGCTCTACCCAGCACTGACCCCACAGTCTCCATCACCTGATGCTGCAGCTCTACCCAGCACTGACCCTACAGTCTCCATCAACTGATACTGCAGCTCTACCCAGCACTGACCGCCCCACAGTCTCCATCACCTGATGCTGCATCTCTACCCGGCACTGACCTCACTAGTCTCCATCACCTGATGCTGCAGCTCTACCCAGCACTGAGCGCCCCAGTCTCCATCACCTGATGCTGCAGCTCTACCCAGCACTGACCCCACGGTCTCCATCACCTGATGCTGCAGCTCTACCCAGCACTGACCCCACAGTCTCCATCACCTGATGCTGCATCTCTACCCGGCACTGACCTCCCCAGTCTCCATCACCTGATGCTGCAGCTCTACCCAGCACTGAGCGCCCCAGTCTCCATCACCTGATGCTGCAGCTCTACCCAGCACTGACCCCACGGTCTCCATCACCTGATGCTGCAGCTCTACCCAGCACTGACCCCACAGTCTCCATCACCTGATGCTGCATCTCTACCCGGCACTGACCTCCCCAGTCTCCGTCACCTGATGCTGCATCTCTACCCAGCACTGACCTCCTCAGTCTCCATCACCTGATGCTGCAGCTCAACCCAGCGCTGACCCCACAGTCTCCATCACCTGATGCTGCATCTCTACCCGGCACTGACCTCCCCACAGTCTCCATCACCTGATGTTGCAACTCTACCCAGCACTGACCCTACGGTCTATATAACGGGATGCGGCACTTTAGCACTGACCCCAGTGTCTATATAATGGGATGCGGCACTTTAGCACTGACCCCAGTGTCTATATAACGGGATGCAGCACTTTAGCACTGACCCCGGTGTCTATATAACGGGATGCAGCACTTTAGCACTGACCCCGGTGTCTATATAACGGGATGCAGCACTTTAGTACTGATCCCAGTGTCTATATAACGGGATGCAGCACTTTAGCACTGATCCCAGTGTCTATATAACGGGATGCAGCACTTTAGCACTGATCCCAGTGTCTATATAACGGGATGCAGCACTTTAGCACTTACCCCGGTGTCTATATAACGGGGATGCAGCACTTTAGCACTGACCCCGGTGTCTATATAACGGGATGCGGCACTTTAGCACTGACCCCGGTGTCTATATAACGGGATGCAGCACTTTAGCACTGACCCCAGTGTCTATATAACGGGATGCAGCACTTTAGCACTGATCCCAGTGTCTATATAACGGGATGCAGCACTTTAGCACTGACCCTGGTGTCTATATAACGGGATGCAGCACTTTAGCACTGACCCCGGTGTCTATATAACGGGATGCAGCACTTTAGCACTGATCCCGGTGTCTATATAACGGGATGCAGCACTTTAGCACTGACCCCGGTGTCTATATAACGGGATGCAGCACTTTAGCACTGATCCCGGTGTCTATATAACGGGATGCAGCACTTTAGCACTGACCCCGGTGTCTATATAACGGGATGCAGCACTTTAGCACTGATCCCACTGCCTATATAACGGGATGCAGCACTTTAGCACTGATCCCACTGCCTATATAACGGGATGCAGCACTTTAGCACTGATCCCACTGCCTATATAACGGGATGCAGCACTTTAGCACTGATCCCACTGCCTATATAACGGGATGCAGCACTTTAGCATACAAGCTCTGGAAGACGTCACCTTCTTGCTGATCTCCTAGAGGATAAAAAGCCTTTTTGCTGCCAGGAGAGATATCAGCACTTACCCGGTTGTGCTGAAGATGGTTTTTGTTTCTCTGTGTAAGGCTCCCTGTCTGTACATCTATAATAATGGGCTCATTAGCCGCCTTCCTCTCCATTACTAGGAATAGCCTTTTATTGTGATAGAATATCTGACCCTATTGTTTCCTGCAGACGCCAGATCCTTGGCATAGAATCACTTAACACAAAAAGGCTTCATTTCTCCCTCACTGGACATATCAGCAGCATCTTCTATACTACAGATTACTCAGTGCAGCAGTAACTCCGCAAACCACACAGGATACAAAGCAAACGTTACACCAGGGCCTAACGGGGCGTTCCACGGATAAACTAAAAATTACCTCCAGATTGAAAGCATACTATCGCAGTTGAACAGCTTGCGTAATCGCGACTGCATTTGCAGTTGCGTTTTGTAGTGAATCAGGACCTAAATCCAATATAAAGCAAATAGCAGAGAATCTGTCTAACGCCGTTATCTCCGCCCTATCGCAATCAGTTTTATAAATCTCCCATGGAAATGGTTTCAGGATACGTCAAGGTATAAGTTGTGGCAACCGATACAATCCCCATTTGAACTCCAAAACAGGCAAGGTGCGTTAATGTGGGTATGGTTTGGTGGACCTTTGGGAGCAATGAATCCCAGGGACGGGACAGCGCCATTTACCAGAACGTAGCCTTTAAAGCACAAGATGACTTACTGGGCTCAATCCAATTAGGAGCAAGTTTGTTTTATAAAGCATGCATATAGCACACGAATGTGCGCACCTGAGAAATGCCAAATTAAACTAGAAATGGTAATTCACGGGACACGCGACAAGAGTGTGCGACTTTTCTACAATGAGACCTGGGAGAAGTGCATCAAAAAGTGGGAAACCCTTCCTAGATCCCCAAAAAAGTGACAGCTAAGAGAGCAGGAACGTACAGGAGGCCGTTAGTGGCTACTGAGAGAGCAGGAATGTACAGGAGGCCGTTAGTGGCTATAAGGAAAGTACTGGAGGTTCTCAAAAGGCGTCGCATGACTGATTTTTGCACTTTTTATTAATGGTGGAAAGATGATAGTCAGTAAGTGATTTTCATCAAATTAAAGTATTTCCAGCATTTTGTGGTACAGAAAAATCTATAGTAGTTTGTGTTTTTTACAAGTTTGTAAAAAAGTTGGAATAAACACTTTACCCTTCATCTGCAAGTTCAAACATCCCTCTCCCATCAATACATCACATCCCCAATCATCTCCACACACCTGTCCCACATCACTTACACCTCCCCATACCTGTCCCACATCATTTACACCTCCACATACCTGTCCCCATCATTTACACCTCCACACATACCTGTCCCCCATCAGTTACACCTCCACATACCTGTCCCCCATCATTTATACCTCCACATACCTGTCCCCCATCATTTACACCTCCACATACCTGTCCCCCATCATTTAGACCTCCACACACCTGTCCTACATCATTTACACCTCCACATACCTGTCCCCCATCATTTACACCTCCACATACCTGTCCCCCATCATTTACACCTCCACATACCTGTCCCCATCATTTACACCTCCACATACCTGTCCCACATCATTTACACCTCCACACATACCTGTCCTACATCATTTACACCTCCACACATACCTGTCCTACATCATTTACCCATTATTGTGCCTTTTAGAGAAATTCACCTGAAAACTGACATTTATTGGCCAAATTATGCTTAAATACCTCCATATGTGCGATTATTAATTGGGAGGGGTGTACCAGAGGTTCTGCACTGTGGGCCTGATTCAGAGCCGCTCGTAAGCGGCCGCTCGTTCGCACAACTGCGCATGCACAAACCAGTCATTGCGGTTGGAGATCGAGTGCTCGCAAAACAGCGACGGGCTGCTAATGTGATTGACAGAATGAGGCGTTTGTGGGTGGTAACAGGGGAAGGTGCTTGAAAACGGGGAGTGGAGATCCAAACGCAGGCGTGCCTAACGGTCAAAAGGGCGATTAAATGGGAGTGCATAATTAGTAAAGGAGCGACATCGACCACATCACTTGGTTGTCTTTTAGCCTGAACTGCTCGCAGTGATAGCGGGAAGAAAATCCTACTACAAGCACTGCGAGCAGTTCTGATGCCTTTCGATGTTCCCGATTAATCTAAAAAATACCGGAGAGGACGTGTGTTGCGAACGGCAAAGGGGCGTCTTTACAAAATAGCGAGCGCATTTTTCGTTTGCTCGCTCAGACATAGAGGCGTCAACAAACCGCAAAGAGCGAGCGCTCAATTTAAATAGCCGGCTCCTTTTTTGGAACGACCGTCCGGCTCTGAATCAGGCCCTGTGTCCTGACATTTTTACCTTGCAATAAAGATTTTCCCTACCTTTTCTCCTGCTCAGGAGAACATAAAAAATGTGCACATAAAAAATTAGCATTTCCTCTGTAAAACAATTGTGAGTCTGGTATTGGACTCAGATGTAATTCGCAGTGTAAGTTCGCCATGAGAATGGTTCGCAGGACCCTACTCCAACCTAACGGGATTGACCACAATGCGTCCAACCTGGTACAAGAAGAGCAGATGGAACTGGTACGTCTGCGATTCAGCGTTTTCTATAATGAATGGGTAAAGCGCCAATCTCATCTGAACAATGTAAAAAGTACCCAGGTGCCCAGTCCAAACACAGATATACCCTTCTCCAAACATATGGGGACGAGACTCAAGGCCTGCAAATATCTGTACTGATGAACGTACATAGACACTAGTTATGGTCAGCACTGGGAACATTGGTTCTTTTCACTGTCCTAATAGCGGTGTCTATGTAAGTGCTTTCTCAATACAGAGATAGAGATATTATATATCTTGCGTCAAGAGACAGCTGCACCTATGGGATGATCCTCTGTTAGCAGAAACCTAAACAAATACAAAAAACACCTAGAGGGCGCTTTACAAAGCGGATTAATGGTAGTTTAATACGCCCCATCAGGGTGAGGCCCCATCAGGGTGAGGCCCCATCAGGGTGAGGCCCCATCAATGTGAGGCCCCATCAGGGTGAGGCCCCATCAATGTGAGGCCCCATCAGGGAAACAATTGCAGAACCAAGCGTCTCAATGATGTTTTGTTTAATTTCCCAGACTTTCGGAGCGGAAAGTCAAGGGTTCTAATCCAGCGAAAAAGTATCACCAATGAACAGTAGGTGGCGAGAACAAGTGCAGAATTGGGTGCAGACTTCCAAAAACCACCCTGCAGCCCATGGACAGGCCCCCAAAAGGCATTCTGTGTCCAAAAAAATAAAACATAGGACACCCCTAAAAAGGTACTTTCATTTTGGGGGAGCAAAAAAAAAGTTAGGGGGACACATTTTTAAACTAGCGAAATAGACTCGGGGGGTGGGGGTCCCCAACTACGCGGCAGGGGGATTTTTGACGATTTTTAAAACTTCACATTAGCCACTTTAAAATATGCTTGCACCCATTTTCATGTACCCCAAATTTGCTGGGACTACTTATATTGGCCAAAAAAAGTTGCTAAATACTATTCTTCACCACTTTCCCAAAGACGCTATATAGGACCCTAGTGAGAGAGTTTAAAGACCCCACATACCTTTAGCAGGGCTACTCGGGGCTACCCATAGTGAACCCCCCATGTCAGAATCTTTTTGGGGGTGTCAGGCTGATTTCCCCAAAAATTACAGGACTTTTCACCGATTTTGTTTTCGCCGATTTGGAATTGAATACGGGGATAAGCAGGGACGAGCGTGGTAACTTTTCGACGGCAAAAAGTCCGGCAACGGACTTTTTGCCACAAATTGAATATGCCCCTACATCACCATTGCGTTATTTTCCTCCCCATGTCCATTCCATTTGAGGAAACAAGGGAGGACATCATCTCCACTCAGATTTGCAGCAATGACGACGTAGAGGCTTATTCGTCATCACCTCACCCTCAGTCATATACGGGGAGTATCTGAGTCCTCTATAGTGGGGGGGGCGGGGGAGTATCGATTTAAGCGCCAATTTGGTTTTCAAATTTCTGTTCTCAACCTGTATTCTGGTTTAGGGTGTGGAGCCATGAAAGCCTAGGATGCTGTAATCTTGAAGCGCTTGTTGTCACTACTTTCTATTTATATATTAGAGGTTAACTATAGACTGAGCAGAACAGATTAGATGTTAATGAAAACGGTGCATATAATAATCATAAATTACCCATTTACATTGGATAAAGGTCTGTGTAACAATCACCTGTCAATGGTCCCAGTTATTGGTGACTACCAGGGAGTGGGCATGGCTTGGTGGGGTAGTGGGCATGGCTTGGTGGGTGTATCTTGGTGGGGTAGTGGGTGTGGCTTGGTGGGGTAGTGGGCATGGCTTGGTGGGGTAGTGGGCATGGCTTGGTGGGTGTATCTTGGTGGGGTAGTGGTTGTGGCTTGGTGGGGTAGTGGGTGTGGCTTGGTGGGGTAGTGGGTGTGGCTTGGTGGGGGTATCTTGATGGGGTAGTGGGTGTGGCTTGGTGGGGTAGTGGGCATGGCTTGGTGGGGTAGTGGGCATGGCTTGGTGGGTGTATCTTGGTGGGGTAGTGGGTGTGGCTTGGTGGGGTAGTGGGCATGGCTTGGTGGGGTAGTGGGCATGGCTTGGTGGGTGTATCTTGGTGGGGTAGTGGTTGTGGCTTGGTGGGGTAGTGGGTGTGGCTTGGTGGGGTAGTGGGTGTGGCTTGGTGGGGGTATCTTGATGGGGTAGTGGGTGTGGCTTGGTGGGGTAGTGGGCATGGCTTGGTGGGGTAGTGGGCATGGCTTGGTGGGTGTATCTTGGTGGGGTAGTGGTTGTGGCTTGGTGGGGTAGTGGGCGTGGCTTGGTGGGTGTATCTTGGTGGGGTAGTGGTTGTGGCTTGGTGGGGTAGTGGGCGTGGCTTGGTGGGGTAGTGGGCATGGCTTGGTGGGGGTATCTTGGTGGAGTAGTGGGTGTGGCTTGGTGGGGTAGTGGGTGTGGTTGGATGATGTGGGGAGTGGGGCTCATTTTATCCTGGTTCAGCCTTGTGGATGCGGGAGGCGTGGGTCAGCATGGGGATATAAGGAGTGGGTAGGCCCCACCAGGGCAGCGGTATTGGTTAATGAGGACATGGTTGTATTTATTTTATAAACAGACTTAATTTATTACTAAGATTATTTGCAGCCATATTGGTATATGGATAACATTACCATATTACGGCATATACTGGTACTAACAGTTGTTTTATTTCCATGCCCCAAGCGACGCTTACTATGGGGATACATATAATACATCATCTCTTTGGCGGGGTGTAATAATGGGAGAGAAGCAATCATTTGCAGAAAGCAGTAAAGCTGAGGCGAATATTACATGAGCAA
Source organism: Taudactylus pleione (assembly GCA_031769625.1). Classification (NCBI taxonomy): domain Eukaryota; kingdom Metazoa; phylum Chordata; class Amphibia; order Anura; family Myobatrachidae; genus Taudactylus; species Taudactylus pleione. Next base: position 1,613,547 of record JAUIMM010000046.1, on the reverse strand, counting down.
TAAGTAGAATACTATATATAATAATAACCCCATCCATATACAATACTGTGTTGTACTTTACATTCCTCAGCCGTAGCAGAGGCAGATAGAGCTACAGAACACGACCTGGCTCCTTGTCACACGTGTCAGTACGCTGAGCCCGCGCTGTGCCTGCCCGTGTCTCCTGGCTCCTTGTCACACGTGTCAGTACGCTGAGCCCGCGCTGTGCCTGCCCGTGTCTGCTGGCTCCTTGTCACACGTGTCAGTACGCTGAGCCCGCCCGTGTCTGCTGGCTCCTTGTCACACGTGTCAGTACGCTGAGCCCGTGCTGTGCCTGCCCGTGTCTCCTGGCTCCTTGTCACACGTGTCAGTACGCTGAGCCCGTGCTGTGCCTGCCCGTGTCTCCTGGCTCCTTGTCACACGTGTCAGTACGCTGAGCCTGCCCGTGTCTCCTGGCTCCTTGTCACACGTGTCAGTATGCTGAGCCCGCGATTTGCCTGCCCGTGTCTCCTGGCTCCTTGTCACACGTGTCAGTACGCTGAGCCCGCGCTGTGCCTGCCCGTGTCTGCTGGCTCCTTGTCACACGTGTCAGTACGCTGAGCCCACGCTGTGCCTGCCCGTGTCTGCTGGCTCCTTGTCACACGTGTCAGTACGCTGAGCCCGCGCTGTGCCTGCCCGTGTCTGCTGGCTCCTTGTCACACGTGTCAGTACGCTGAGCCCGCGCTGTGCCTGCCCGTGTCTGCTGGCTCCTTGTCACACGTGTCAGTACGCTGAGCCCGCAATGTGCCTGCCCGTGTCTGCTGGCTCCTTGTCACACGTGTCAGTACGCTGAGCCCGCGCTGTGTCTGCCCGTGTCTGCTGGCTCCTTGTCACACGTGTCAGTACGCTGAGCCCGCGCTGTGCCTGCCCGTGTCTGCTGGCTCCTTGTCACACGTGTCAGTACGCTGAGCCCGCCCGTGTCTGCTGGCTCCTTGTCACACGTGTCAGTACGCTGAGCCCGTGCTGTGCCTGCCCGTGTCTCCTGGCTCCTTGTCACACGTGTCAGTACGCTGAGCCCGTGCTGTGCCTGCCCGTGTCTCCTGGCTCCTTGTCACACGTGTCAGTACGCTGAGCCTGCCCGTGTCTCCTGGCTCCTTGTCACACGTGTCAGTATGCTGAGCCCGCGATTTGCCTGCCCGTGTCTCCTGGCTCCTTGTCACACGTGTCAGTACGCTGAGCCCGCGCTGTGCCTGCCCGTGTCTGCTGGCTCCTTGTCACACGTGTCAGTACGCTGAGCCCACGCTGTGCCTGCCCGTGTCTGCTGGCTCCTTGTCACACGTGTCAGTACGCTGAGCCCGCGCTGTGCCTGCCCGTGTCTGCTGGCTCCTTGTCACACGTGTCAGTACGCTGAGCCCGCGCTGTGCCTGCCCGTGTCTGCTGGCTCCTTGTCACACGTGTCAGTACGCTGAGCCCGCAATGTGCCTGCCCGTGTCTGCTGGCTCCTTGTCACACGTGTCAGTACGCTGAGCCCGCGCTGTGTCTGCCCGTGTCTGCTGGCTCCTTGTCACACGTGTCAGTACGCTGAGCCCGCGCTGTGCCTGCCAGTGTCTGGGATGTGAGATCTGAGAGCATCTAAGGGAACCTGTCACCATTACCGACACGCAGTCAATCATTACACCAGGAACTACCGTCACTCATGAGCGACACGTGCAATGAACTACAGTAACAGACCAACCACCGTTACATAACAGTCTGATAGTACAGAATATACCAGAAGACAGACTTCAGTGGCCAAATCTACTTACATTTACTTTAGGAGAATAGTAGCATAATCCACTGCTAACATACAATACAGATGTGCATCTCTGCTGCGCATAGCGTGAGTTGCGTACACGTGACTCCATAGGATTGCATGGTGCGAACAGCAGGTGGCATAGCGTAGCTCATGCGGCTGCTTGCATGGTGCAATGCGTGCGCACTTTTGGAGCGCGATCGGCAAAGATGCAAGAGGACACATCAGTACACAGTAGCTGTAGGCAGCCATTGGGGAACTAGAAGTCCCAGCACAGCAAAGAGTGTTTGGTTGGATACATCATATCCTATGAAAATAGAATAATCAACGATATTTCAGTGTCATGGACACTTCTATCTGAGCAACCCGTACACAAGCTACTGGCAATGCTGAGACTTCTAGTTCTCCAGCAGCTACACAGACACAGGATGCCGAAAGCTGTCTGAATGGACGAAGCCTTTGTGACAGTAACATCTCACTAAAACACCCTTTAACACAGATCATGTAATCGGGAAGCCTGTACAGAGGAGAGGAGATTCCGCGTTATTCACAATAAAAGTTCCGGGCGTCATTACCACAGACCGCGGAGATGAGGTGCGTGCAGGTACGGCCATTGTGGGTATAAAATCAGGAGTCTTACACTTTCTCTACCTCATAACAACTAACAAATAAAATCAGAAGTGACCTGAAATCACTCGTCCTGCAAGGACAGAAAACGCCAAATTCCTGTAAGATGAATGAATCCTCCGCTTCTCCAGGGCACCTAATAGAGTCTTCCCATCGAGGTGCAAGATCCAGGCAACGGGCGGCTCATTACAGTTACCAGACAGTGGCAGGAACAGAGACCTTAATAATAGACAATGCTGTAGGTTGCTATGGAGATCTTCCCTTTGCAGATAAAACCTGGGTCTGGCGAGGGGTGAAAATGATTAAATAATTATTACCTAGTTCCCTAGTAGAAGGGAGCAGAGCACTAGGTCTATGTCCATGCCATCACAAAGCGAGGATTCATACATAGGATTGTAAGGTGTCAGGACAACAAAACCCAAAAAAGACAGAGTCATGGATGCACTGTGTATGTAACACGCGCTGCTCAGTGCTACCCTGACTGCGTACTGCCACTGTGTAGGTAACACGCGCTGCTCAGTGCTACCCTGACGGCGTACTGCCACTGTGTATGCAACACGCGCTGCTCAGTGCTACCCTGACGGCGTACTGCCACTGTGTATGTAACACGCGCTGCTCAGTGCTACCCTGACGGCGTACTGCCACTGTGTAGGTAACACGCGCTGCTCAGTGCTACCCTGACTGCATACTGCAACTGTGTAGGTAACATGCGCTGCTCAGTGCTACCCTGACACAGCTCTGACACATCCCTTTCTCCTCCAGCACTAGGACATTATAGTCACAGCTCCGACACATCCCTTTCTCCTCCAGCACTAGGACATTACAGTCACAGCTCCGACACATCCCTTTCTCCTCCAGCACTAGACATTATAGTCACAGCTCTGACACATCCCTTTCTCCTCCAGCACTAGGACGTTATAGTCACAGCTCTGACACATCCCTTTCTCCTCCAGCACTAGGACATTATAGTCACAGCTCTGACACATCCCTTTTCTCCTCCAGCACTAGGACATTATAGTCACAGCTCCGACACATCCCTTTCTCCTCCAGCACTAGGACATTATAGTCACAGCTCTGACACATCCCTTTCTCCTCCAGCACTAGGACATTATAGTCACAGCTCTGACACATCCCTTTCTCCTCCAGCACTAGGACATTATAGTCACAGCTCTGACACATCCTCCAGCACTAGGACATTATAGTCACAGCTCTGACACATCCGTTTCTCCTCCAGCACTAGGACATTATAGTCACAGCTCTGACACATCCCTTTCTCCTCCAGCACTAGGACATTATAGTCACAGCTCTGACACATCCCTTTCTCCTCCAGCACTAGGACATTACAGTCACAGCTCCGACACATCCCTTTCTCCTCCAGCACTAGACATTATAGTCACAGCTCTGACACATCCCTTTCTCCTCCAGCACTAGGACATTAGTCACAGCTCCGACACATCCCTTTCTCCTCCAGCACTAGGACATTATAGTCACAGCTCTGACACATCCCTTTTCTCCTCCAGCACTAGGACATTATAGTCACAGCTCTGACACATCCCTTTTCTCCTCCAGCACTAGGACATTATAGTCACAGCTCCGACACATCCCTTTCTCCTCCAGCACTAGGACATTATAGTCACAGCTCTGACACATCCCTTTCTCCTCCAGCACTAGGACATTATAGTCACAGCTCTGACACATCCCTTTCTCCTCCAGCACTAGGACATTATAGTCACAGCTCTGACACATCCTCCAGCACTAGGACATTATAGTCACAGCTCTGACACATCCGTTTCTCCTCCAGCACTAGGACATTATAGTCACAGCTCTGACACATCCCTTTCTCCTCCAGCACTAGGACATTATAGTCACAGCTCTGACACATCCCTTTCTCCTCCAGCACTAGGACATTACAGTCACAGCTCCGACACATCCCTTTCTCCTCCAGCACTAGACATTATAGTCACAGCTCTGACACATCCCTTTCTCCTCCAGCACTAGGACATTAGTCACAGCTCCGACACATCCCTTTCTCCTCCAGCACTAGGACATTATAGTCACAGCTCTGACACATCCCTTTCTCCTCCAGCACTAGGACATTATAGTCACAGCTCTGACACATCCCTTTCTCCTCCAGCACTAGGACATTACAGTCACAGCTCCGACACATCCCTTTCTCCTCCAGCACTAGACATTATAGTCACAGCTCTGACACATCCCTTTCTCCTCCAGCACTAGGACATTAGTCACAGCTCCGACACATCCCTTTCTCCTCCAGCACTAGGACATTATAGTCACAGCTCTGACACATCCCTTTCTCCTCCAGCACTAGGACATTATAGTCACAGCTCTGACACATCCCTTTCTCCTCCAGCACTAGGACATTACAGTCACAGCTCCGACACATCCCTTTCTCCTCCAGCACTAGACATTATAGTCACAGCTCTGACACATCCCTTTCTCCTCCAGCACTAGGACGTTATAGTCACAGCTCTGACACATCCCTTTCTCCTCCAGCACTAGGACATTATAGTCACAGCTCTGACACATCCCTTTTCTCCTCCAGCACTAGGACATTATAGTCACAGCTCCGACACATCCCTTTCTCCTCCAGCACTAGGACATTATAGTCACAGCTCTGACACATCCCTTTCTCCTCCAGCACTAGGACATTATAGTCACAGCTCTGACACATCCCTTTCTCCTCCAGCACTAGGACATTATAGTCACAGCTCTGACACATCCTCCAGCACTAGGACATTATAGTCACAGCTCTGACACATCCGTTTCTCCTCCAGCACTAGGACATTATAGTCACAGCTCTGACACATCCCTTTCTCCTCCAGCACTAGGACATTATAGTCACAGCTCTGACACATCCCTTTCTCCTCCAGCACTAGGACATTACAGTCACAGCTCCGACACATCCCTTTCTCCTCCAGCACTAGACATTATAGTCACAGCTCTGACACATCCCTTTCTCCTCCAGCACTAGGACATTAGTCACAGCTCCGACACATCCCTTTCTCCTCCAGCACTAGGACATTATAGTCACAGCTCTGACACATCCCTTTTCTCCTCCAGCACTAGGACATTATAGTCACAGCTCCGACACATCCCTTTCTCCTCCAGCACTAGGACATTATAGTCACAGCTCTGACACATCCCTTTCTCCTCCAGCACTAGGACATTATAGTCACAGCTCCGACACATCCCTTTCTCCTCCAGCATGGATGCACTGTGTATGTAACACGCGCTGCTCAGTGCTACCCTGACTGCGTACTGCCACTGTGTAGGTAACACGCGCTGCTCCGTGCTACCCTGACGGCGTACTGCCACTGTGTAGGTAACACGCGCTGCTCAGTGCTACCCTGACGGCGTACTGCCACTGTGTAGGTAACACGCGCTGCTCAGTGACTTCCATCTGCAGCGTCTGCTCAATCCGTCACTCTGGGCAACACTCCAGAGCGTGGTCATAAAGTCTTTAGGTTTCTAGTGCAGCGTAGATTTTTATATATATATATATCTCTATCTCAGAGCGCGGGTGACCAGGTGAAGAGTCTCATTAGCCATGGTACAGAGGAGCACTGGGTATAGCTGGGATCCTCAGATCTGTAACATGAGTGGGCGGATCACAACCAGAAGAACTGACAATTAGTGACGGAACGTTACAGTCTTCCTGGCATGCTGGACTCTCACAGGAACAAATAAACACCTGAAGTAGCTGCACTTATTAACGGGGAGAGTTATTTGTCTACAGCGCCGGAAAGAAATAACCAGCAGCAACTAGCATGTCTTGTATTGTGGTTCATCATTAGAAGTAGATAGATAGATAGATAGATAGATAGATAGATAGATAGATATATCATGTCACACTCACATGGTTCCTGATGCACCTTCCAGCAAATTCTGGAGGAAAGTTACTGTTTAATAACACACTAGCAGACACTACAATCTATGTACTGTATATATGAATTATGTGCATCAGACTCCCACACACAAGGAAATGTACGATTATTCAGATTATCTATTCACTAGGCACTGGTGACCTTACACTGCTAGTGACCTTACACTGCTAGTGACCTTACACTGCTAGTGACCTTACACTGCTAGCGACCTTACACTAATGACACTAGTGACCTTACACTGCTAGTGACCTTACACTGCTAGTGACCTTACACTGCTAGTGACCTTACACTGCTAGCGACCTTACACTAATGACACTAGTGACCTTACACTGCTAGCGACCTTACACTAATGACACTAGTGACCTTACACTGCTAGCGACCTTACACTAATGACACTAGTGACCTTACACTAGTGACCTTACACTAATGACACTAGTGACCTTACACTGCTAGCAACCTTACACTGCTAGTGACCTTACACTAATGACTCTAGTGACCTTACACTGCTAGCGACCTTACACTGCTAGCGACCTTACACTGCTAGCGACCTTACACTGCTAGCGACCTTACACTAATGACACTAGTGACCTTACACTGCTAGCAACCTTACACTAATGACACTAGTGATCTTACACTGCTAGCAACCTTACACTAATGAGACTAGTGACCTTACACTGCTAGCAACCTTACACTAATCACACTAGTGACCTTACACTAATCACACTAGTGATCTTACACTAGTGACCTTACACTAATGACCTTACACTAATGACCTTACACTGCTAGCAACCTTACACTAATGACTCTAGTGACCTTACACTGCTAGCGACCTTACACTGCTAGCGACCTTACACTAATGACACTAGTGAGCTTACACTGCTAGCGACCTTACACTAATCACACTAGTGACCTTACACTGCTAGCGATCTTACACTACTAGCGACCTTACAATAATCACACTAGTGACCTTACACTACTAGCGACCTTACACTAATCACACTAGTGACCTTACACTGCTAGCGACCTTACACTAATGACACTAGTAACCTTACACTGCTAGTAATCTTACGGTGGTGCCAATAGTGAGCTCTACTAACCAGCACAGTTGGTCAAATACTTAGCAATATTGTCTGACAGCACTGAGATCTTTGGGTTCTGCTCCCACCATACCACTGTGTTGAGTTTGTATGTTCTCCCCGTGCATGCGTGGGTTAACTGCTTTCTCCCACACTCCAAAAATATACTGGTAGATTTATTGCGTTCTCACAACCAGTAACTCTAGTGGGTGAGTGTACATGTGGTAGGTAATATAGAGTGTAAGCTCCACTGGTGCAGGGTCTAATGTGAAGAACTGAAATACAGCGCTGCAGAATGTGCGCGCTATATAAATAACTGCTCATAAACAGCGATCAGACAACATGAATAGTAGTTACACCTACAAAATGGCTGCACATGGGCAAACGATGAGGTTTCTGCCTTTAGCCAGTTTACGGTTTGGTAGGTATGATGTAAGGGAATATGTCCTGCGCTAGAAACGCAGCAAAGCCTCAAATATAATAAATCCTTCTAACTATGAATAGAGGGAAACAACGGGCAAATTACAGAGTGGCCCAAACCCTTATCTGAGGCCCAATGTACACATTCTCCTGTCACTATAAGCCGGGCTGGGATGTCTATAACGCTGTACAGGCGCCTGCTGAGGGTTAGAAAACACCTGCTCTGTCCTTTCATCAAATATGTATGACTTTCTAATGACTTCCACCTTCCAGCCCCATGCCCTGCTCTCACGCTGCCGCTCTATGTAATTACACCCAACAATAGCACAGTGCCGATATATCCACAGCACCTGAGGCCCGATACTACCCGACACCACCTTCCAGCCCCATGCCCTGCTCTCACGCTGCCGCTTTATGTAATCACATCCAACAATAGCACAGTGCCGATATATCCACAGCACCTGAGGCCCGATACTACCCGACACCACCTACCAGCCCCATGCCCTGCTCTCACGCTGCCGCTCTATGTAATTGCACCCAACAATAGCACAGTGCCGATATATCCACAGCACCTGAGGCCCGATACTACCCGACACCACCTTCCAGCCCCATGCCCTGCTCTCACGCTGCCGCTCTATGTAATTACACCCAATAGCACAGTGCCGATATATCCCCATCACCTGAGGCCAGATACTGCCCGACACCACCTTCCAGCCCCATGCCCTGCTCTCACGCTGCCGCTTTATGTAATCACATCCAACAATAGCACAGTGCAGATATATCCCCATCACCCGAGGCCCGATACCACCTTCCAGCCCCATGCCCTGCTCTTACACTGCCGCTCTATGTAATTACACCCAACAATAGCACAGTGCCGGTATATCCACATCACCTGAGGCCCGATACTGCCCGACACCATCTTCCAGCCCCATGCCCTGCACTCACACTGCCGCTCTATGTAATTACACCCAATAGCACAGTGCCGATATATCCACATCACCTGAGGCCAGATACTGCCCGACACCACCTTCCAGCCCCATGCCCTGCTCTCACGCTGCGGCTCTATGTAATTACACCCAACAATAGCACAGTGCAGATACATCCACATCACCTGAGGCCCGACACCACCTTCCAGCCCCATGCCCTGCTCTCACGCTGCCGCTCTATGTAATTACACCCAATAGCACAGTGCAGATATATCCCCATCACCTGAGGCCAGATACTGCCCGACACCACCTTCCAGCCCCATGCCCTGCTCTCACGCTGCCGCTCTATGTAATTACACCCAATAGCACAGTGCCGATATAGCCACAGCACCTGAGGCCCGATACTGCCCGACACCACCTACCAGCCCCATGCCCTGCACTCACACTGCCGCTCTATGTAATTACACCCAATAGCACAGTGCCGATATAGCCACAGCACCTGAGGCCCGATACTGCCCGACACCACCTACCAGCCCCATGCCCTGCTCTCACGCTGCCGCTCTATGTAATTACACCCAACAATAGCACAGTGCAGATATATCCACAGCACCTGAGGCCCGATACTGCCCGACACCACCTTCCAGTCCCATGCCCTGCTCTCACGCTGCTGCTCTATGTAATTACACCCAACAATAGCACAGTGCCGATATATCCACATCACCTGAGGCCCGATACTGCCCGACACCACCTTCCAGCCCCATGCCCTGCTCTCACGCTGCCGCTCTATGTAATTACACCCAACAATAGCACAGTGCAGATATATCCACAGCACCTGAGGCCCGATACTGCCCGACACCACCTTCCAGTCCCATGCCCTGCTCTCACGCTGCTGCTCTATGTAATTACACCCAACAATAGCACAGTGCAGATACATCCCCATCACCTGAGGCCCGACACCACCTTCCAGCCCCATGCCCTGCTCTCACGCTGCCGCTCTATGTAATTACACCCAATAGCACAGTGCCGATATATCCCCATCACCTGAGGCCAGATACTGCCCGACACCACCTTCCAGCCCCATGCCCTGCTCTCACGCTGCCGCTTTATGTAATCACATCCAACAATAGCACAGTGCCGATATATCCACAGCACCTGAGGCCCGATACTACCCGACACCACCTTCCAGCCCCATGCCCTGCTCTCACGCTGCCGCTCTATGTAATTACACCCAATAGCACAGTGCCGATATATCCCCATCACCTGAGGCCAGATACTGCCCGACACCACCTTCCAGCCCCATGCCCTGCTCTCACGCTGCCGCTTTATGTAATCACATCCAACAATAGCACAGTGCCGATATATCCACAGCACCTGAGGCCCGATACTACCCGACACCACCTACCAGCCCCATGCCCTGCTCTCACGCTGCCGCTCTATGTAATTACACCCAACAATAGCACAGTGCCGATATATCCACAGCACCTGAGGCCCGATACTACCCGACACCACCTTCCAGCCCCATGCCCTGCTCTCACGCTGCCGCTCTATGTAATTACACCCAATAGCACAGTGCCGATATATCCCCATCACCTGAGGCCAGATACTGCCCGACACCACCTTCCAGCCCCATGCCCTGCTCTCACGCTGCCGCTTTATGTAATCACATCCAACAATAGCACAGTGCAGATATATCCCCATCACCCGAGGCCCGATACCACCTTCCAGCCCCATGCCCTGCTCTTACACTGCCGCTCTATGTAATTACACCCAACAATAGCACAGTGCCGGTATATCCACATCACCTGAGGCCCGATACTGCCCGACACCATCTTCCAGCCCCATGCCCTGCACTCACACTGCCGCTCTATGTAATTACACCCAATAGCACAGTGCCGATATATCCACATCACCTGAGGCCAGATACTGCCCGACACCACCTTCCAGCCCCATGCCCTGCTCTCACGCTGCGGCTCTATGTAATTACACCCAACAATAGCACAGTGCAGATACATCCACATCACCTGAGGCCCGACACCACCTTCCAGCCCCATGCCCTGCTCTCACGCTGCCGCTCTATGTAATTACACCCAATAGCACAGTGCAGATATATCCCCATCACCTGAGGCCAGATACTGCCCGACACCACCTTCCAGCCCCATGCCCTGCTCTCACGCTGCCGCTCTATGTAATTACACCCAATAGCACAGTGCCGATATAGCCACAGCACCTGAGGCCCGATACTGCCCGACACCACCTACCAGCCCCATGCCCTGCACTCACACTGCCGCTCTATGTAATTACACCCAATAGCACAGTGCCGATATAGCCACAGCACCTGAGGCCCGATACTGCCCGACACCACCTACCAGCCCCATGCCCTGCTCTCACGCTGCCGCTCTATGTAATTACACCCAACAATAGCACAGTGCAGATATATCCACAGCACCTGAGGCCCGATACTGCCCGACACCACCTTCCAGTCCCATGCCCTGCTCTCACGCTGCTGCTCTATGTAATTACACCCAACAATAGCACAGTGCCGATATATCCACATCACCTGAGGCCCGATACTGCCCGACACCACCTTCCAGCCCCATGCCCGGCTCTAACGCTGCCACTCTATGTAATCACATCCAACAATAGCACAGTGCAGATATATCCCCATCACCCGAGGCCCGATACCACCTCCCAGCCCCATGCCCTGCTCTCACGCTGCCGCTCTATGTAATTACACCCAACAATAGCACAGTGCTGATATATCCACAGCACCTGAGGCCCGATACTGCCCGACACCACCTTCCAGCCCCATGCCCTGCTCTCACGCTGCCGCTCTATGTAATCACATCCAACAATAGCACAGTGCAGATATATCCCCATCACCCGAGGCCCGATACCACCTTCCAGCCCCATGCCCTGCTCTCACGCTGCCGCTCTATGTAATTACACCCAACAATAGCACAGTGCAGATATATCCCCATCACCTGAGGCCCGATACTGCCCGACACCACCTTCCAGCCCCATGCCCTGCTCTCACGCTGCCGCTCTATGTAATCACATCCAACAATAGCACAGTGCAGATATATCCCCATCACCCGAGGCCCGATACCACCTTCCAGCCCCATGCCCTGCTCTCACGCTGCCGCTCTATGTAATTACACCCAACAATAGCACAGTGCCGGTATATCCCCATCACCTGAGGCCCGATACTGCCCGACACCACCTTCCAGCCCCATGCCCTGCTCTCACGCTGCCGCTCTATGTAATCACATCCAACAATAGCACAGTGCAGATATATCCCCATCACCCGAGGCCCGATACCACCTTCCAGCCCCATGCCCTGCTCTCACGCTGCCGCTCTATGTAATTACACCCAACAATAGCACAGTGCAGATATATCCCCATCACCTGAGGCCCGATACTGCCCGACACCACCTTCCAGCCCCATGCCCTGCTCTCACGCTGCCGCTCTATGTAATTACACCCAACAATAGCACAGTGCAGATATATCCACATCACCTGAGGCCCGACACCACCACAAGATACTCAGGTGATCTAGTCCTCTCAGGACAGCGGAGAACACGTGAGGAACCGCGAGCCCTCAGCCAGTATGTACCCAATAAACAGGGGCGGAGAGAGGGAGAGAGGGAGAGATGAGATAGATTAATAGAATGTGGACAAATGATCCCTATGTAGGGAGTGTGGTCAGTGCAATTGGCAGACAGTCGCATACTTTCACTAACTAGCATTTGAAAGCGATAATAAAAGTTAAAAAAATTTTTATTGTAAAGGTGATTATAATAAGGGAACATATGCAGATTCCTATAAATATATACTTTGTATAATGTCTTGTAAACATAAGTAGTTTAAAAAATGACTTGAAAATGCTTTTCTAGGCGATAAAGTAGCATTTATTCTGTATATCTGAGCTGTCCCTGTGTACTCAGTAAATAAGCCCCCCATCATGGCAGAACAGGAACAGAGAATAGACTAAGAATAACCCTGGGTAGGTGGTCACTGTGTTCTGCATGGAGATTGGGATGAATGTGTAGTGCTGCGGAAACACTGACAATGTGTAGTCTGGAGCTGGCCGGAGAGCTTGCACTTAGGAAACGTTATAAATGGTCTGTGCGCAGAATCAGCCGCCTGTATACAGAGAATCCTCTACTCTTATTCTTTCATCTTTATTCACTTCTGTTGCTGCCGCCGAGGAGTCTGCAATCTTCTGTCTGAGAAAAGGTCAAGAGGGTTTTTATCTTCTATATGTATAATATTGCAGAGAATAAGTGATGGAGGCTGTGTGTTCCCTTGTGTGTGTGCAATGACACAATTATTATGTGTGGTCTGTCAGTCTGCCATATCTAGGCCTCCCATGGCGCTCTGTGATGCGCTACAGAAGGTGTGCGCACTATATAACTGCGAATAATAGAATTGTGGCCAGGAAACACCTGGACAACCTCTCAGCACTCGCTGACAGTCACAGGGACATATCCCCACTTCTCCTATTACCTCACATTTATCAGTAAATATATTTTTGGAAATGCAAGATTTTGGGTGGAACAAAATGGGACATTACTATCGATTGGGACCAGTGGCGGCTCCAGAGGTGATGCTGCAGCGTAGTCCAAGATTCAAATAACCAACTGCCCCTCTAACATCGCCGGCCGGGACTCACTGGCAGTTGGTGTGGTTCGACTATTTGAATTTTGGACTACGCTGCAGCCCCGCATCTGGAGCCACCACTGATTGGGACCTTAGAAACGGGAGGGGTACAGGATGCCCACGCTTGGGATCCCAGCGGTCAGAATCTCAACGCCAGCATCCCGGCAGGGTTAGAAAACCGACACTTTGTTGGGCGGTACCCTAACTCTCCCCGATGCCTTACCCTAACCTCCCCCATTAGTGCTTAATCCTAACCTCCCCCTCCCCACACCCTAAAACCTAACCCTCACCCCTTCGTGCCTAACCTTAACCCCGGTACTTACCTTCGGGATTCCAGTACCGGCATTCTGACCGCCAGAATCCCCTCAGTCGGTATTTTAACCGCAGCACCTTAGAAACATCTTACAGTTCCGATAGCCAAAGACGAACAAGTGTGTAACAGCTAAGCCCATTGTCTGGTGTGGTATTAGGTGGTCATCTCGGTCACACTGACCACTGACCATGGCCAGGCCCAATCTAATCATGATCCCATTGGACAGGATATTATTGGGTGTTGCAGAAGATTGGATCCAATCACCATGTGTGGGGTCATCATTGCACCCAGATATGTGCCACAATCCTTCCATCCCATAGCCGCGGTGCAACCGCGTCAGTGAAAACAGGCGCTGTACATTGCCGGCTGGTCAGATGATCCAGCATTTTGCAAATAGCGTGGACAGGACAAATGTATTTAGCGCAGGCGGCTTTCTGATGCAAAACCAACACAAGCAGTGATGTATCCTACAGCCACACGTCACGCTCTGGGGTCACTTTACCCGTCCTCTGATAGACACAGCTCATCATGAACACGGCACACGGCGCGCACCGGCATGTGACCTGCTGCTGGGCCTGATTACAGCCAGAATGATGAAGAACCGGGAAACTCATCAAAGCTGTGCGAGGTCTGTCTGTGACTGGAATCATAGCGCACTTAATGAAGGAATTAGCAGCCCAGACCAGACCATGAGACAGGGAACAGAGGTACGGGAGGGCACGGTGATTAGCGCTACATGGCGGAGGGAGTGCAGGTCAGGTGTAGCAGGGAACACAGTGGCCTTTGGCTGCCCTTCACTTCTGTTAGCTTATCCCAAAAAGGCAGCAGAAAGCCGAGCTCAGTAGAGCAGAAAAAACTCCTAACGAGCGTTACCTGTTGTATTCTTTATACAGAAATCAGAGGGACTAAAATAAATATTAATCAGATGACTCCATCTAACACAAAACTCATCATCAGGATTTTTCTGACAAAAAGTTTTGTATCTTTTTCACATAAAGCTAAAGCAGAGTTACAGGGGTGTCCACTGGGAAAAGCGCAGTGTCCCCCTATGCAAATCTGATTGGAGCCAGTCAGTCATGAAGCTCCTTGTGATCACATGATTGTGTCATGGTTATCGTATGTCATGTTACTGACGTTACTGTAATAACTGCACAAACTGTACATCATTAATAGCAACTTGAATAAAAAGATCATATATCCCGACAGGTAATCAGAGCAATTTATGTTTAAGAAATTGACCCTATTTCAGAGGATTGCAGCCTTATATGGCAAAATAGTTGGGCCTAATTAAGAAGGTGGTCCTGGATCAGCAAACAGCTAACTAGTTGACTTCGAGCTGCTCTAAGTGGGTTGTAATCCATATTCTGAGAGTAAAGATTTATCTACGACTGATTTACAGATCAGGTGGTCTCTGGTTATACTATTATACAGATTGAAAATCTCTAAGTTTTTCATTGTTTTTTCCAAATTTTATTCTTCCTCTCTGCTAGAGAATCAGACCGACCTGAGCGCGGTCAGCCTGAAAGGATCCGACGCTACATTACATTAAACTACATTACAATAGAATTTAGTAAGCAGCAATAAAGCCCTGTAAGTGTTCCTATATTTCTCCAAATGAAAACAAAAAAGTTTGAAGCAGTTTTAAACCAGTCACCGGGTGCTAATGCTGCCGGACACCGGTCACCAGACACCAGCTAATGCTGCCGGACACCGGTCACCAGCTAATGCTGCCGGCCACCGGGTGCTAATGCTGCCGGACACCGGCCACCGGGTGCTAGTGCTGCCGGCCACCGGGTGCTAGTGCTGCCGGCCACCGGCCACCGGGTGCTAGTGCTGCCGGCCACCGGCCACCGGGTGCTAGTGCTGCCGGCCACCGGCCACCGGGTGCTAGTGCTGCCGGACACCGGCCACCGGGTGCTAGTGCTGCCGGACACCGGCCACCGGGTGCTAGTGCTGCCGGACACCGGCCACCGGGTGCTAGTGCTGCCGGACACCGGCCACCGGGTGCTAGTGCTGCCGGACACCGGCCACCGGGTGCTAATGCTGCCGGACACCAGCTAATGCTGCCGGACACCGGTCACCAGCTAATGCTGCCGGACAATGGTCACCAGCTAATGCTGCCGGACACCGGTCACCACCTAATACTACTGTAAAACACGCTACAAAACAAAAAAGAGGTTTTACACTATTATTTAGAGCTGAGAAATACTCTTTGTTCCGGCTACAAGCACGTACCAGGACCCTGCTAAACACAACAATGCTGGGGGTCTCTCCTATGTACTAATGCTGGGAAGACACAGGAGGAAACCTAAATAATATGGTTGCAGTTCCCACTAAGCGTTAGTGTGATATAAACGATCTGGTATATAATAAACGGCTTTGATATTTGGAGTTCTGCTCAGAGGATGGTGGCGGAGGAGGAGGAGGAGGAATTCCTGTGACTCCGAAGGTTAAATACCTAAGACATACGATATACTGATAAAGAGCGGGTAATGTAATAACAGAACTATGTTGTCCCAGTGCCTGGCTGACAGGTATAATTTCAGCGGACAGTGGCACATTCCTGATTAATAGATACGCTGGACTGCGCCAGTCACTGAATGCCGGTAACAAACGCTGGACATCATTACGCGCAGTCCAGCACCGCAGGCTGAGGGCCCACAAAACGAGGTTGTCGTGTGTCCATATTTGTGACACGGAGCAGAGTAACATGAGGAAGCTCCACACGGATCATGCAGAAATACACGCATGGGTCATCGCTTCCATGTGATCATAGGTTATTAGCTTTTCTCACAGTCTCGTCCCCAAACAACATCCTAAACATAAGAGGTTACGTCTCCCAGTCCCACCCTATTAGCACTTCCTGTCCTGGCAGCAGAGGGGATATTGCCCCAGACACACCCGAGCTCGCACAGTGACTCTTTCCCATCTCAGCGCCAGGAGATTCCTTCCAAGGGTCCAGCCAGGAAACCGGCTCATTGCAGGCACAGGGGCAGGAGGGGCCGGTGTGCGAGGAGAGGGAACTATTCAGATTATCCTATGTAATATTATACTGCGGCAGCCAATCAGAGGAACCGGCCAGGGAATGTGACATTATAACTGTCAGCTAACTACGGCTTCCGTCCCTCAGGGCTCATGGGACAGACGCTCACCCTCAACACAGTCTAATGGCTCCTGCATTCTACACTATTACAGTATGTCCATTCGTTAGTCAGTATAATGTACATCTGGCAGCAGCTGGGATCGTGCAGGAATCCGGGAACATACCGCAGGGGGCATTTAGGCGCTCATAGCGCAGGGGGCATTTAGGCGCTCATAGCGCAAGGGGGCATTTAGGCGCTCATAGCGCAAGGGGGCATTTAGGCGCTCATAGCGCAAGGGGGCATTTAGGCGCTCATAGCGCAAGGGGGCATTTAGGCGCTCATAGCGCAAGGGGGCATTTAGGCGCTCATAGCGCAAGGGGCATTTAGGCGCTCATAGCGCAAGGGGCATTTAGGCGCTCATAGCGCAAGGGGCATTTAGGCGCTCATACCGCAAGGGGCATTTAGGCGCTCATACCGCAAGGGGCATTTAGGCGCTCATACCGCAAGGGGCATTTAGGCGCTCATACTACAGGGACATTTAGGTGCTGGTGCAGTTAGTTTTGTGGACAGATCTTCTGGGTTATCACTCTCGCATGCTCCAGAGCAGAGCGCACGCATCTACAGGCGACACACCCCCTCCCTCTCCAGAGCTGAGCGCACGCATCTACAGGCGACACACCCCCTCCGTCTCTCCAGAGCTGAGCGCATGTACCTACGGGCAACACCCCCCCCCATCACCTAAACCCCAAGGTCTCCCTGTGAAGCCTATGGACCCTGAAGAAGAAAATGTATATTAAACGTTTCAGCAGTTCCCTAATTTGTGGCTAAAGTTGTTTCTTAATGTGGAATGTTGAGTGGAAAGAACTGAGAATTCCACACGTGAGAAGGATCTTCTTAGTACATAGACGGCCTTTGTGATCAGTGTTGTCCTTTTATTAAACCTGAGGAAATATTTCAGCACTGTCCTGGGCCTCAGTGGCAAGATCTCACGCCATTTCCATGCTGAATATATTCCCTGCTCCTTTACTGGAAGAGAGAAACATTGGTGGTCATTTACCATGCGAGTGCCTCGTGCCTTGTGCCTCTTGTGCAAAAGGGTTATGGGATGACAATGATATGCGTGTGCCTCAGAGGCAATATGACCCCATGTGTCATTTGGCTGTACAATCAATATGACACTGTAGTTAATGAAGTATAATGTGAGGGTTCAGTGAGGCACTAACCTGCCTGTGATATTACACATTAATATTTCATTCTTGCTGATGAATACAGGAGTCTGCCAGGGCCCAGGAGCTGCCACTTCTATCACGTGCTGTAACCTGCGGCTCCTGTACAAGCGTCATTACAGCTATACATGCATTGACATACAGCTGCCAATCATCCAGATAAAGCTGGACTGCCACGCCTCCAACCTGCACAGCCACACCCCCATTTTACCAAGGCTCTCCCCTAATCATCAATGCAGGTGAGCAGCAAATGTACCCTCATTGTGCACCTTGTACATTCACACAGTCCCCACCTGCAGCTGTACCTTGGAGCTGATTCAGAGCCGCTCGCTGCTGGCGGGCGCTCGCCTTGAATGTGGGCGTTTTTTTTTTTTTCTCCAGCCACTCGCAAAGCTGTGGGAAACCACCCACAGCTTGCGCGAGCGGCCAGGAGACCATCGCGATTATCGCGACAATCAGGCTTGCGACGAGACACTGGGGTAGGGTCTAGCTGCCGCAAGCCCGAGTGAACTTCCTGCCCTAATAGAGCAGGAAGTCCACTACTGACATCAATAGTGATGTCAGTAACCACTCCCATCAAACGCCAGGCGTTCCTAAGGGACCGCCTGCGTTTGTTCAGCCACCCCCCTACCCACCCACAGAACTGGGCGAGCCGTCACTCACCATGGACAGCCGCCACGCTTTGTAGCGAGCCCCGTAGCAACTGAACTTCAGTTGCTCAGCAGGGCTCACGCACGCCAGACGCAGCGCATGTGCAGTGCGTTACCATCGGGCAGCCTTGAATCAGCTCCCTTGTACATTCACACCTGCACCTTGTACGGTTACACAGTCCCCACCTGCACCTTGTACGGTCACACAGTCCCCACCTGCACCTTGTACGTTCATAGTCGACGCCTGCCCCTTGTACGTTCACACCTGCAACTTGTACGGTCACACAGTCTGCACCTGCACCTTGTACGTTCATAGGGCCTGATTCAGAGCCGGACGCTATTTGCGCTCTCTCGTTCAGATAAAGGGGTGGCTATTCAAATGAACCGTTCGCTCTTTGCGGTCTGTTCACGCCTCTAGGTCTGAACGAGCGAACAAAACTTGCGGTCGTTTTTTGGAAAACTACGCCCCCTGGCCGCTCACATCCTATGTCATCTCCGCTATTTATTAGATTAATCGAGTACATTGACCAGCGTATGAACTGCTCGCTATTCTTGTGGTTGGTTTTTCCTACCGCAATCATGCGAGCAGTTCTGACTATAAAATAACCCAGTGACATGGTCAATGACGCTGCTGTATTAATTATGCACACCCATAAAACGCCCGTTTTGACCTTTAAGCACACCTGCGTTCTGATCTCCACTCCCTGTTTTCAAGCACCTTCCCCTGTTACCACCCACATACGCCTCCTCCTGTCACTCAAAATAGCAGGCATTCGCTAATTAGAGAACAAATGATTTTCGGCCGCACTGACTGGTTCGCGCATGCGTATTACGATCCGTACGCATGCGCAGTTGTGCAAACATCGCCCAGAACGAACGAGCGGCTCTGAATCAGGCCAATAGTCCCCGCCTGCACAGTCTACCTTCACACAGTGAACAGCTGCACCGTCTACCTTCACACAGTGAACAGCTGCACCGTCTACCTTCACACAGTGAACAGCTGCACCTTCTACCTTCACACAGTGAACAGCTGCACCTTCTACCTTCACACAGTGAACAGCTGCACCTTCTACCTTCACACAGTGAACAGCTGCACCTTCTACCTTCACACAGTGAACAGCTGCACCTTCTACCTTCACACAGTGAACAGCTGCACCTTCTACCTTCACACAGTGAACAGCTGCACCTTCTACCTTCACACAGTGAACAGCTGCACCTTCTACCTTCACACAGTGAACAGCTGCACCTTCTACGTTCACACAGTGAACAGCTGCACCTTCTACGTTCACACAGTGAACAGCTGCACCTTCTACGTTCACACAGTGAACAGCTGCACCTTCTACGTTCACACAGTGAACAGCTGCACCTTCTACGTTCACACAGTGAACAGCTGCACCTTCTACGTTCACACAGTGAACAGCTGCACCTTCTACGTTCACACAGTGAACAGCTGCACCTTCTACGTTCACACAGTGAACAGCTGCACCTTCTACGTTCACACAGTGAACAGCTGCACCTTCTACGTTCACACAGTGAACAGCTGCACCTTCTACGTTCACACAGTGAACAGCTGCACCTTCTACGTTCACACAGTGAACAGCTGCACCTTCTACGTTCACACAGTGAACAGCTGCACCTTCTACGTTCACACAGTGAACAGCTGCACCTTCTACGTTCACACAGTGAACAGCTGCACCTTCTACGTTCACACAGTGAACAGCTGCACCTTCTACGTTCACACAGTGAACAGCTGCACCTTCTACGTTCACACAGTGAACAGCTGCACCTTCTACGTTCACAGCGTCCCAAGATTCATTTTTTTTCTAAAACTGCAAAAATATATTCTAGATTTCACCAAATGTGTCCTACAAGCAGGATTAATGCTGTTCTATCATCTAACGGAGCGAGGTTAAGGAATAGTAATGACGTACCATTAGCGGCCAACGTGATGAACTGCGTCTGGCATTTACATGGCAGAAGGAATCGTCGCGTATGTACAAAGCTGCTCTGAGCTCTTGGGAAAAGAAAGACTATATATTCCGATTGCCAGAAAATCTCCCTGAAGGAAAATCTGGCGCCAAGAGTGGAAATAGAGCCCAATTCACTACGGAATGCTATGACCATCGCGGCTGCGATTAACCATGTAGGTCTGCTGCGAAAATATGCTAATGAATGTAATCGCAAAGCTGTCGCACAACCAGCAGGGAGACACCCACTACTGCTATCTCACATCTGTAATACCTCACAGTCCTGTGTATACATCTGTAACATCAGCCACAGCACAGCCAGCATAGAGACACACACTACTGCTATCTCACATCTGTAATACCTCACAGTCCTGTGTATACATCTGTAACATCAGCCACAGCACAGCCAGCATAGAGACCCCACTACTGCTATCTCACATCTGTAATACCACACAGTCCAGTGTATACATCTGTAACATCAGCCACAGCTCAGCCAGCATAGAGACACCCACTACTGCTGTCTCACATCTGTAATACCTCACAGTCCTGTGTATACATCTGTAACATCAGCCACAGCTCAGCCAGCATAGAGACACCCACTACTGCTGTCTCACATCTGTAATACCTCACAGTCCAGTGTATACATCTGTAACATCAGCCACAGCACAGCCAGCATAGAGACACCCACTACTGCTATCTCACATCTGTAATACCTCACAGTCCTGTGTATACATCTGTAACATCAGCCACAGCACAGCCAGCATAGAGACACCCACTACTGCTATCTCACATCTGTAATACCTCACAGTCCAGTGTATACATCTGTAACATCAGCCACAGCACAGCCAGCATAGAGACACCCACTACTGCTATCTCACATCTGTAATACCTCACAGTCCTGTGTATACATCTGTAACATCAGCCACAGCACAGCCAGCATAGAGACACCCACTACTGCTATCTCACATCTGTAATACCTCACAGTACTGTGTATACATCTGTAACATCAGCCACAGCTCAGCCAGCATAGAGACACCCACTACTGCTATCTCACATCTGTAATACCTCACAGTCCTGTGTATACATCTGTAACATCAGTCACAGCACAGCCAGCATAGAGACACCCACTACTGCTATCTCACATCTGTAATACCTCACAGTCCTGTGTATACATCTGTAACATCAGCCACAGCACAGCCAGCATAGAGACACCCACTACTGCTATCTCACATCTGTAATACCTCACAGTCCTGTGTATACATCTGTAACATCAGCCACAGCACAGCCAGCATAGAGACGGCAACTACTGCTATCTCACATTTGTAATACCTCACAGTCCTGTGTATACATCTGTAACATCAGCCACAGCACAGCCAGCATAGAGACGCCCACTACTGCTATCTCACATCTGTAATACCTCACAGTCCTGTGTATACATCTGTAACATCAGCCACAGCACAGCCAGCATAGACACCCACTACTGCTATCTCACATCTGTAATACCTCACAGTCCTGTGTATACATCTGTAACATCAGCCACAGCACAGCCAGCATAGACACCCACTACTGCTATCTCACATCTGTAATACCTCACAGTCCTGTGTATACATCTGTAACATCAGCCACAGCACAGCCAGCATAGAGACACCCACTACTGCTATCTCACATCTGTAATACCTCACAGTCCTGTGTATACATCAGTAACATCAGCCACAGCACAGCCAGCATAGAGACGCCCACTACTGCTATCTCACATCTGTAATACCTCACAGTCCTGTGTATACATCTGTAACATCAGCCACAGCACAGCCAGCATAGACACCCACTACTGCTATCTCACATCTGTAATACCTCACAGTCCTGTGTATACATCTGTAACATCAGCCACAGCACAGCCAGCATAGAGACACCCACTACTGCTATCTCACATCTGTAATACCTCACAGTCCTGTGTATACATCTGTAACATCAGCCACAGCACAGCCAGCATAGAGACACCCACTACTGCTATCTCACATCTGTAATACCTCACAGTCCTGTGTATACATCTGTAACATCAGCCACAGCACAGCCAGCATAGAGACACCCACTACTGCTATCTCACATCTGTAATACCTCACAGTCCTGTGTATACATCTGTAACATCAGCCACAGCACAGCCAGCATAGAGACACCCACTACTGCTATCTCACATCTGTAATACCTCACAGTCCTGTGTATACATCTGTAACATCAGCCACAGCACAGCCAGCATAGAGACACCCACTACTGCTATCTCACATCTGTAATACCTCACAGTCCTGTGTATACATCTGTAACATCAGCCACAGCACAGCCAGCATAGAGACACCCACTACTGCTATCTCACATCTGTAATACCTCACAGTCCTGTGTATACATCTGTAACATCAGCCAGAGCACAGCCAGCATAGAGACACCCACTACTGCTATCTCACATCTGTAATACCTCACAGTCCTGTGTATACATCTGTAACATAAGCCACAGCACAGCCAGCATAGAGACACCCACTACTGCTATCTCACATCTGTAATACCTCACAGTCCTGTGTATACATCTGTAACATCAGCCACAGCACAGCCAGCATAGAGACACCCACTACTGCTATCTCACATCTGTAATACCTCACAGTCCTGTGTATACATCTGTAACATCAGCCACAGCACAGCCAGCATAGAGACACCCACTACTGCTATCTCACATCTATAATACCTCACAGTCCTGTGTATACATCTGTAACATAAGCCACAGCACAGCCAGCATAGAGACACCCACTACTGCTATCTCACATCTGTAATACCTCACAGTCCTGTGTATACATCTGTAACATCAGCCACAGCACAGCCAGCATAGAGACACCCACTACTGCTATCTCACATCTGTAATACCTCACAGTCCTGTGTATACATCTGTAACATCAGCCACAGCACAGCCAGCATAGAGACATCCACTACTGATATCTCACATCTGTAATACCTCACAGTCCTGTGTATACATCTGTAACATCAGCCACAGCACAGCCAGCATAGAGACACCCACTACTGCTATCTCACATCTGTAATACCTCACAGTCCTGTGTATACATCTGTAACATCAGCCACAGCACAGCCAGCATAGAGACCCCACTACTGCTATATCACATCTGTAATACCTCACAGTCCTGTGTATACATCTGTAACATCAGCCACAGCAGAGCCAGCATAGAGACACCCACTACTGCTATCTCACATCTGTAATACCTCACAGTCCTGTGTATACATCTGTAACATCAGCCACAGCACAGCCAGCATAGAGACACCCACTACTGCTATCTCACATCTGTAATACCTCACAGTCCTGTGTATACATCTGTAACATCAGCCACAGCACAGCCAGCATAGAGACACCCACTACTGCTATCTCACATCTGTAATACCTCACAGTCCTGTGTATACATCTGTAACATCAGCCAGAGCACAGCCAGCATAGAGACACCCACTACTGCTATCTCACATCTATAATACCTCACAGTCCTGTGTATACATCTGTAACATAAGCCACAGCACAGCCAGCATAGAGACACCCACTACTGCTATCTCACATCTGTAATACCTCACAGTCCTGTGTATACATCTGTAACATCAGCCACAGCACAGCCAGCATAGAGACACCCACTACTGCTATCTCACATCTGTAATACCTCACAGTCCTGTGTATACATCTGTAACATCAGCCACAGCACAGCCAGCATAGAGACACCCACTACTGCTATCTCACATCTGTAATACCTCACAGTCCTGTGTATACATCTGTAACATCAGCCACAGCACAGCCAGCATAGAGACACCCACTACTGCTATCTCACATCTGTAAAACCTCACAGTCCTGTGTATACATCTGTAACATCAGCCAGAGCACAGCCAGCATAGAGACACCCACTACTGCTATCTCACATCTGTAATACCTCACAGTCCTGTGTATACATCTGTAACATCAGCCACAGCACAGCCAGCATAGAGACACCCACTACTGCTATCTCACATCTGTAATACCTCACAGTCCTGTGTATACATCTGTAACATCAGCCACAGCACAGCCAGCATAGAGACACCCACTACTGCTATCTCACATCTGTAAAACCTCACAGTCCTGTGTATACATCTGTAACATCAGCCACAGCACAGCCAGCATAGAGACCCCACTACTGCTATCTCACATCTGTAATACCTCACAGTCCTGTGTATACATCTGTAACATCAGCCACAGCACAGCCAGCATAGAGACACCCACTACTGCTATCTCACATCTGTAATACCTCACAGTCCTGTGTATACATCTGTAACATCAGCCACAGCACAGCCAGCATAGAGACACCCACTACTGCTATCTCACATCTGTAATACCTCACAGTCCTGTGTATACATCTGTAACATCAGCCACAGCACAGCCAGCATAGAGACACCCACTACTGCTATCTCACATCTGTAATACCTCACAGTCCTGTGTATACATCTGTAACATCAGCCACAGCTCAGCCAGCATAGACACCCACTACTGCTATCTCACATCTGTAATACCTCACAGTCCTGTGTATACATCTGTAACATCAGTCACAGCACAGCCAGCATAGAGACACCCACTACTGCTATCTCACATCTGTAATACCTCACAGTCCTGTGTATACATCTGTAACATCAGCCACAGCACAGCCAGCATAGAGACACCCACTACTGCTATCTCACATCTGTAATACCTCACAGTCCTGTGTATACATCTGTAACATCAGCCACAGCACAGCCAGCATAGAGACACCCACTACTGCTATCTCACATCTGTAATACCTCACAGTCCTGTGTATACATCTGTAACATCAGCCACAGCACAGCCAGCATAGAGACACCCACTACTGCTATCTCACATCTGTAATATCTCACAGTCCTGTGTATACATCTGTAACATCAGCCACAGCTCAGCCAGCATAGAGACACCCACTACTGCTATCTCACATCTGTAATATCTCACAGTCCTGTGTATACATCTGTAACATCAGCCACAGCACAGCCAGCATAGAGACACCCACTACTACTATCTCACACCTGTAATACCTCACAGTCCTGTGTATACATCTGTAACATCAGCCACAGCACAGCCAGCATAGAGACACCCACTACTGCTATCTCACATCTGTAATACCTCACAGTCCTGTGTATACATCTGTAACATCAGCCACAGCACAGCCAGCATAGAGACACCCACTACTGCTATCTCACATCTGTAATACCTCACAGTCCTGTGTATACATCTGTAACATCAGCCACAGCACAGCCAGCATAGAGTCACCCACTACTGCTATCTCACATCTGTAATACCTCACAGTCCTGTGTATACATCTGTAACATCAGCCACAGCTCTGCCAGCATAGAGACACCCACTACTGCTATCTCACATCTGTAATATCTCACAGTCCTGTGTATACATCTGTAACATCAGCCACAGCACAGCCAGCATAGAGACACCCACTACTGCTATCTCACATCTGTAATACCTCACAGTCCTGTGTATACATCTGTAACATCAGCCACAGCACAGCCAGCATAGAGACACCCACTACTGCTATCTCACATCTGTAATACCTCACAGTCCTGTGTATACATCTGTAACATAAGCCACAGCACAGCCAGCATAGAGACACCCACTACTGCTATCTCACATCTGTAATACCTCATAGTCCTGTGTATACATCTGTAACATCAGCCACAGCACAGCCAGCATAGAGTCACCCACTACTGCTATCTCACATGTGAGGGTGTGGTGATAGGATGAGAGGTTAGGGGGCGTGTTATGTGAGAGGGTGTGGTGATAGGAGGAGTGGTTAGGGGGGCGTGTTATGTGAGAGGGTGTGGGGATAGGATGAGAGGTTAGGGGGCGTGTTATGTGAGAGGGTGTGGGGATAGGATGAGAGGTTAGGGGGCGTGTTATGTGAGAGGGTGTGGGGATAGGATGAGAGGTTAGGGG
The DNA here is from genome assembly GCA_031769625.1 of Taudactylus pleione. Lineage (NCBI taxonomy): Eukaryota > Metazoa > Chordata > Amphibia > Anura > Myobatrachidae > Taudactylus > Taudactylus pleione. The sequence continues at coordinate 1,586,932 of JAUIMM010000046.1, read as the reverse complement.
GCGTGTTATGTGAGAGGGTGTGGTGATAGGAGGAGTGGTTAGGGGGGGCATGTTATGTGAGAGGGTGTGGGGATAGGATGAGAGGTTAGGGGGCGTGTTATGTGAGGGGGTGTGGTGATAGGAGGAGAGGTTAGGGGGCGTGTTATGTGAGGGGGTGTGGTGATAGGAGGAGAGGTTAGGGGGTGTGTTATGTGAGAGGGTGTGGTGATAGGATGAGAGGTTAGGGGGCGTGTTATGTGAGGGGGTGTGGTGATAGGAGGAGTGGTTAGGGGGGCGTGTTATGTGAGGGGGGTGTGGTGATAGGAGGAGTGGTTAGGGGGGCGTGTTATGTGAGGGGGGTGTGGTGATAGGAGAGGTTAGGGGGCGTGTTATGTGAGGGGGTGTGGTGATAGGAGGAGAGGTTAGGGGGGCGTGTTATGTGAGGGGGTGTGGTGATAGGAGGAGAGGTTAGGGGGCGTGTTATGTGAGGGGGTGTGGTGATAGGAGGAGAGGTTAGGGGGCGTGTTATGTGAGGGGGTGTGGTGATAGGAGGAGAGGTTAGGGGGCGTGTTATGTGAGAGGGTGTGGTGATAGGAGGAGAGGTTAGGGGGCGTGTTATGTGAGGGGGTGTGGTGATAGGAGGAGAGGTTAGGGGGCGTGTTATGTGAGGGGGTGTGGTGATAGGATGAGAGGTTAGGGGGCGTGTTATGTGAGAGGGTGTGGTGATAGGAGGAGAGGTTAGGGGGCGTGTTATGTGAGGGGGTGTGGTGATAGGATGAGAGGTTAGGGGGTGTGTTATGTGAGAGGGTGTGGTGATAGGAGGAGAGGTTAGGGGGCGTGTTATGTGAGGGGGTGTGGTGATAGGAGGAGAGGTTAGGGGGCGTGTTATGTGAGAGGGTGTGGTGATAGGAGGAGAGGTTAGGGGGCGTGTTATGTGAGGGGGGTGTGGTGATAGGAGGAGAGGTTAGGGGGCGTGTTATGTGAGAGGGTGTGGTGATAGGAGGAGAGGTTAGGGGGCGTGTTATGTGAGGGGGTGTGGTGATAGGATGAGAGGTTAGGGGGTGTGTTATGTGAGAGGGTGTGGTGATAGGAGGAGAGGTTAGGGGGCGTGTTATGTGAGGGGGTGTGGTGATAGGATGAGAGGTTAGGGGGTGTGTTATGTGAGAGGGTGTGGTGATAGGAGGAGAGGTTAGGGGGCGTGTTATGTGAGGGGGTGTGGTGATAGGAGGAGAGGTTAGGGGGCGTGTTATGTGAGAGGGTGTGGTGATAGGAGGAGAGGTTAAGGGGCGTGTTATGTGAGAGGGTGTGGTTATAGGAGGAGAGGTTAGGGGGCGTGTTATGTGAGAGGGTGTGGTGATAGGAGGAGAGGTTAGGGGGCGTGTTATGTGAGAGGGTGTGGTGATAGGATGAGAGGTTAGGGGGCGTGTTATGTGAGAGGGTGTGGGGATAGGATGAGAGGTTAGGGGGCGTGTTATGTGAGAGGGTGTGGTGATAGGAGGAGTGGTTAGGGGGCGTGTTATGTGAGGGGGTGTGGTGATAGGAGGAGAGGTTAGGGGGCGTGTTATGTGAGAGGGTGTGGTGATAGGATGAGAGGTTAGGGGGCGTGTTATGTGAGGGGGTGTGGTGATAGGAGGAGAGGTTAGGACCTCACAAGTTGTGATATACTTTTGGCCTAAGACTAGTGGACGCTGGTTATTTGCAGTTCTTTCTCCTGCCACCATACCTACCATTGTAACTAAATAAAGCTGACCTGTTACTTTTCAGACGGCAAAACTCACTGTCACTTTCTTAATGTGCCATGCCAAGAGAAGTGGTGCCCCAGCTCTTATCCAATTAAACTGACCATTTTCCCTACTAGAATAGTGCTGACCCCGTCTCCTTCTACAGTGCTAGAAGGCAATGGAAACTATTTACAGGGCCTGACGCTCAGCCAGACTCCCCCCAGTTCCTCCTACGCTACCTGCGTTGTGCTCCCAGTACAGAAGACTCTCCTCTGCCAGCTGTCACAGTGACATGACAGGTCTGCGTGCCAAATGTCCGTGTTCAGAGGACAAAATATGAGGGATGGTGGGGGGGAGGGGGGGGGAATTGTGGCTCTACAGAACATGACAGCCCCCCCAGAGCGCCTCTAAGAAGTTACTGTAGCAATCTGGCTCCGCGCCGCTTTAATCTCGGTCCAGAAACTGAGGTTTATTTAGGGACTGTAGATTGTGCCCATAAAGTGGGGTCTGTGTTTTCCTGAATATGAAGCCTTGGTTTCCATCACCAATCATAGCAGCTCCGTCATACACAGACAGTGATAATAGCAGCTCCGTCATACACACAGACACCGATCATAGCAGCTCCGTCATACACAGACAGTGATAATAGCAGCTCCGTCATATACACAGACACCGATCATAGCAGCTCCGTCATACACAGACAGTGATAATAGCAGCTCCGTCATACACACAGACACCGATCATAGCAGCTCCGTCCTACACAGACACCGATCATAGCAGCTCCGTCATACACACAGACACCGATCATAGCAGCTCCGTCATACACACAGACAGTGATAATAGTAGCTCCGTCATACACACAGACACCGATCATAGCAGCTCCGTCATACACACAGACACCGATCATAGCAGCTCCGTCATATACACAGACAGTGATAATAGCAGCTCCGTCATACACACAGACACCGATCATAGCAGCTCCGTCATACACACAGACACCGATCATAGCAGCTCCGTCATACACACAGACAGTGATAATAGCAGCTCCGTCATACACACAGACACCGATCATAGCAGCTCCGTCATACACACAGACACCGATCATAGCAGCTCCGTCATACACACAGACACCGATCATAGCAGCTCCGTCATACACACAGACACCGATCATAGCAGCTCCGTCATACACACAGACACCGATCATAGCAGCTCCGTCCTACACAGACACCGATCATAGCAGCTCCGTCATATACACAGACACTGATCATAGCAGCTCCGTCCTACACAGACACCGATCATAGCAGCTCCGTCCTACACAGACACCGATCATAGCAGCTCCGTCCTACACAGACACCGATCATAGCAGCTCCGTCATATACACAGACACTGATCATAGCAGCTCCGTCCTACACAGACACCGATCATAGCAGCTCCGTCATATACACAGACACCGATCATAGCAGCTCCGTCATATACACAGACACCGATCATAGCAGCTCCGTCATACACACAGACACCGATCATAGCAGCTCCGTCATACACACAGACACCGATCATAGCAGCTCCGTCCTACACAGACACCGATCATAGCAGCTCCGTCATATACACAGACACTGATCATAGCAGCTCCGTCCTACACAGACACCGATCATAGCAGCTCCGTCCTACACAGACACCGATCATAGCAGCTCCGTCCTACACAGACACCGATCATAGCAGCTCCGTCATATACACAGACACGGATCATAGCAGCTCCGTCCTACACAGACACCGATCATAGCAGCTCCGTCATATACACAGACACGGATCATAGCAGCTCCGTCCTACACAGACACCGATCATAGCAGCTCCGTCATATACACAGACACCGATCATAGCAGCTCCGTCATATACACAGACACTGATCATAGCAGCTCCGTCATATACACAGACACCGATCATAGCAGCTCCGTCCTACACAGACACCGATCATAGCAGCTCCGTCATACACACAGACACCGATCATAGCAGCTCCGTCCTACACAGACACCGATCATAGCAGCTCCGTCATACACACAGACACCGATCATAGCAGCTCCGTCCTACACAGACACCGATCATAGCAGCTCCGTCATATACACAGACACCGATCATAGCAGCTCCGTCATATACACAGACACTGATCATAGCAGCTCCGTCATATACACAGACACCGATCATAGCAGCTCCGTCCTACACAGACACCGATCATAGCAGCTCCGTCATACACACAGACACCGATCATAGCAGCTCCGTCCTACACAGACACCGATCATAGCAGCTCCGTCATACACACAGACACCGATCATAGCAGCTCCGTCCTACACAGACACCGATCATAGCAGCTCCGTCATATACAGACACTGATCATAGCAGCTCCGTCATACACAGACACTGATGATAGCAGCTTAAGAAAAAAGGAGGAAAGAAATCATCTGAAAGTTTTTCATGGCATAAACTGGAATATTTACATCCCTGCCTGCGATTTGCATTTTATGATGATGTTAGGAATGGTGGAGCAGCCAGGCTGAGCTTCAGTCCCTGCGCGCTCGCTATATAAAGGGGCTCCCTTACTACTCGTGGACAATTCCTTTAGTTTTATTCTGTTAGATTGGAAGCTCTTGAGAAATTTAAAAAAAAAAAAAAAACAATATAGGGGCTGATTCGTTACGGATTGCTATTGCGATCACAACTGCGATTACGCACGCAGTCTCACTGCGAAAATATGTAATGATTGCAATCACAATTCTGTCGCAGCCAAAACATAAGGACGCCCCCTTTACCTTACACACATCTGTAATACTTTGCAGGTCTGGGAAACCATCGGTAACAGAGGACCATCGCAGCCTCACACACACTTGCACACGGACGCAGTTGCAATTGGTAATGGATGAGGCCCATAGTCACAGCCATGTCCTCATCAATGTACATCTAACGCACTGCCCTTTCTTTCTAACAACCATCTGTGCTTTTCGGCCATGTATTTATATAATAATGTGCAGGGATGTTTATATTTCTGATACAACTGAAATCTGCTGAAACAATGGACCTCAGAGCTGGGTTCTATCCCGGCGCAACAAGAACAAATACGATTCCCCGATTCTATATATACATGGCCGGAATGCACAGAATAGTAAGGTAAGAGCTAATCGATGAAAGAAACCTCTTAGTGGAGAGAATACGTTGTCAGCACAGCAGTCACCCTTCCCCCAGTCAGCACTAAACGTACGTTTATTGCATTAAGGACGTGAGGTATGAGACAGAAAACGTTTCCAGCGCAGGAATAGAGAGAATTCTGGCACATACCTCACGCCTCTCCCAGCTCTGGGTAAACAAGCAGCCCTGTGTTATCCCCTCACACTGCACTAATCCTTTACAAGTCCCTACACTTCAGCCTGGGAGCAGACGGACACCCGTGTAACGTTCTGTGGGCCCATCGCTGTGCACAAGTCTCACGGTCATATATTCTCTTACTGCATCATTGTGGCCAAATACAAAAGTATTGAACGTTTCAGAGGTGTCGTCACAGGTGACTTCCCCAGGCTGAGGATCACAGATGGGGCGTACGGGTGACTTCCCCAGGCTGAGGATCACAGATGGGGCGTACCGGTGACTTCCCCAGGCTGAGGATCACAGATGGGGCGTACCGGTGACTTCCCCAGGCTGAGGATCACAGATGGGGCGTACAGGTGACTTCCCCAGGCTGAGGATCACAGATGGGGCGTACAGGTGACTTCCCCAGGCTGAGGATCACAGATGGGGCGTACAGGTGACTTCCCCAGGCTGAGGATCACAGATGGGGCGTACAGGTGACTTCCCCAGGCTGAGGATCACAGATGGGGCATACAGGTGACTTCCCCAGGCTGAGGATCACAGATGGGGCGTACAGGTGACTTCCCCAGGCTGAGGATCACAGATGGGGCGTACAGGTGACTTCCCCAGGCTGAGGATCACAGATGGGGCGTACAGGTGACTTCCCCAGGCTGGGGATCACAGATGGGGCATACAGGTGACTTCCCCAGGCTGGGGATCACAGATGGGGCATACAGAAGACTTCCCGAGGTTGAGGATCACAGATGGGGCGTACAGGTGACTTCCCCAGGCTGAGGATCACAGATGGGGCGTACCGGTGACTTCCCCAGGCTGAGGATCACAGATGGGGCGTCACAGGTGACTTCCCCAGGCCGAGGATCACAGATGGGGCGTACAGGTGACTTCCCCAGGCTGAGGATCACAGATGGGGCGTACAGGTGACTTCCCCAGGCTGAGGATCACAGATGGGGCGTACAGGTGACTTCCCCAGGCTGGGGATCACAGATGGGGCATACAGAAGACTTCCCGAGGTTGAGGATCACAGATGGGGCGTACAGGTGACTTCCCCAGGCTGAGGATCACAGATGGTGCGTACAGGTGACTTCTCCAGGCTGGGGATCACAGATGGGGCGTACAGAAGACTTCCCGAGGCTGAGGATCACAGATGGGGCATACAGGTCATCAGTACAGGTACCACACATTTGGGGGTCTATGTATTACACTGCTATCAGTCATACATACGCTAGAAAATGGTAATTATCTCCACAGAATGGCTGTCACAGATCTTCACCCTATTTATTAACTGGTTTAATGTCTTAGCCCTGTGCTTCCTAAACTCAGCACTAAAGGCACCTCAACAGTCCAGGTTTTTACAGATATCCAGAATTGAGCACAGATGGTTAAATTAAATTGACTGAGGTACTAATTAAGGCACTTCTGCTCAAACATGAACAGCCTAAAAACCTGCATTGTTTGGGTGACTTCAGCACCAAGCTGGGGAACCGCTGCCATAACCCGTTACCGTCTGCTACCAGACTCGTCACATGGCGTAAAGCTCAGGTCAGCGTTACCTTTCACATGGGATCCTGTGCGCCAATATTACACGCACAATACTCACTACCTCCTTTCGCCAGTAGCATTAGATGCGGCCCTGACATAATAAATAGCGGCGGTACTTCATTATGCACAGTTGCTACCTACAGTCATATGTGGCTCTCCAGCTGTTGTGGGACTGCAAGTCTCAGCATGCCCTGACCTTTATCTGAACCCCTTTGCTTAGCAGACATAAGGACACAAGAACACAAAGCACAGTTACATAAGCTGGAGAGATTTGCTGCTGGGGGATGAACACAGTTGTCACTCTATTAAACCAACACACAGCTCTTGAAAAGGCCCATTCAGGCCGCTGTGCACAGTCACATTCTCCAGATGCTCGCTCAGAGCGGACATGCTCACACAGGCAGCTGCCAGCTCGCTGCATGGAACGCAGACATCGCCGGTGCCCAACACAAGATATGGACATTACACTTTCTATGCCAGATCTTAGACAGGTCAGAATATTCTCATACCGTAAGAAAAGCACCAGGTATATGATCAGCTACTATAGATACAAGCGCCAGGCACTTACACAGCAGTTATAATGAATTACACTACAAAGAGGGAGAATTTGGAAGTAGAGAGGTGCAGGTGGGAACGGATCCACAGCATGACAATTTGGAGCTGTAGTTCTTCAACAGCTGGACGGACCACAAGTCCCAGCATGCATGTAATTCCCTGCAAACCTGTGACTCTCAAATTATAATTGAACTACAAATCCCAATGTCTGCATTCAAGCTGCAGTTCTCTAGCCGTCATAGAACTACAAGTCTCAGCACACCCTACCTACAGGTTGCCACACCACTGAATATGCGCATACTGTAAGTGGCCTATAGAGACCGCGAGCTTCCTTCCCCGGGAAGAATGAGCAGGAATTCAAAGTATGACATTTACACAATAGGAGATCACTTATCAAACCCTCAGGACACAGCACAGAGTCACAATGATAAAACACAAAGGTGCATATATTATTCAGTGTCAGATCTGCTGTGTGATCGCGGCTCTCTCTGCACAGCGCTGTGTGTGCACGCGGCTCTCCCTGCACAGCGCTGTGTGCGCACGCGGCTCTCCCTGCACAGCGCTGTGTGCGCACGCGGCTCTCCCTGCACAGCGCTGTGTGCGCACGCGGCTCTCCCTGCACAGCGCTGTGTGCGCACGCGGCTCTCTCTCTGTACAGTGCTGTGTGCGCACATGTCTATGTCTCTCTCCGTCCAGCTGCGTGCGCGTGGGGCTCTCTCCGTCCAGCTGCGTGCGCGTGGGGCTCTCTCCGTCCAGCTGCGTGCGCGTGGGGCTCTCTCCGTCCAGCTGCGTGCGCGTGGGGCTCTCTCCGTCCAGCTGCGTGCGCGTGGGGCTCTCTCCGTCCAGCTGCGTGCGCGTGGGGCTCTCTCCGTCCAGCTGCGTGCGCGTGGGGCTCTCTCCGTCCAGCAGAGATACATCAGGCAATGTTTGGGAAGGGTATTATTGGACTTGGGTGGGCTCCCAAACCTTAGTTAAAATGGACTTTTGGCCTCAGTTGCCCTCCAGTCCTGGATTTAAATAGAACCGTTGCTGTAAACTCTGCACAAGATGCCAAAATAACACAAATCCGCTGCCAGGGAATAATGAATCCGTCACCACCCAGAGGCTGCGGGCAGAAAATACATTTACCTTCAGGGACATCATATGGGCCATTATGGTATATGTACAAGTACATACAGAGAATGCCGCCCATGAGAATGCCTCAGGGAGGTCTCCAGTTCCTAATTTATGGGCTTAATATTGGCTGAGCACATAACATGCCAGACCCGTGTGTTGGTGGGGTCCATTGTAAGTTCTATTTTTATAATATTAATGTATAATGAATTACATTTCTTTGATGAGGTTCCACAAAGTGTCTGAAAGTAAGATGTCCTCGGCCCAATCACATGTGGCCTCTGAATCTGGACATCGCGCACATTGTATGCGCCTAACCAGAGATGGACAGAATTGCAGAGCGGCTGCACAATCCCGTCCATCTCAAATGCATTCGCAGTAGGTGGTGTCTGTAGGAAACATTCACCTCCCGGCTGCATCTGCGATCCCAGCACTCAGAGGTCCCAGCCTAGGATCACATCGCAGGTTGCTCCTCTGGCCGGGCTGCGGTAGCTGAAGCTTACCTATATAAAGAGTTAGGAAAGTCCATCGTCCATCTCCAGAATCTGGTGCATAGAGGTTCTGTATGAGAAAGCAGCAGCTCGGTCCCTATTTCATCAGATTAGAGAGGTCCAGCAGAAGGAGGTCAGACACAATAGCAGGTTCGGTACCCAGTCATCTGCGGCCACAATCCGTACACAGAATCTGCTGGTGTGTCCTAGTCGCATCGCATCAGACGCATTTATGGCAAAAAAAAAAAAGACGCCTGATGCCAGCAGAATCTCACAGGACCAGACGCGCCATGAGGGGCTGTTTAGCGCGACTGCAGTAAAGACGAGTGAGATTATCTGTAGTTTCACTTGGAAGATCATATATTATTAAAAAAAACAAAAAACAACAACCGTCTAAAGGGCTAAGAAGACTGGCGGTGATGATGTGGAACGTTCTGGTAACCGTACGCTATATTGGGAGTAGGGTGATCACCTCTGGGCTTATTACGGCAGGTTCAGATCCTTTCCATTATCTTCAGCTCCTGTCGGAACGTTAGTGCTGCGGTTAGAACGACGAATCACAAGGTATAGAGACGCGGAGGGCAGATTACCGCTCTTTCCCCAGAACCAGTTACTGCTCTGCGCACGGCTTACTAGACACAACCATGGACTGCTGATCAAATATAGGGCGCACATTGCTCTACGTAGTTTCAATTAAAATATGTCAGATGAGACGACCGCTTTTTATAATGTAACCATACCCATTAACTTACAGACGTTTTATGCAGAGCTCCCGAAACTCTGGGCCCCTCAGCCGATGCCGCACACCTGGCACCCATTACTAGGACACATCTCCCAATTGTTATTAAACCACGGGACAACCCCGCTAAATGGGGACACTTCGGAAATATAATACCAAGGGCTTAATGTTACTTACACAGTATTAGTCTGACCATGATCTGAGCCCACACACATCACTGGTGACTGGCGTATGAGCAGGGTCAGAGGCGCTGCCATCTTATATCGCCATCTGCCAGTATCGCTGATAACGATCCGCAATAACATGCCAATTGCAGGGCTTGTGCGAGTGAGCCGCTCAGTGCTTACCTGTCTATGAGGTAATGCCGGGTGCCGCGGTTAGCAACGTGGGGCTGATTGGCTGCTGGCCTACAGGCGCCAAGGGCAGGAAATAATCTATGAAAAGGTGAAGTTTATAGACAAATGGTTTATTCTCCTTTGACTTTCCATATTTGTATGGGATGTGCGCAAGAGCTACCTGTATGACTTAGCGGGGCACCTGGGACCTCCAATGTTACCATCATATCATCGCAGGGAGTTTTACGGTTCCCCGGGCGCCACTTCCGGGAGATCTTTCTAGTGTCTGAGCATATGGTTGGCTAAGACACAAATTTATCTGGTTCACTAAAACACGCATTCAACCAATCAGGCGCCATCATCGCTCATAAGTGGGCAAGTTCTCCTAGTGATGTCTGGAGCACAGTGAGGTAGGATGGGTTACCACAGGAGGCATCTCCCTCTTCCCTCTATCTGCACCTTGTCCAGCCTAACTGGGGGAACGTCCGTATGTTCCCAGATCTGGAGAAACTTATTCAGTAGGATTTGGGTGGGATCAGAAGTCTCCGCTTCATCAACCACCATCCGGTCAGCGGAGGACAACTGAGAGAAGACACAATGGGCCTCAGAGGTGGACGCAAAGGTGATGTCAGATGCAGAGAGAGGCAATTTCAGTGGCATTTCTGGGAGGTAAAAGAGTGGGGGTGGCTAGTCAGACGCAGACGTGTCCCGGTCAGCAACTACAGCCTTTGTACACTGTAGCACCGATATTGGCGGCCATTTTCAGATGGACATTCTGCGCCTCCATAGGGCAGGTGGAATGATCAATAATGCGACCAATGTGCCACCAATAGTGCATCTTAAAAGCAAAGCAGACGGTGGGCGTCTCTGTACAAATCCCATTGGCTGTGGCACAAGCATAAAGGCAGTTGTGCTGCGTAAAGTGTCACATCAGCAGTGCTCCTGGGAAAAGGGCCCCACGTGGTTACTAGGTCAGCGATATGGGGCCCCACGGGTGGTTACTATGTCAGCGATATGGGGCCCCACGGGTGGTTACTATGTCAGCGATATGGGGCCCCACGGGTGGTTACTATGTCAGCGATATGGGGCCCCACGGGTGGTTACTATGTCAGCGATATGGGGCCCCACGGGTGGTTACTATGTCAGCGATATGGGGCCCCACGGGTGGTTACTATGTCAGCGATATGGGGCCCCACGGGTGGTTACTATGTCAGCGATATGGGGCCCCACGGGTGGTTACTAGGTCAGCGATATGGGGCCCCACGGGTGGTTACTATGTCAGCGATATGGGGCCCCACGGGTGGTTACTATGTCAGCGATATGGGGCCCCACGGGTGGTTACTAGGTCAGTGATATGGAGCCCCACGTGGTTACTAGGTCAGTGATATGGAGCCCCATAGATCGCAGCTCCTTCTCCGCAGCGCAGTAAGGAAATCCAGCAGGACCTAATTTGTTTATAATATATTACATTTCACTAATCTGCAGCGCACATTCCCTCCCGGCACTACCATACATATTATTGTGCGCATTTCAATGAGACTCTCACCCCCCCCCCTCGGCCTACCGCTGGCTCGTACAAAGGAAGATCCGTCAAACCCTTAGAATTATTCAGTAAGTAGATAGTCAATCAAAGAGATAATTAGCAGGTTAAATACTGTGCCCTAAGCAAGTAATTCTGCAGCGGCTGGAATCCATGATTGGTTCCTACACTGATGAATTATTTTATGCAGGTTCATTCAAACCCCATTCACACACGTCCACATCACTCAACCTGGGAACCGCCACAGCGGCCATAGGCAGGAACTAGCGCCATGTTATAGGAAAATATACCCAGTGAGCAGGATAATGCTCTTCAGTACAGCAACAATTAGACGTGAATTCATTACGGCTGATCTATCGGAATCTATGTACATGTAAGGATCAGGCAATGTGGCTGCAGCGCTGAAAACATATGGAAAGGAACGGTAACCAAAAACATATCCCCTCCCTCCCATCACATGCCCTGATCCCAGCAGAAGAGTCCCTATGGCAGACCTTGCAGGCCTGCACTGAAGTTAGCGGAGCTTTGCCAACGTGGGCAAGACTTGGGGGGGGAGAGCGGGTGAGGCTTGGGCAGGCTGGGGGCAGGAGTTATGCTGTCGCAGTTTTTAGAGATGTTGGGAGCTATGAGAACAGTCAGGAGAATATGGGTTTGTTATCTATAACTCCTAATAAACGTTACTTTACAGAACCATACACCCGATGTACGAAGACCAATAATCAGCAACAGTCAGGGAGTACCGGGAATGCGGGTGACAGCTATCGGCCTGGGGGTGGTCATCTTGTGTAAATGCTGGGATACATTTATCATGGGCAGCAGAGAATGCCAGCTGGGGAGGATTATTATACAACCTGGACTGTAATAAGTAATGGTCATCTACATACAATTCAGTGTCTAATAGAAACATGAATAGAAAACAGAGGCAGCACATTGTGGAAGTTCGGTATAATCAGCGTATCTGCCAAGTCAGAAATATTCCCGAGTACCAGCCCTGCTCATAGCTCGCCACTTACTGCCACCGTCACCCTTCCCCTGAGGATTCAAGCTCTCCGCATCTGCCCCTAGCCAAATCCATGTCACCTGTTCTCTGCTCCCTTGTCTCCCACACTTCAGCAACTGTATTTGCTCCCCCATACATTAGGTACAGAGTCACTGAATTGCCCCACCACCCCCATCCCCTCCATGTGACTCCCCCCCACTTGTTCTTTCAGTTCAAGCTACAGCGACTAGTGTTCATTCTAGCACCCTGCACCTGTCACATCCCATGCAGTTCCTCTTTCCTGCCTGGGGTGTCACTCTCTGCTCTGGTGCTTCTAGCACCCTCTGGTCTGTATATCAGCAGTTTGTTGCATTAGCTGAGTGTGCTAGAAGCACCAGAGCAGAGAGTGACACCTCAGACAGGAAAGAGGAACTGCACGGGGTGTGACAGGTGCAGGGTGCTAGAGTGATCGCTACTTGCCTGTGACGCAATCTTCAGTATGTTTGCCATGTACTGACAATATGGTTAGTTGTGTATTGTACGTATGTTGTATTACTGTGTGGTTTTACACTGTTTCTATACTTACTCTCCATGCACAGGAGACATTTTAATAATGGTGAACAACATTAAATAGGATTTAAAAATGAACAAAGAATTAGGGGTCTAGTTACTAAGCAGTCTTAGGAGACAGAGTGAAAAGTGATAAGGCACCAGCCAATCAGCTCCCAACTGTCACTTTTCAAAAACAGCCTGTGAGATGACAGTTGGGAGCTGATTAAGGTACCAGCCAATCACTTTCACTCTTTCTCCTAACACTGCTTAGTGAATAGACCCCTTAGGATTTTGAAATACATTTTCTTATGTACAGAGCCCCTACCCCCTCCACACATCAGAGGCGGCCATTCTGCAGGACTGACCATTAGTCATGAGTATGCAGCATATAAATTCACATGGGACTGAGGCATGAGGCACAGTGTCTCATGACTCGGTGAGGTCCTTAGTTAGGAGTTATTAGATATGCTGCCTGTATAATTGGGTTCAGTCCATGAACAGTCTGCTCGCTTGTAGCTGTCAGGTACACTTTACAGCAATAGATAAATTCTGCACAATAATAAAATTATATATATATTAATAATAATATATTTTATTATTATTATTATTATTCCCTGAGCGGCCGCACAGTGCTGTGTATCTGCACAATAAGAATAATAAATGAGGGTTCCCTGAGCGGCCGCACAATAATAATAATAATAATAATAATAATAATAATAATAATAAAAGAGGGTTCCCTGAGCGGCCGCACAGTGCTGTGTATCTGCATAATAATAATAATAATAATAATAATAATAATAATAATAATAATAATAATAAGGGTTCCCTCAGTGACAGTGCTGTGTATCTGCATAATAACACTAATAATAATAAAAAATAAAAAAAGGGTTCCCTGACTGGCGGTGACAGTGCTGAGTATCTGCATAATAATAATAATAATAATAATAATAAATGAGGGTTCCCTGAGCGGCCACACAGTGCTGTGTATCTGCACAATAATTATTATTATTATTTAGGGTTCCCTCAGTGACTGTGCTGAGTATCTGCATAATAATAATCATAATAATAATTAGGGTTCCCTCAGTGACAGTGCTGTGTATCTGTATAATAATAATAATAATAATAATAATAATAATAATAATAAAAGAGGGTTCCCTGAGCGGCCGCACAGTGCTGTGTATCTGCATAATAATAATAATCATAATAATAATAATCATAATAATAATAAGGGTTCCCTCAGTGACAGTGCTGTGTATCTGCATAATAATAATAATAATAATAATCATCATAATAATAATAATAAATGAGGGTTCCCTGAGCGGCCACACAGTGCTGTGTATCTGCACAAAAATTATTATTATTATTTAGGGTTCCCTCAGTGACTGTGCTGAGTATCTGCATAATAATAATCATAATAATAATCATAATAATCATCATAATAATTAGGGTTTCCTCAGTGACAGTGCTGTGTATCTGCAGAATAATAATAATAATAATAATAATAATAATAATAATAATAATAATAATAAATGAGGGTTCCCTGAGTGGCCACACAGTGCTGTGTATCTGCACAATAATTATTATTTAGGGTTCCCTCAGTGACTGTGCTGAGTATCTGCATAATAATAATCATAATAATAATCATAATAATAATTAGGGTTCCCTCAGTGACAGTGCTGTGTATCTGCATAATAATAATAATAATAATAATAATAATAATAATAATAATAAAAGAGGGTTCCGTGAGTGGCCGCACAGTGCTGTGTATCTGCATAATAATAATAATAATAATAATCATCATAATAATAATTAGGGTTCCCTCAGTGACAGTGCTGTGTATCTGCACACTTCAGGCAGATTCACCAATTATACAGCCCAAATCATCATCTTAAAACGAGCAGACATCCTTCACTAGAAAAGCTCATCATTAATTAAACACAGCAAACTAATTAAGACCATGCTCTGATTTGTGAGCGTAAGACACAGACGGAGCGGACTGCCAGGCCTCATCTCCCGGACGCCATATGTCCAGGCAGGCATGAAAGTCGTAGAACATATGCGGGGGGATTAATGAGGGCCCGGCAGTGATAGGAACTTTAATAGGTCATCACCCGAGTCGGAATCTCTTAGTTTCATGAACAATTTGAAGTGCGCTATGGGACAATGTACTGGAAAACACACTTTAGAAGCAGAGAGAACGGATCTCACATTCTCCTTCAAACTAGAACATTATAAAAGTTCAACCAACGCCAACTTCACATAATGTTTTACTACACGTTAAAGCAGCAACAACATACAGGGTTTTTTTTAATTATTTATACAGCAAGACAGGTACAATTTAAGCATGCGCCTCAGAGCTTTATCTTATCTGCCTTTCTGCAAATCTCTATCTCCTTTTCACAATTTCTCTGGAAGGCAAACCAGTATGGCTGCCACAAGGTCAGAGCTCTCAGTAGATCACGTAATTGTAACGGGAGAAGAAAAAAAATAAATAAAGCATGCACCCAGAAACTGGAGTAAATTTGCCCCTGTGCACAGCCGTACACATCTCGTGGGTGCGACCACATCTTCTCCCACCCCTGGCTGGCTACTAGTCATCTGCACCCTATACAATGTGGGACAGATGCGCCTCTAACGGGTGTCGCTTATATCCAGCGCTGCACATGTGCAGGAACCTTAGTGAGATACAGGGCAGTCCTGCTTCTTCATGCGATAGTATATGCTTTTATAATCGCATTTACGTCTCCCCATCGTCCACGCCCGCTGCTAGGGGGACAGGACAGGCCTAGGAGAGGAGTAAGTCGTATGGGAGTGGGGGGGGGGGGGAATGCAGGACGGGGCGGGGGCCAACGGGAGAAGCAGCTGCAGCACTGCGGGGGACGGAGCAGCGGAAAGATGGGTCCAATAAAGTGTGTGTATAATATATATTTATTATGGGTGAGAATGACTATAGCTGAATAAATAGGACATTTACAGCCGACATTTGTTGACGGAGATTTTATTGCATTTTGTTAGAACTCGGTAAACAAAATAAGGGGGAATTTTAGCACAATATATTTTTCATTTAGAAAATATTTTTCCTGTCATTCTTTTATACATGTAGGTGCCGCGTTATATTACTATCAGGTGGCATAGTTATGTTATCCTGTTATACATGTAGGTGCCCGCGTTATATTACTATCAGGTGGCATAGTTATGTTATCCTGTTATACATGTAGGTGCCGCGTTATATTACTATCAGGTGGCATAGTTATGTTATCCTGTTATACATGTAGGTGCCCGCGTTATATTACTATCAGGTGGCATAGTTATGTTATCCTGTTATACATGTAGGTGCCCGCGTTATATTACTATCAGGTGGCATAGTTATGTTATCCTGTTATACATGTAGGTGCCCGCGTTATATTACTATCAGGTGGCATAGTTATGTTATCCTGTTATACATGTAGGTGCCCGCATTATATTACTATAAGGTGGCATCGTTATGTTATCCTGTTATACATGTAGGTGCCCGCGTTATATTACTATCAGGTGACATCGTTATGTTATCCTGTTATACATGTAGGTGCCCGCATTATATCACTATAAGGTGGCATAGTTATGTTATCCTGTTATACATGGAGGTGCCGCGTTATATTACCATCAGGTGGCATAGTTATGTTATCCTGTTATACATGTAGGTGCCCGCGTTATATTACCATCAGGTGGCATAGTTATGTTATCCGGTTATACATGTAGGTGCCCGCGTTATATTACTATCAGGTGACATCGTTATGTTATCCTGTTATACATGTAGGTGCCCGCATTATATTACTATAAGGTGGCATCGTTATGTTATCCTGTTATACATGTAGGTGCCCGCATTATATTACTATAAGGTGGCATCGTTATTCCAGCTAAACTACCTGCAGAATTTTCGGTAATTTTAGACCCCAGTATACGTGCGCCATTCCGCTGAGCATTTCCGCTCATCCACAGACCGGCCACAATCACCATTACAGCATAATTATAGTTTTAGGAAATCACCACAATAGTCTGTGTCCCGAGGACACAAATGGAGAGAGACATCTATTATTCAACGCTCAGTATAACAGCAGCGCCAGGTCGTGGGCAGAGCACACTCACGGGGCTTATTAAGCATTCAGAACTCCAAAGCTTAATATATTTTAGCAGAGATGAAATAATCTGACTTTGGAATTTCAAAAATATAATGAAATTGGGGGGGGGGGGGGGGCATTGCTACAAATGAAGTCAAAACTGCTGCAGTAAAGTTGATCTGGCAGCAGATGTTACATAACTCGGGATGGCTGTAATATACGGCGCTGTAAAGCGTTGCTTAGCAGACAGTATATCAGTACAGTGCAGACATTACTTTTCTACAGCAGAAGCCTTGAGCCAAGGCAGAAGATTAAACCTGTGTGTTGTACATCACTTTCTGCTGCTCGCGGTCCCTCGGAGACACGACAGATTGGCAGCGCTAAAGCGCAATTTGATGTCTCTCTGTCTGACGGATATTGTTCTGATATCTCCAACCCCCCGTGTACATTCCGGATGTCAGTTCTCCAGTCTCTCAGCTGGGAATTCACAGCATGGCTTCGCTCGGCGTGAGATGGGACAGTGATGTACATATAAAAGGAGATTTATATATCAATTTATTCAACATGTTATCCAGGCTGAATAAATGAACCCCCTATAGTTACATCAACACAGGAAAAAGGCAAAACTGCAAATTTACTAATTCCCCCAATCCCCGTTGGGAGTAATCAATAACCAGGACCCCTGCGGTTTGGCTGGGCCCCCAGTGATTAAGCTTCCCAGGGTGTACCCCAAGGTGACAAAGTTGGAAAAGAAGAAGAACTGACAGAGAGGTCAATTCCATGGTCTACACCAATAACCGCGCCCTGTGCAATTATCTTCTTATACTGCTATTAGTGTCCACTAAAGGTCTTCATAGGCAGCAAAAGCAAAACTGGGGATTTAAAGTGGGAAATGCATTCACATGAGCAGTTCATGGTAGGCACCAGACACGCACCGAGGGCACCCATAAGGAAGTGTGTGGAAGACAAGAGCGATCACACTGAGGCACTGAGCAGAGAGACTAGGCGGCCGGAGGGAGCGATGTCAGAGCCTAGAAAGGAACATCCATAACAGTCGTACAGAAAGGCTTCCGTGTGAGACCACAGAACAATGGAGGCGCAGGGTCACACTGCAATCAGGGGGTGGAGGCGCAGGGTCACACTGCAATCAGGGGGTGGAGGCGCAGGGTCACACTGCAATCAGGGGGTGGAGGCGCAGGGTCACACTGCAATCAGGGGGTGGAGGCGCAGGGTCACACTGCAATCAGGGGGTGGAGGCGCAGGGTCACACTGCAATCAGGGGGTGGAGGCGCAGGGTCACACTGCAATCAGGGGGTGGAGGCGCAGGGTCACACTGCAATCAGGGGGTGGAGGCGCAGGGTCACACTGCAATCAGGGGGTGGAGGCGCAGGGTCACACTGCAATCAGGGGGTGGAGGCGCAGGGTCACACTGCAATCAGGGGGTGGAGGCGCAGGGTCACACTGCAATCAGGGGGTGGAGGCGCAGGGTCACACTGCAATCAGGGGGTGGAGGCGCAGGGTCACACTGCAATCAGGGGGTGGAGGCGCAGGGTCACACTGCAATCAGGGGGTGGAACACAATCTCTGGGCCCCACAGCAAAAAACTTGTTGGGGTCTCTTAGATGCAGACAGTCTCCGCTCTGCTCATATTCTGAACTACTGGCCAAGAGCAGGTAGGGAGGGGGGGGCACATATATATAGGGACGTTTTGTTCCAACATCACTGCTATTCTGCAGACAAGATATTGGGGTCTATTCAGCAATGGGATAATGGAGAAGATAACGCAATTATCCTCTCCACTAATTCCCTGCTTGCTGAGTACCGTACTGTAGGGATCAGCCATTGCTCTCTACAGTGCTTTAATGCTTTCTGCTATTCAGCAAAGCAAAAAAAAAAATCCAGACTTTATATAACGCCATCTCAGAATGGCGTTATATATAAAGAAATTACATTCAATTCCCCGAAAACCGCAGGGACAGAGCAAAATTTTCGCATTAGTCCCTTTAGCATCGTGTAACACCGCTGCGGTCTTCGTCCCTGCTCTGCGGTGATAGCTGGCAGCCAAGACCAATTAGAGCATATTAAACCTGCCAAAAGTGAGTGACGTGTGTATACAGGATTTATTGTGGCCTGTATACATGTATATTTATGTGCTTTTATATTTAACATTTATATAAGTAAAAAAGCACATAAATATACATGTATACAGGCCACTATAAATCCTGTATACAAGTCAATAACTTTGGACAGGCTGTATTTGCACTTACCCGTCTGCGGTCACCTGAAAGCCGGGACGGAGACTGTTCAGAAGCGCATGACTGACCATGCATAGACGCAGAAGGGATTGTATTCGGAAACCAACAACAATGTCTTCTGTAACATCACAAGGGCAGCGTCTTACCGCAACCACTGTCCCTGCAGAAAATGATGCGGAATAGCAGCCAGAAATGTTAATAATCCATAAAAAATCGTTAGGATGTTACCGGATAATATTCTGGGCAACATCGTCACTTTTGCTGAATAGACCCCATTGGGTGCAGGCAGAGGCCCCAGAACTGCAGCATCGCTAACAATACAGATGGCAACTAAACTGGATAAAATAGTCTGTGTCCATCTTCTTAACTGGCGCAAACACCACTGGCGTCATAGCGGTTGATAGTGACCATGGCGGACGGATCTGTGGTAAAAACGTCACTCTTATTTTTTTCATCTTTTGTTAAAGTCTTATTAAAATATTGGAACTTCTGCTGAGTAAATAGAAATGAAAATTCTTCTCCAAGTTAGAAAAGTTTTCAGTTCTTCCGATGCGTCTGCGCCTCACTTCCCGCATCCGCTCGGTGATCGCCGGCAGTGATCTCCTCGGTAACACACGGTACAGCTTGTGAGCAAAGGATCTGGATAACCAAAGCTGCATCATAGACCCTTTAATTCCAGATAACGGCGTCTTATTAGAACACTGGGGTAATTCAGGGGTCCTGGCTGCATCTCACGTTTATGATCGTGGTATTTAGCGGATGCATTAAGGGGGCTCAGAGTACTCTGTATTCTGGATACTTATGGGGCGAGGAGACTACAGCGACAAAGTAAAATAATTGTAAGCAATTAATTGCATAATTGCGGTCAGGCTGTTTACCAGACGGTTTAACTGTTAATGACCTCAGACTATTGCAGCTACAATCAATACACCAGGGGAACAGCAAAAACACCCTATCTACCAAATATAGCCTATGGCACAAGGTTATAGGTGAGACGCTTTACTCCGCTACTATAACAAAAAGCCAATTTAACTGAAGAAACTCAATATTCTTGTATTGAAGAACGACACACTTTGATGGTCCCTAGTGAGATTGTGGGCCCCCTCCTCAATATCCCGGACCCACAATACTCACTTCTATCTACAGAAAACTGACACTACCCCAGGACAGACATTTATATACGTATTCTGCAATAAAGTCACAACTTCTCCAACTGCATTTGGTCGTAAATGTATAAAATTATCAGGTCCGTGCGGAGCAATAAGCAAAATGCCGACATGCGGACAGGAAAAAAAATACATTGCCGTGTGGAATGGGAAATTACTCAATAAATAGGAATTTACTTTCTGGAAATAAGAGTGGGCACTTCCCTGACATCAAACCATATTCAGAAGTGTGAAGTGTCGCTCGTACATCAAGCTGACAATCTACAAAAAATGTTTTTAAAAAGTGCCTCAGATTAATGCCCCTAATGAGCAAGTAAAATGACAGTGATGTGAATAGATGGCACAAGTTGCCTCTGCTGAATAAAAGGATATACGTATCTGCATGCCAAATGCTACGTTAGTATCAGCGGCTGTACCGTGGCGTCCTGTAACGTGGCGTCCTGTAACGTGGCGTTTAGCATGCAGACGCACACAGAACATAATATATAAAATACCAGCGCTAACAGATAATGCACATGTAGAGGAATATATAGAGAATGGACGGTTTCAAAATAAACAAATATACATTTATTAAAGTAATAAAACCAGTTCTCTATTGTAAAACATTACACAGAATGAAGTGCTCATACTAATGTAATGATGCTTAGAGCATATGGCAGTAGCAGCTTCAATCGTCCAGTAAAATCCACTCCTGAAATGAATTTATGTTGCTATTTAGGGCTCTCTCCTGTCCCAAAAGTAGTAATTAGCAGCAAAAACTTTACCAAGGGGGGGTTCTGGTTTGTGACCGTTCCCTTCCCAAAAACCTGCATCCCATTACTTGGGGGACAATCGCTGGGCTAAACGCCCCCGGGCCAGCCACAGACATCAAGGGGTCACCGCCAATTGCAGCATTGCTGAGAGTCACTGAGCTGGTTGAGCCCATATACTGCTCTATTAGTAATCCATTACATTCACGCCCCATTACCTCCTTCCATTTACACCAAGCATAAGCCTATGGCCAGCTATACAGTCTCCTCCCTCATCTCTCCATCACAACATTAAACCTATTTTCACCATCACCATGGCCGACACGCTGATTCCATAGCTCGTGATCACCTACCAGACTGGTACCAGAATTACACACAAAGCCACATATTAGGTATCTAGCTCGGAGAGGCAGGACAGTACAGGTACTGGGGTGACGGAGAGGCAGGACAGGGCAGTACAGGTACTGGGGTGATGGAGAGGCAGAACAGGACAGTACAGGTACTGGGGTGACGGAGAGGCAGGGCAGGACAGTACAGGTACTGGGGTGACGGAGAGGCAGGATAGGGCAGTACAGGTACTGGGGTGACGGAGAGGCAGGATAGGGCAGTACAGGTACTGGGGTGACTGAGAGGCAGGACAGGGCAGTACAGGTACTGGGGTGACTGAGAGGCAGGACAGGGCAGTACAGGTACTGGGGTGACGGAGAGGCAGGACAGTACAGATACTGGGGTGATGGTGGGGGCAGGACAGTACAGATACTGGGGTGACGGGGAGGCAGGACAGTACAGATACTGGGGTGACGGAGAGGGAGGACAGTACAGATACTGGGGTGACGGAGAGGGAGGACAGTACAGATACTGGGGTGATGGTGGGGGCAGGACAGTACAGATTCTGGGGTGACGGAGAGGCAGGACAGTACAGATACTGGGATGATGGTGGGGGCAGGGCAGTACGGATATTGGGGTGATGGTGGGGGCAGGACAGTACAGATAGTGGGATGATGGTGGGGGCAGGACAGTACAGATAGTGGGATGATGGTGGGGGCAGGACAGTACAGATAGTGGGGTGACGGAGAGGGAGGACAGTACAGATACTGGGATGATGGTGGGGCAGGGCAGTACGGATATTGGGGTGATGGTGGGGGCAGGACAGTACAGATAGTGGGATGATGGTGGGGGCAGGACAGTACAGATAGTGGGATGATGGTGGAGGCAGGACAGTACAGATAGTGGGGTGAAGGAGAGGGAGGACAGTACAGATAGTGGGGTGAAGGAGAGGGAGGACAGTACAGATAGTGGGGTGAAGGAGAGGGAGGACAGTACAGATAGTGGGGTGACGGAGAGGGAGGACAGTACAGATAATGGGGTGACGGAGAGGGAGGACAGTACAGATAATGGGGTGACGGAGAGGGAGGACAGTACAGATAATGGGGTGATGGAGAGGCAGGACAGTACAGATAGTGGGGTGATGGTGGAGGCAGGACAGTACAGATAGTGGGGTGACTGAGAGGGAGGACAGTACAGATAGTGGGATGATGGTGGGGACAGGGCAGTACGGATACTGGGGTGACGGCAAATGAAGAAAAAGTAAAGCCACATTTTTATATGATTTTTATTGTGAAAATGCCCTAAACTGTGCCAATTATTGTGCATTTCATGTTCAAATTTGTGACGTTTGTCTTATTACAATAGTATATAATTTATGACCTGTGTTTGCGGGAAAACATGAAAGCAATTCCACTGCAGGAAAATGCATTATTCAGAAAGTTATTACGCTACAAGGGCTGCACTGTAATCAGAGGACTGTCGCTGGATCTAACGACATCCTCCGATGGCGACACCACAGAGGGGAGTGAAGAGACGGTTTTGTGTTTTGCATTTATTTCATTGCTGAGTGGATTCTCCTCTAAACATTCTAAATAAATATTATTCTGTTGGCAAAACAAGTAATTGTCCATTGTACCGTTTACATGATTAGACTATCACCTCCTTTTTACTCCTTCAGAGTTTAGCTTCTATTACAGCTACAGATAATAATAAGTACATGGTAACGCCAGGAAGATCTTATAATACGACTGTCAGCGAATATAGAAATCAAAAGATATTGTTATAAAGAACAAAGATTGTTGGAATATTACACAACAGATGCAAAACACCACGAGCAATTAGTTGGATGTAATAATTAGATAGCTGACCCCGCGACAGAACAGAGTCTGCGCCAGACCGCCCCGCGACAGAACAGAGTCTGCGCCAGACCGCCCCGCGACAGAACAGAGTCTGCGCCAGACCGCCCCGCGACAGAACAGAGTCTGCGCCAGACCGCCCCGCGACAGAACAGAGTCTGCGCCAGACCGCCCCGCGACAGAACAGAGTCTGCGCCAGACCGCCCCGCGACAGAACAGATTCTGCGCCAGACCGCCCCGCGACAGAACAGAGTCTGCGCCAGACCGCCCCGCGACAGAACAGAGTCTGCGCCAGACCGCCCCGCGACAGAACAGAGTCGGGACTGAGGAAAGCTGTCAGCAAAATACCAAACAGCTGACTCTGCGCCTAATGCAGAGATGAACGCAATAATTATTATTAATGCTTGAGCAGGTCATTGGCCACATTTTAATACTGAGGAAATTTCATTTATAAAAAAATAAATAAAATCAAGTAGGCAAATCTGTGGCCGAGTCAATGTCAGTTCTATAATCTCCGCTTTTGCTGACCACGATAACGTCACAGACAGATAACAGATGAGAATATTCTGAATGACTTATTTTCTTCCCTTAAACAGAATGAAGAATAATCCACATTGCGGTTGACGGGTCTGATCATCTATTTATACAAGTCAGTGACTTTCCATGTGGGCCAAAGATTGCTCAGATGATCATCCAACTCATAAAAAAACTGATAAACAGCCCAATAAATCATATAAAACACACAAGATATAGGTTCTCATTCAGTTCCTGATCAAAATGATCCCACCTTAAATGTCAAAGTATGAGGGAACCGTTCTCCTGCTGATCGTGTCCCTGTACAATAACATGAGTCAGGAGGTGAACTTGCACTGAGAATATATAATGCACCTACAGACGGTCATCTGCTGCTATACTGAGCCATCTGTACAACAAACGCTTCTGTTAACAACCATATGGTATAGCACCAGGATGGACGATAATCACTTCACGGCATCGGCAACCATGAAGCTTAAATAATCAGATCAACCCTGTAAGTCAGTACTAATGTGTGCCTTCCTTATCACATACTGATACAGAACAAGTCATAGCTAATGTGTGCCTTCCTCATCCCATACTGATACAGTGCAAGTCATAGCTAATATGTGCCTTCCTCATCCCATACTGATACAGTGCAAGTCATAGCTAATATGTGCCTTCCTCATCCCATACTGATACATAGCAAGTCATAGCTAATGTGTGCCTTCCTCATCCCATACTGATACAGAGTAAGTCATAGCTAATGTGTGCCTTCCTCATCCCATACTGATACACGTCATAGCTAATGTGTGCCTTCCTCATCCCATACTGATACAAGTCATAGCTAATGTGTGCCTTCCTCATCCCATACTGATACAGAGCAAGTCATAGCTAATGTGTGCCTTCCTCATCCCATACTGATACAGAGCAAGTCATAGCTAATGTATGCCTTCCTCATCCCATACTGATACAAGTCATAGCTAATGTGTGCCTTCCTCATCCCATACTGATACAGAGCAAGTCATAGCTAATGTGTGCCTTCCTCATCCCATACTGATACAGAGCAAGCCATAGCTAATGTGTGCCTTCCTCATCCCATACTGATACAGAGTAAGTCATAGCTAATGTGTGCCTTCCTCATCCCATACTGATACAAGTCATAGCTAATGTGTGCCTTCCTCATCCCATACTGATACAAGTCATAGCTAATGTGTGCCTTCCTCATCCCTTACTGATACAAGTCATAGCTAATGTGTGCCTTCCTCATCCCATACTGATACAGAGCAAGTCATAGCTAATGTGTGCCTTCCTCATCCCATACTGATACAGAGCAAGTCATAGCTAATGTGTGCCTTCCTCATCCCATACTGATACAGAGCAAGTCATAGCTAATGTGTGCCTTCCTCATCCCATACTGATACAGAGCAAGTCATAGCTAATGTGTGCCTTCCTCATCCCATACTGATACAGAGCAAGTCATAGCTAATGTGTGCCTTCCTCATCCCATACTGATACAAGTCATAGCTAATGTGTGCCTTCCTCATCCCATACTGATACAGAGCAAGTCATAGCTAATGTGTGCCTTCCTCATCCCATACTGATACAGAGCAAGTCATAGCTAATGTGTGCCTTCCTCATCCCATACTGATACAGAGCAAGTCATAGCTAATGTGTGCCTTCCTCATCCCATACTGATACAGAGCAAGTCATTGCTAATGTGTGCCTTCCTCATCCCATACTGATACAGAGCAAGTCATAGCTAATGTGTGCCTTCCTCATCCCATACTGATACACGTCATAGCTAATGTGTGCCTTCCTCATCCCATACTGATACACGTCATAGCTAATATGTGCCTTCCTCATCCCGTACTGATACAGAGCAAGTCATAGCTAATGTGTGCCTTCCTCATCCCATACTGATACAGTACAAGTCATAGCTAATGTGTTTCTTCCTCATCCCATACTGATACAGAGCAAGTCATAGCTAATGTGTGCCTTCCTCATCCCATACTGATACAGAGCAAGTCATAGCTAATGTGTGCCTTCCTCATCCCATACAGATACAGAGCAAGTCATAGCTAATGTGTGCCTTCCTCATCCCATACTGATACAGAGCAAGTCATAGCTAATGTGTGCCTTCCTCATCCCATACTGATACAGTGCAAGTCATAGCTAATGTGTGCCTTCCTTATCCCATACTGATACAGAGCAAGTCATAGCTAATGTGTGCCTTCCTCATCCCATACTGATACAAGTCATAGCTAATGTGTGCATTCCTCATCCCATACTGATACAAGTCATAGCTAATGTGTGCCTTCCTCATCCCATACTGATACAGTGCAAGTCATAGCTAATGTGTGCCTTCCTTATCCCATACTGATACAGAGCAAGTCATAGCTAATGTGTGCCTTCCTCATCCCATACTGATACAAGTCATAGCTAATGTGTGCATTCCTCATCCCATACTGATACAAGTCATAGCTAATGTGTGCCTTCCTCATCCCATACTGATACAGAGCAAGTCATAGCTAATGTGTGCCTTCCTCATCCCATACTGATACAGTGCAAGTCATAGCTAATGTGTGCCTTCCTTATCCCATACTGATACAGAGCAAGTCATAGCTAATGTGTGCCTTCCTCATCCCATACTGATACAGAGCAAGTCATAGCTAATGTGTGCCTTCCTCATCCCATACTGATACAAGTCATAGCTAATGTGTGCTTTCCTCATCCCATACTGATACAAGTCATAGCTAATGTGTGCCTTCCTCATCCCATACTGATACAAGTCATAGCTAATGTGTGCCTTCCTCATCCCATACTGATACAGAGCAAGTCATAGCTAATGTGTGCCTTCCTCATCCCATACTGATACAGAGCAAGTCATAGCTAATGTGTGCCTTCCTCATCCCATACTGATACAAGTCATAGCTAATGTGTGCCTTCCTCATCCCATACTGATACACGTCATAGCTGTGTGCCGTCCTCATCCCATACTGATACACGTCATAGCTAATGTGTGCCTTCCTCATCCCATACTGATACAGAGCAAGTCATAGCTAATGTGTGCCTTCCTCATCCCATACTGATACAGTGCAAGTCATAGCTAATGTGTGCCTTCCTCATCCCATACTGATACAGAGCAAGTCATAGCTAATGTGTGCCTTCCTCATCCCATACTGATACAAGTCATAGCTAATGTGTGCCTTCCTCATCCCATACTGATACAGAGCAAGTCATAGCTAATGTGTGCCTTCCTCATCCCATACTGATACAAGTCATAGCTAATGTGTGCCGTCCTCATCCCATACTGATACAAGTCATAGCTGTGTGCCGTCCTCAGCCCATACTGATACACGTCATAGCTGTGTGCCTTCCTCATCCCATACTGATACAGAGCAAGTCATAGCTAATGTGTGCCTTCCTCATCCCATACTGATACAGAGCAAGTCATAGCTAATGTGTGCCTTCCTCATCCCATACTGATACAGAGCAAGTCATAGCTAATGTGTGCCTTCCTCATCCCATACTGATACAAGTCATAGCTAATGTGTGCCTTCCTCATCCCATACTGATACAGAGCAAGTCATAGCTAATGTGTGCCTTCCTCATCCCATACTGATACAAGTCATAGCTAATGTGTGCCTTCCTCATCCCATACTGATACAGAGCAAGTCATAGCTAATGTGTGCCTTCCTCATCCCATACTGATACAGAGCAAGTCATAGCTAATGTGTGCCTTCCTCATCCCATACTGATACAAGTCATAGCTAATGTGTGCATTCCTCATCCCATACTGATACAAGTCATAGCTAATGTGTGCCTTCCTCATCCCATACTGATACAGAGCAAGTCATAGCTAATGTGTGCCTTCCTCATCCCATACTGATACAGTGCAAGTCATAGCTAATGTGTGCCTTCCTTATCCCATACTGATACAGAGCAAGTCATAGCTAATGTGTGCCTTCCTCATCCCATACTGATACAGAGCAAGTCATAGCTAATGTGTGCCTTCCTCATCCCATACTGATACAAGTCATAGCTAATGTGTGCTTTCCTCATCCCATACTGATACAAGTCATAGCTAATGTGTGCCTTCCTCATCCCATACTGATACAGAGCAAGTCATAGCTAATGTGTGCCTTCCTCATCCCATACTGATACAGTGCAAGTCATAGCTAATGTGTGCCTTCCTTATCCCATACTGATACAGAGCAAGTCATAGCTAATGTGTGCCTTCCTCATCCCATACTGATACAGAGCAAGTCATAGCTAATGTGTGCCTTCCTCATCCCATACTGATACAAGTCATAGCTAATGTGTGCTTTCCTCATCCCATACTGATACAAGTCATAGCTAATGTGTGCATTCCTCATCCCATACTGATACAAGTCATAGCTAATGTGTGCCTTCCTCATCCCATACTGATACAGAGCAAGTCATAGCTAATGTGTGCCTTCCTCATCCCATACTGATACAGAGCAAGTCATAGCTAATGTGTGCCTTCCTCATCCCATACTGATACAAGTCATAGCTAATGTGTGCCTTCCTCATCCCATACTGATACACGTCATAGCTGTGTGCCGTCCTCATCCCATACTGATACACGTCATAGCTAATGTGTGCCTTCCTCATCCCATACTGATACAGAGCAAGTCATAGCTAATGTGTGCCTTCCTCATCCCATACTGATACAGTGCAAGTCATAGCTAATGTGTGCCTTCCTCATCCCATACTGATACAGAGCAAGTCATAGCTAATGTGTGCCTTCCTCATCCCATACTGATACAAGTCATAGCTAATGTGTGCCTTCCTCATCCCATACTGATACAGAGCAAGTCATAGCTAATGTGTGCCTTCCTCATCCCATACTGATACAAGTCATAGCTAATGTGTGCCTTCCTCATCCCATACTGATACAAGTCATAGCTGTGTGCCGTCCTCAGCCCATACTGATACACGTCATAGCTGTGTGCCTTCCTCATCCCATACTGATACAGAGCAAGTCATAGCTAATGTGTGCCTTCCTCATCCCATACTGATACAGAGCAAGTCATAGCTAATGTGTGCCTTCCTCATCCCATACTGATACAGAGCAAGTCATAGCTAATGTGTGCCTTCCTCATCCCATACTGATACAGAGCAAGTCATAGCTAATGTGTGCCTTCCTCATCCCATACTGATACAGAGCAAGTCATAGCTAATGTGTGCCTTCCTCATCCCATACTGATACAGAGCAAGTCATAGCTAATGTGTGCCTTCCTCATCCCATACTGATACAAGTCATAGCTAATGTGTGCCTTCCTCATCCCTTACTGATACAAGTCATAGCTAATGTGTGCCTTCCTCATCCCATACTGATACAGAGCAAGTCATAGCTAATGTGTGCCTTCCTCATCCCATACTGATACAGAGCAAGTCATAGCTAATGTGTGCCTTCCTCATCCCATACTGATACAAGTCATAGCTAATGTGTGCCTTCCTCATCCCATACTGATACAAGTCATAGCTAATGTGTGCCTTCCTCATCCCATACTGATACAAGTCATAGCTAATGTGTGCCTTCCTCATCCCATACTGATACAAGTCATAGCTAATGTGTGCCTTCCTCATCCCATACTGATACAAGTCATAGCTAATGTGTGCCTTCCTCATCCCATACTGATACAGAGCAAGTCATAGCTAATGTGTGCCTTCCTCATCCCATACTGATACAGAGCAAGTCATAGCTAATGTGTGCCTTCCTCATCCCATACTGATACAAGTCATAGCTAATGTGTGCCTTCCTCATCCCATACTGATACAAGTCATAGCTAATGTGTGCCGTCCTCAGCCCATACTGATACACGTCATAGCTGTGTGCCTTCCTCATCCCATACTGATACAGAGCAAGTCATAGCTAATGTGTGCCTTCCTCATCCCATACTGATACAGAGCAAGTCATAGCTAATGTATGCCTTCCTCATCCCATACTGATATATAGCAAGTCATAGCTAATGTGTGCCTTCCTCATCCCATACTGATACAGAGCAAGTCATAGCTAATGTGTACCTTCCTCATCCCATACTGATACAGAGCAAGTCATAGCTAATGTGTGCCTTCCTCATCCCATACTGATACAGAGCAAGTCATAGCTAATGTGTGCCTTCCTCATCCCATACTGATACAGAGCAAGTCACAGCTAATGTGTGCCTTCCTCATCCCATACTGATACAGAGCAAGTCATAGCTAATGTGTGCCTTCCTCATCCCATACTGATACATAGCAAGTCATAGCTAATGTGTGCCTTCCTCATCCCATACTGATACAGAGCAAGTCATAGCTAATGTGTGCCTTCCTCATCCCATACTGATACAGAGCAAGTCATAGCTAATGTGTGCCTTCCTCATCCCATACTGATACAAGTCATAGCTAATGTGTGCTTTCCTCATCCCATACTGATACAAGTCATAGCTAATGTGTGCCTTCCTCATCCCATACTGATACAAGTCATAGCTAATGTGTGCCTTCCTCATCCCATACTGATACAGAGCAAGTCATAGCTAATGTGTGCCTTCCTCATCCCATACTGATACAGAGCAAGTCATAGCTAATGTGTGCCTTCCTCATCCCATACTGATACAAGTCATAGCTAATGTGTGCCTTCCTCATCCCATACTGATACACGTCATAGCTGTGTGCCGTCCTCATCCCATACTGATACACGTCATAGCTAATGTGTGCCTTCCTCATCCCATACTGATACAGAGCAAGTCATAGCTAATGTGTGCCTTCCTCATCCCATACTGATACAAGTCATAGCTAATGTGTGCTTTCCTCATCCCATACTGATACAAGTCATAGCTAATGTGTGCCTTCCTCATCCCATACTGATACAAGTCATAGCTAATGTGTGCCTTCCTCATCCCATACTGATACAGAGCAAGTCATAGCTAATGTGTGCCTTCCTCATCCCATACTGATACAGAGCAAGTCATAGCTAATGTGTGCCTTCCTCATCCCATACTGATACAGAGCAAGTCATAGCTAATGTGTGCCTTCCTCATCCCATACTGATACAAGTCATAGCTAATGTGTGCCTTCCTCATCCCTTACTGATACAAGTCATAGCTAATGTGTGCCTTCCTCATCCCATACTGATACAGAGCAAGTCATAGCTAATGTGTGCCTTCCTCATCCCATACTGATACAGAGCAAGTCATAGCTAATGTGTGCCTTCCTCATCCCATACTGATACAAGTCATAGCTAATGTGTGCCTTCCTCATCCCATACTGATACAAGTCATAGCTAATGTGTGCCTTCCTCATCCCATACTGATACAAGTCATAGCTAATGTGTGCCTTCCTCATCCCATACTGATACAAGTCATAGCTAATGTGTGCCTTCCTCATCCCATACTGATACAGAGCAAGTCATAGCTAATGTGTGCCTTCCTCATCCCATACTGATACAGAGCAAGTCAAAGCTAATGTGTGCCTTCCTCATCCCATACTGATACAAGTCATAGCTAATGTGTGCCTTCCTCATCCCATACTGATACAAGTCATAGCTAATGTGTGCCTTCCTCAGCCCATACTGATACACGTCATAGCTGTGTGCCTTCCTCATCCCATACTGATACAGAGCAAGCCATAGCTAATGTGTGCCTTCCTCATCCCATACTGATACAGAGTAAGTCATAGCTAATGTGTGCCTTCCTCATCCCATACTGATACAAGTCATAGCTAATGTGTGCCTTCCTCATCCCATACTGATACAGAGCAAGTCATAGCTAATGTGTGCCTTCCTCATCCCATACTGATACAGAGCAAGTCATAGCTAATGTATGCCTTCCTCATCCCATACTGATACAAGTCATAGCTAATGTGTGCCTTCCTCATCCCATACTGATACAGAGCAAGTCATAGCTAATGTGTGCCTTCCTCATCCCATACTGATACAGAGCAAGTCATAGCTAATGTGTGCCTTCCTCATCCCATACTGATACAGAGCAAGTCATAGCTAATGTGTGCCTTCCTCATCCCATACTGATACAAGTCATAGCTAATGTGTGCCTTCCTCATCCCATACTGATACAGAGCAAGTCATAGCTAATGTGTGCCTTCCTCATCCCATACTGATACAGAGCAAGTCATAGCTAATGTGTGCCTTCCTCATCCCATACTGATACAGAGCAAGTCATAGCTAATGTGTGCCTTCCTCATCCCATACTGATACAGAGCAAGTCATAGCTAATGTGTGCCTTCCTCATCCCGTACTGATACAGAGCAAGTCATAGCTAATGTGTGCCTTCCTCATCCCATACTGATACAGTACAAGTCATAGCTAATGTGTGCCTTCCTCATCCCATACTGATACAGAGCAAGTCATAGCTAATGTGTGCCTTCCTCATCCCATACTGATACAGAGCAAGTCATAGCTAATGTGTGCCTTCCTCATCCCATACTGATACAGAGCAAGTCATAGCTAATGTGTGCCTTCCTCATCCCATACTGATACAAGTCATAGCTAATGTGTGCCTTCCTCATCCCTTACTGATACAAGTCATAGCTAATGTGTGCCTTCCTCATCCCATACTGATACAGAGCAAGTCATAGCTAATGTGTGCCTTCCTCATCCCATACTGATACAGAGCAAGTCATAGCTAATGTGTGCCTTCCTCATCCCATACTGATACAAGTCATAGCTAATGTGTGCCTTCCTCATCCCATACTGATACAAGTCATAGCTAATGTGTGCCTTCCTCATCCCATACTGATACAAGTCATAGCTAATGTGTGCCTTCCTCATCCCATACTGATACAAGTCATAGCTAATGTGTGCCTTCCTCATCCCATACTGATACAAGTCATAGCTAATGTGTGCCTTCCTCATCCCATACTGATACAGAGCAAGTCATAGCTAATGTGTGCCTTCCTCATCCCATACTGATACAGAGCAAGTCATAGCTAATGTGTGCCTTCCTCATCCCATACTGATACAAGTCATAGCTAATGTGTGCCTTCCTCATCCCATACTGATACAAGTCATAGCTAATGTGTGCCGTCCTCAGCCCATACTGATACACGTCATAGCTGTGTGCCTTCCTCATCCCATACTGATACAGAGCAAGTCATAGCTAATGTGTGCCTTCCTCATCCCATACTGATACAGAGCAAGTCATAGCTAATGTATGCCTTCCTCATCCCATACTGATATATAGCAAGTCATAGCTAATGTGTGCCTTCCTCATCCCATACTGATACAGAGCAAGTCATAGCTAATGTGTACCTTCCTCATCCCATACTGATACAGAGCAAGTCATAGCTAATGTGTGCCTTCCTCATCCCATACTGATACAGAGCAAGTCATAGCTAATGTGTGCCTTCCTCATCCCATACTGATACAGAGCAAGTCACAGCTAATGTGTGCCTTCCTCATCCCATACTGATACAGAGCAAGTCATAGCTAATGTGTGCCTTCCTCATCCCATACTGATACATAGCAAGTCATAGCTAATGTGTGCCTTCCTCATCCCATACTGATACAGAGCAAGTCATAGCTAATGTGTGCCTTCCTCATCCCATACTGATACAGAGCAAGTCATCGCTAATGTGTGCCTTCCTCATCCCATACTGATACAAGTCATAGCTAATGTGTGCTTTCCTCATCCCATACTGATACAAGTCATAGCTAATGTGTGCCTTCCTCATCCCATACTGATACAAGTCATAGCTAATGTGTGCCTTCCTCATCCCATACTGATACAGAGCAAGTCATAGCTAATGTGTGCCTTCCTCATCCCATACTGATACAGAGCAAGTCATAGCTAATGTGTGCCTTCCTCATCCCATACTGATACAAGTCATAGCTAATGTGTGCCGTCCTCATCCCATACTGATACACGTCATAGCTAATGTGTGCCTTCCTCATCCCATACTGATACAGAGCAAGTCATAGCTAATGTGTGCCTTCCTCATCCCATACTGATACAAGTCATAGCTAATGTGTGCTTTCCTCATCCCATACTGATACAAGTCATAGCTAATGTGTGCCTTCCTCATCCCATACTGATACAAGTCATAGCTAATGTGTGCCTTCCTCATCCCATACTGATACAGAGCAAGTCATAGCTAATGTGTGCCTTCCTCATCCCATACTGATACAGAGCAAGTCATAGCTAATGTGTGCCTTCCTCATCCCATACTGATACAGAGCAAGTCATAGCTAATGTGTGCCTTCCTCATCCCATACT
The DNA here is from genome assembly GCA_031769625.1 of Taudactylus pleione. Lineage (NCBI taxonomy): Eukaryota > Metazoa > Chordata > Amphibia > Anura > Myobatrachidae > Taudactylus > Taudactylus pleione. Next base: position 1,552,837 of record JAUIMM010000046.1, on the reverse strand, counting down.
GATACAAGTCATAGCTAATGTGTGCCTTCCTCATCCCTTACTGATACAAGTCATAGCTAATGTGTGCCTTCCTCATCCCATACTGATACAGAGCAAGTCATAGCTAATGTGTGCCTTCCTCATCCCATACTGATACAGAGCAAGTCATAGCTAATGTGTGCCTTCCTCATCCCATACTGATACAAGTCATAGCTAATGTGTGCCTTCCTCATCCCATACTGATACAAGTCATAGCTAATGTGTGCCTTCCTCATCCCATACTGATACAAGTCATAGCTAATGTGTGCCTTCCTCATCCCATACTGATACAAGTCATAGCTAATGTGTGCCTTCCTCATCCCATACTGATACAGAGCAAGTCATAGCTAATGTGTGCCTTCCTCATCCCATACTGATACAGAGCAAGTCAAAGCTAATGTGTGCCTTCCTCATCCCATACTGATACAAGTCATAGCTAATGTGTGCCTTCCTCATCCCATACTGATACAAGTCATAGCTAATGTGTGCCTTCCTCAGCCCATACTGATACACGTCATAGCTGTGTGCCTTCCTCATCCCATACTGATACAGAGCAAGCCATAGCTAATGTGTGCCTTCCTCATCCCATACTGATACAGAGTAAGTCATAGCTAATGTGTGCCTTCCTCATCCCATACTGATACAAGTCATAGCTAATGTGTGCCTTCCTCATCCCATACTGATACAGAGCAAGTCATAGCTAATGTGTGCCTTCCTCATCCCATACTGATACAGAGCAAGTCATAGCTAATGTATGCCTTCCTCATCCCATACTGATACAAGTCATAGCTAATGTGTGCCTTCCTCATCCCATACTGATACAGAGCAAGTCATAGCTAATGTGTGCCTTCCTCATCCCATACTGATACAGAGCAAGTCATAGCTAATGTGTGCCTTCCTCATCCCATACTGATACAGAGCAAGTCATAGCTAATGTGTGCCTTCCTCATCCCATACTGATACAAGTCATAGCTAATGTGTGCCTTCCTCATCCCATACTGATACAGAGCAAGTCATAGCTAATGTGTGCCTTCCTCATCCCATACTGATACAGAGCAAGTCATAGCTAATGTGTGCCTTCCTCATCCCATACTGATACAGAGCAAGTCATAGCTAATGTGTGCCTTCCTCATCCCATACTGATACAGAGCAAGTCATAGCTAATGTGTGCCTTCCTCATCCCGTACTGATACAGAGCAAGTCATAGCTAATGTGTGCCTTCCTCATCCCATACTGATACAGTACAAGTCATAGCTAATGTGTGCCTTCCTCATCCCATACTGATACAGAGCAAGTCATAGCTAATGTGTGCCTTCCTCATCCCATACAGATACAGAGCAAGTCATAGCTAATGTGTGCCTTCCTCATCCCATACTGATACAGTGCAAGTCATAGCTAATGTGTGCCTTCCTCATCCCATACTGATACAGTGCAAGTCATAGCTAATGTGTGCCTTCCTTATCCCATACTGATACAGAGCAAGTCATAGCTAATGTGTGCCTTCCTCATCCCATACTGATACAAGTCATAGCTAATGTGTGCATTCCTCATCCCATACTGATACAAGTCATAGCTAATGTGTGCCTTCCTCATCCCATACTGATACAGAGCAAGTCATAGCTAATGTGTGCCTTCCTCATCCCATACTGATACAGTGCAAGTCATAGCTAATGTGTGCCTTCCTTATCCCATACTGATACAGAGCAAGTCATAGCTAATGTGTGCCTTCCTCATCCCATACTGATACAGAGCAAGTCATAGCTAATGTGTGCCTTCCTCATCCCATACTGATACAAGTCATAGCTAATGTGTGCTTTCCTCATCCCATACTGATACAAGTCATAGCTAATGTGTGCCTTCCTCATCCCATACTGATACAGAGCAAGTCATAGCTAATGTGTGCCTTCCTCATCCCATACTGATACAGTGCAAGTCATAGCTAATGTGTGCCTTCCTTATCCCATACTGATACAGAGCAAGTCATAGCTAATGTGTGCCTTCCTCATCCCATACTGATACAGAGCAAGTCATAGCTAATGTGTGCCTTCCTCATCCCATACTGATACAAGTCATAGCTAATGTGTGCTTTCCTCATCCCATACTGATACAAGTCATAGCTAATGTGTGCCTTCCTCATCCCATACTGATACAAGTCATAGCTAATGTGTGCCTTCCTCATCCCATACTGATACAGAGCAAGTCATAGCTAATGTGTGCCTTCCTCATCCCATACTGATACACGTCATAGCTGTGTGCCGTCCTCATCCCATACTGATACACGTTATAGCTAATGTGTGCCTTCCTCATCCCATACTGATACAGAGCAAGTCATAGCTAATGTGTGCCTTCCTCATCCCATACTGATACAGTGCAAGTCATAGCTAATGTGTGCCTTCCTCATCCCATACTGATACAGAGCAAGTCATAGCTAATGTGTGCCTTCCTCATCCCATACTGATACAAGTCATAGCTAATGTGTGCCTTCCTCATCCCATACTGATACAGAGCAAGTCATAGCTAATGTGTGCCTTCCTCATCCCATACTGATACAAGTCATAGCTAATGTGTGCCTTCCTCATCCCATACTGATACAAGTCATAGCTGTGTGCCGTCCTCAGCCCATACTGATACACGTCATAGCTGTGTGCCTTCCTCATCCCATACTGATACAGAGCAAGTCATAGCTAATGTGTGCCTTCCTCATCCCATACTGATACAGAGCAAGTCATAGCTAATGTGTGCCTTCCTCATCCCATACTGATACAGAGCAAGTCATAGCTAATGTGTGCCTTCCTCATCCCATACTGATACAGAGCAAGTCATAGCTAATGTGTGCCTTCCTCATCCCATACTGATACAGAGCAAGTCATAGCTAATGTGTGCCTTCCTCATCCCATACTGATACAGAGCAAGTCATAGCTAATGTGTGCCTTCCTCATCCCATACTGATACAAGTCATAGCTAATGTGTGCCTTCCTCATCCCTTACTGATACAAGTCATAGCTAATGTGTGCCTTCCTCATCCCATACTGATACAGAGCAAGTCATAGCTAATGTGTGCCTTCCTCATCCCATACTGATACAGAGCAAGTCATAGCTAATGTGTGCCTTCCTCATCCCATACTGATACAAGTCATAGCTAATGTGTGCCTTCCTCATCCCATACTGATACAAGTCATAGCTAATGTGTGCCTTCCTCATCCCATACTGATACAAGTCATAGCTAATGTGTGCCTTCCTCATCCCATACTGATACAAGTCATAGCTAATGTGTGCCTTCCTCATCCCATACTGATACAAGTCATAGCTAATGTGTGCCTTCCTCATCCCATACTGATACAAGTCATAGCTAATGTGTGCCTTCCTCATCCCATACTGATACAGAGCAAGTCATAGCTAATGTGTGCCTTCCTCATCCCATACTGATACAGAGCAAGTCATAGCTAATGTGTGCCTTCCTCATCCCATACTGATACAAGTCATAGCTAATGTGTGCCTTCCTCATCCCATACTGATACAAGTCATAGCTAATGTGTGCCGTCCTCAGCCCATACTGATACACGTTATAGCTGTGTGCCTTCCTCATCCCATACTGATACAGAGCAAGTCATAGCTAATGTGTGCCTTCCTCATCCCATACTGATACAGAGCAAGTCATAGCTAATGTATGCCTTCCTCATCCCATACTGATACATAGCAAGTCATAGCTAATGTGTGCCTTCCTCATCCCATACTGATACAGAGCAAGTCATAGCTAATGTGTACCTTCCTCATCCCATACTGATACAGAGCAAGTCATAGCTAATGTGTGCCTTCCTCATCCCATACTGATACAGAGCAAGTCATAGCTAATGTGTGCCTTCCTCATCCCATACTGATACAGAGCAAGTCACAGCTAATGTGTGCCTTCCTCATCCCATACTGATACAGAGCAAGTCATAGCTAATGTGTGCCTTCCTCATCCCATACTGATACATAGCAAGTCATAGCTAATGTGTGCCTTCCTCATCCCATACTGATACAGAGCAAGTCATAGCTAATGTGTGCCTTCCTCATCCCATACTGATACAGAGCAAGTCATAGCTAATGTGTGCCTTCCTCATCCCATACTGATACAGAGCAAGTCATAGCTAATGTGTGCCTTCCTCATCCCATACTGATACAAGTCATAGCTAATGTGTGCTTTCCTCATCCCATACTGATACAAGTCATAGCTAATGTGTGCCTTCCTCATCCCATACTGATACAAGTCATAGCTAATGTGTGCCTTCCTCATCCCATACTGATACAGAGCAAGTCATAGCTAATGTGTGCCTTCCTCATCCCATACTGATACAGAGCAAGTCATAGCTAATGTGTGCCTTCCTCATCCCATACTGATACAAGTCATAGCTAATGTGTGCCTTCCTCATCCCATACTGATACACGTCATAGCTGTGTGCCGTCCTCATCCCATACTGATACACGTCATAGCTAATGTGTGCCTTCCTCATCCCATACTGATACAGAGCAAGTCATAGCTAATGTGTGCCTTCCTCATCCCATACTGATACAGTGCAAGTCATAGCTAATGTGTGCCTTCCTCATCCCATACTGATACAGAGCAAGTCATAGCTAATGTGTGCCTTCCTCATCCCATACTGATACAAGTCATAGCTAATGTGTGCCTTCCTCATCCCATACTGATACAGAGCAAGTCATAGCTAATGTGTGCCTTCCTCATCCCATACTGATACAAGTCATAGCTAATGTGTGCCTTCCTCATCCCATACTGATACAAGTCATAGCTGTGTGCCGTCCTCAGCCCATACTGATACACGTCATAGCTGTGTGCCTTCCTCATCCCATACTGATACAGAGCAAGTCATAGCTAATGTGTGCCTTCCTCATCCCATACTGATACAGAGCAAGTCATAGCTAATGTGTGCCTTCCTCATCCCATACTGATACAGAGCAAGTCATAGCTAATGTGTGCCTTCCTCATCCCATACTGATACAGAGCAAGTCATAGCTAATGTGTGCCTTCCTCATCCCATACTGATACAGAGCAAGTCATAGCTAATGTGTGCCTTCCTCATCCCATACTGATACAGAGCAAGTCATAGCTAATGTGTGCCTTCCTCATCCCATACTGATACAAGTCATAGCTAATGTGTGCCTTCCTCATCCCTTACTGATACAAGTCATAGCTAATGTGTGCCTTCCTCATCCCATACTGATACAGAGCAAGTCATAGCTAATGTGTGCCTTCCTCATCCCATACTGATACAGAGCAAGTCATAGCTAATGTGTGCCTTCCTCATCCCATACTGATACAAGTCATAGCTAATGTGTGCCTTCCTCATCCCATACTGATACAAGTCATAGCTAATGTGTGCCTTCCTCATCCCATACTGATACAAGTCATAGCTAATGTGTGCCTTCCTCATCCCATACTGATACAAGTCATAGCTAATGTGTGCCTTCCTCATCCAATACTGATACAGAGCAAGTCATAGCTAATGTGTGCCTTCCTCATCCCATACTGATACAGAGCAAGTCATAGCTAATGTGTGCCTTCCTCATCCCATACTGATACAAGTCATAGCTAATGTGTGCCTTCCTCATCCCATACTGATACAAGTCATAGCTAATGTGTGCCTTCCTCATCCCATACTGATACAGAGCAAGTCATAGCTAATGTGTGCCTTCCTCATCCCATACTGATACAAGTCATAGCTAATGTGTGCCTTCCTCATCCCATACTGATACAAGTCATAGCTAATGTGTGCCTTCCTCATCCCATACTGATACAGAGCAAGTCATAGCTAATGTGTGCCTTCCTCATCCCATACTGATACAGAGCAAGTCATAGCTAATGTATGCCTTCCTCATCCCATACTGATACATAGCAAGTCATAGCTAATGTGTGCCTTCCTCATCCCATACTGATACAGAGCAAGTCATAGGTAATGTGTGCCTTCCTCATCCCATACTGATACAGAGCAAGTCATAGCTAATGTGTACCTTCCTCATCCCATACCTATACAGAGCAAGTCATAGCTAATGTGTGCCTTCCTCATCCCATACTGATACAGAGCAAGTCATAGCTAATGTGTGCCTTCCTCATCCCATACTGATACAGAGCAAGTCACAGCTAATGTGTGCCTTCCTCATCCCATACTGATACAGAGCAAGTCATAGCTAATGTGTGCCTTCCTCATCCCATACTGATACAGAGCAAGTCATAGCTAATGTGTGCCTTCCTCATCCCATACTGATACAGAGCAAGTCATAGCTAATGTGTGCCTTCCTCATCCCATACTGATACAGAGCAAGTCATAGCTAATGTGTGCCTTCCTCATCCCATACTGATACAAGTCATAGCTAATGTGTGCCTTCCTCATCCCATACTGATACAGAGCAAGTCATAGCTAATGTGTGCCTTCCTTATCCCATACTGATACAGAGCAAGTCATAGCTAATGTGTGCCTTCCTTATCCCATACTGATACAAGTCATAGCTAATGTGTGCCTTCCTCATCCCATACTGATACAAGTCATAGCTAATGTGTGCCTTCCTCATCCCATACTGATACAAGTCATAGCTAATGTGTGCCTTCCTCATCCCATACTGATACAGAGCAAGTCATAGCTAATGTGTGCCTTCCTCATCCCATACTGATACAGAGCAAGTCATAGCTAATGTGTGCCTTCCTCATCCCATACTGATACATAGCAAGTCATAGCTAATGTGTGCCTTCCTCATCCCATACTGATACAAGTCATAGCTAATGTGTGCCGTCCTCAGCCCATACTGATACACGTCATAGCTGTGTGCCTTCCTCATCCCATACTGATACAGAGCAAGTCATAGCTAATGTGTGCCTTCCTCATCCCATACTGATACAGAGCAAGTCATAGCTAATGTATGCCTTCCTCATCCCATACTGATACATAGCAAGTCATAGCTAATGTGTACCTTCCTCATCCCATACTGATACAGAGCAAGTCATAGCTAATGTGTACCTTCCTCATCCCATACTGATACAGAGCAAGTCATAGCTAATGTGTGCCTTCCTCATCCCATACTGATACAGAGCAAGTCATAGCTAATGTGTGCCTTCCTCATCCCATACTGATACAGAGCAAGTCACAGCTAATGTGTGCCTTCCTCATCCCATACTGATACATAGCAAGTCATAGCTAATGTGTGCCTTCCTCATCCCATACTGATACAGAGCAAGTCATAGCTAATGTGTGCCTTCCTCATCCCATACTGATACAGAGCAAGTCATAGCTAATGTGTGCCTTCCTCATCCCATACTGATACAGAGCAAGTCATAGCTAATGTGTGCCTTCCTCATCCCATACTGATACAGAGCAAGTCATAGCTAATGTGTGCCTTCCTCATCCCATACTGATACAAGTCATAGCTAATGTGTCCCTTCCTCATCCCATACTGATACAAGTCATAGCTAATGTGTGCCTTCCTCATCCCATACTGATACAGAGCAAGTCATAGCTAATGTGTGCCTTCCTCATCCCATACTGATACAAGTCATAGCTAATGTGTGCCTTCCTCATCCCATACTGATACAAGTCATAGCTAATGTGTGCCTTCCTCATCCCATACTGATACAAGTCATAGCTAATGTGTGCCTTCCTCATCCCATACTGATACAAGTCATAGCTAATGTGTGCCTTCCTCATCCAATACTGATACAGAGCAAGTCATAGCTAATGTGTGCCTTCCTCATCCCATACTGATACAGAGCAAGTCATAGCTAATGTGTGCCTTCCTCATCCCATACTGATACATAGCAAGTCATAGCTAATGTGTACCTTCCTCATCCCATACTGATACAGAGCAAGTCATAGCTAATGTGTACCTTCCTCATCCCATACTGATACAGAGCAAGTCATAGCTAATGTGTGCCTTCCTCATCCCATACTGATACAAGTCATAGCTAATGTGTGCCTTCCTCATCCCATACTGATACAAGTCATAGCTAATGTGTGCCTTCCTCATCCCATACTGATACAAGTCATAGCTAATGTGTGCCTTCCTCATCCCATACTGATACAGAGCAAGTCATAGCTAATGTGTGCCTTCCTTATCCCATACTGATACAGAGCAAGTCATAGCTAATGTGTGCCTTCCTCATCCCATACTGATACAAGTCATAGCTAATGTGTGCCTTCCTCATCCCATACTGATACAGAGCAAGTCATAGCTAATGTGTGCCTTCCTCATCCCATACTGATACAGAGCAAGTCATAGCTAATGTGTGCCTTCCTCATCCCATACTGATACAAGTCATAGCTAATGTGTGCCGTCCTCATCCCATACTGATACAAGTCATAGCTAATGTGTGCCTTCCTCATCCCATACTGATACAGAGCAAGTCATAGCTAATGTGTGCCTTCCTTATCCCATACTGATACAGAGCAAGTCATAGCTAATGTGTGCCTTCCTTATCCCATACTGATACAGAGCAAGTCATAGCTAATGTGTGCCTTCCTTATCCCATACTGATACAAGTCATAGCTAATGTGTGCCTTCCTCATCCCATACTGATACAAGTCATAGCTAATGTGTGCCTTCCTCATCCCATACTGATACAGAGCATTCCGTTGCTTCCTTAGTGTGATGGATTTATATGGGGCCTATTAGCATAGATCAATAGTCTTTGCAGTAAATCACACTGAGTAAAATGTTTGCCTTAGAGCGATGCAGTGGGATGATGAGATTTGGGAGCATCAGGTGGGAGACTGGGGGGCACAGTCCTATTCTACACCACACAGGATTGGGAACAGGAGCCAGACCTGGATGAAAGGAGGTTCCTGAGGACATCGGGGAAAGAGTTGCAGATGCCCATCATGCCATAAAGGGGTCCTAAAGTCTCTGGCCGCCTCCAAGCAGCTGTCAGGCAGATGTAGTGTACTCACGGAGACAGGCAACACCACTGTTACTCACCCCAGGAGCCGTCCTCCAACATAATCTAGTAATGCGTTGCGACTAGGACACAGCAGCAGACTGTACTAAATGTGACACTTTTATATCTGTGCGCACTGGAGTCTGTATATGGAGGACACAATCACTTAAAATAAAAAAAAAGCTGCGGCTGCTACATTGTAGCACTTTGTATACAGACTCAGGAGCACACAGATATACAGGTGTCACATATCACATTACTCAGCACAGTCTCCTATATACAGACTCAGGAGCACACAGATATACAGCTGTCACCTATCACATTACTCAGCACAGTCTCCTATATACAGACTCAGGAGCACACAGATATACAGGTGTCACATATCACATTACTCAGCGCAGTCTCCTATATACAGACTCAGGGGCACACAGATATACAGGTGTCACATATCACATTACTCAGCACAGTCTCCTATATACAGACTCAGGAGCAGACAGATATACAGGTGTCATATAACTCAGCGCAGTCTCCTATATACAGACTCAGGAGCACACAGATATACAGGTGTCACACATCACATTACTCAGCATAGTCTCCTATATACAGACTCAGGAGCACACAGACATACAGGTGTCACATATCACATTACTCAGCGCAGTCTCCTATATACAGACTCAGGAGCAGACAGATATACAGGTGTCACATATCACATTACTCAGCGCAGTCTCCTATATACAGACTCAGGAGCAGACAGATATACAGGTGTCACATATCACATTACTCAGCGCAGTCTCCTATATACAGACTCAGGAGTACACAGATATACAGGTGTCACATATCACATTACTCAGCGCAGTCTCCTATATACAGACTCAGGAGCACACAGATATACAGGTGTCACACATCACATTACTCAGCATAGTCTCCCATATACAGACTCAGGAGCACACAGACATACAGGTGTCACATATCACATTACTCAGCGCAGTCTCCTATATACAGACTCAGGAGCAGACAGATATACAGGTGTCACATATCACATTACTCAGCGCAGTCTCCTATATACAGACTCAGGAGCACACAGCTATACAGATGTCACATATCGCATTACTCAGCGCAGTCTCCGGTGCATCCTAGCCGCATCTTATATTCTTTTCTGACAAATAAAAAGTCGCCCGGCGCGAGCAGAGTCTCACGCTGACAGGGACGGTTCGGTGCAACTACAGCAAACGGTGTAGAAGGACACATATGTAGCATAGGGCTGGTGCAGTTGATGGTGGCGTCTAGAGACAACACCAGGCGGTATTATAAAATCTAAATATGCTCAAAGTGGACATCTCATTCCTTGCACATTCAGACGGCCGGCCATGCACCAGGGAAGCGATTAGTAGCGGCATTAGCATAAAGCGTTACATGCTACACCAGCAAGAGACAAACACGGACGCATCCGACTGAGAATTACCCCTATGTGTGCACGCAGGCAGCTTCACAATGACATCCTTACAGATATTCAAATGCAGCTGGATGTGTATGACACCCCCCCCTGTATGACACCCCCCCTGTATGACACCATGACACCCCCCTGTATGACACCCCCCCTGTATGACTCCCCCCCTGTATGACACAACACCCCTTCCTGTATGACATCATGACAACCCCATTGTATGACATGCACCCCCCCCCCCCTGTATGACACCCCCCTGCCGCATTTCAATCCTAGAACTGTGAGGTCTTAGGCTGGGATCAAAATCGTGACCATAGGTTGTAGACGGTCGCGATGGTGGATGGTGCTGGGCCTCAGCTTACTCAGCTGTCCACTGGGAAGACACCCCCCAATACCTCCTGTAGTAAGGAGATGGGGGTCACCACAAGGCTCATTTCTTCCAACCTTCCAAACAAACCCCCCTGAGCCCTGTGATCCTTGTCCTACAGGAGACACAGTCACAGCTCCCATATACAGCAATCCAGGATTTCCTAACGTCCCTCCTCAGTGTCAGAGCATGCCAGGACTCGCACCACAGGTTACAGATGCAAAAGAATGTGAGAATGTGAACGCTCCCACCCTCCCCGGCCCCCACCTCTATGTCTTGTGGAAGAATACTAGTGTCAATGGAGAAAATCTCATTTAATAATGATAAAAATATATATATATATATTATATATAGTATGTGCGTGTATGTATATACACATATACACGCACATACTCCTCCTCCTCCTCCACCAGGATAGGGGAATAGGTAAATAGACAAGGGAATATTTCAAATGTTCTGAATGAAAAAAGAAAGTCAGCAGTCCTGCACCAGACATGGGGCGTACAACAGGTGTGCACCAGACATGGGGCGTACAACAGGTGTGCACCAGACATGGGGCGTACAACAGGTGTGCACCAGACATGGGGCGTACAACAGGTGTGCACCAGACATCGGGTATGCAGGACTGATGACTTTTTTCAGTGTTTGATATAACACACGCAGAAGTGACGTCAGAACACTTGAAGTATTCCCTTATCCTGGTGGGTCAGTTTATATATGGTTTGTGTATATCGGAGTCATCGGTGATTGGTGTTAGTCACTTTATAGAGCTGCACCTCAATGTGGATCACTGGTGATGAAATTCATTTTTTAATACACTGGGTATAGCGGAGAGATCATCGGACTGTCCTGCTGAGCTCCCCAAGGCTCAACACACGTTACCACCTACGATTTCCATGTAAGGAAGAGCCCCATCTTCCTAATGGTCACAGCGTGCGCGCTATCAAGAGACATAGCCGGGATGTAGACCGCTGCAAAGTCACTGGCAGGAATCAAGTCCTTGAAGTGCCTGTGACTAGAGCCGGCAAGATGGAGGAGGATGGGGGGGTGGGGGGTGGGGGGGCAGATCTCTAAATCCACCCTCCCCGGACGACACAAACCAGAGTCTGACTGAACAGGCCGAGGCACGCAGCTTACGCCCGTGGGCACGCGCAGATAAGAATAAAACATCAAACCCGGAGGATTGCTCCTGAACTAATTATTTGAGGAGAATATTAAAGCGACCTATATAAAAGCTTGGCATCACTTTCATTTAATAACATTATCTCTGTATTCAACATTGGCTGCAAATGGAGAAAGGAGAAGCGCAGTCACGTTCCGCTCTCACACGAGCGTATGACCTTAATAAATAGATCATCTCCTCGCTCAGTGACGATACAAACTGATAATAACATAGCACCAGAATATCCCACAGTGCTTTGATAATAACCAGTCTCATTGTATTACTGTTATATAAAGGTAAAAGGGCCCTGCTTGCAATCTATAGAGAAATAAGAATGTAATACATGAGGTGTAAGTGCTAGAAAATTGCAAATTGGTCCAACCTGATTGGATCATGGACATTGCGGTCACGGCAGCGACCTGGCCGACAAAAGCAGAGTTCCCGGCAGCGGAAGCCTGACAGCGCTGGAAATCCTGATCGTCGCTAAGGTAAGTATAAGCTCACCTAACCCCCTAACCCTCCTTAGTGGTGCCTAACGACCCCCCCCCCCCCCTTCCCCACTGCCTAAACCTAAGTCCCCCGGGGGGGTGCCTAACCCTGACCCTCCCTCCCCATAGCCTAACCATAACCCTCCCAGGGGGGTGCCTAACCCTAAGCCTCGTTCCCCCTAGCCTAGCCCTAACCCTCCCCCGGGTGCCCTAAACCTAAAACCCGCGGCTGTCCGCTCGCAGCGCCCGGCATCCCTTCGATCGGGGACAGGAGTCTACATCTAGACGCCCGGCATTTCACAGTCGGGAAGCCGGCTGTCGGTATTAAGGCAGCCGGTTTCCCGATTGTATACCATTAGAATAGCTTATGAAAGTTATGTAGGTGGTAGTGGAATTTGATAAGCGTGTCTGATGAGGTGAGTTTTTAGGGAACATTTGAAGATTTGGAGACTAGAGTAGAGTAAAGTCTTGTTGTGCGAGGGAGGGAATTCCACAGAGAGGGCGCAGCCCAGAGACCAAATCAGATTTTAGAGTTCATTTTCCTAGTGTGGTTTAGAAAATATAATGAAGACGGATTGGTTGCTATGGGATACAATACACTTCTTTATAAACCACAGTGAATGTTGCCTCATGACTGGTAATTCTGCCTATACACAGCCCAGCAACCAATGTCTGTGTGTGGAGTTTCAGAGACGCCCATTTTATGGGTTGAACAAATATGCAGACTATTAATTCACTGTAAAACTACCATAGCTGAGGCATGAGATACAAAGTGCCTCATGTCTCAGGAATGACACTACCCCCTAGTGATTTTATAGGCTGTACAGCTGAGAATGCGTGTCATCTAGCCATACGGCTGTCTTTGTTTAGGTCGGCTTGTGCCAACCATCTGTCCAGACTGGCAAATGCCAGATGGGTTGTGGGCCGACCAAGGCAACTACCCAATCAAGGCCTCTGATGGTAGATATGGGCTCACCCTGCAGCAGGACATCACCCACTATGACGGTAAGGAGTAGATTTATATGAAATGGGTGGGTGAGGGGAAATTTTGGGGTGGAGAATCCATTTACATTATTGCTCAACTTTATAGTCCAGAATGTTTTGGGGTTTTTTGTTTGTTTGTTTTTATCTCAGCTGTATCGCAAAGTTTGAAGCTCTCACAAAAGCAGAATAATGAGGATTTAATATTTTCTCATATATTTCACTTTATTTCCCTTTTAAGCAGACAGATCCACCAGAAACAGCCATATAAAGCCCCAAACAGCTGGATCGCAGACATCTGACAGACCAAAAATAATACATTTTAATTAAACGCTGAATAACACCCTGGAGAAATATGTATTTTCTTCTCCAAAAGTCTCCATAATAAAGCGAGTGGCAATGCTCCAGCAATGGAAATGTCACCTGGGGAGATAGCCCGCTTCCTTGTCTAGACGTGAAACACTAATATTAAACACACCTGTAGAGGGGGGGGGGGGTGCAGTTATGAGACCGGCTGTAGAGGGTACACGGATGGGGACACACAATACAAACAAAATCCAGAAAAATCTAAGAGGGACTTTTTTTATGCTTCAGCCTTTGGACATTTTTCAATCATCCTCCCGGACAATATCCTCATATCCTTCCATTTACCTTTTATTTGAATAATTCCCCACTAGAGTCGCTGGGAGATTATAGTCCAATCTCACAGAGTGCCTCTCCGACCATCTGTTTATCTCCATGCTACGGCCGCACACAGCAACATTTATAGATTTCATTGATGCATCAATAAAACCTGTTCTATTCTATACGTCCAAACACCATTTACATTCATATTCCTTCCTGTGACACACGGAAAGCAGGTCGCCCTACATGCAAAGTCACTTCATGAGAATGCATGCTCTACATACCTACTAGGGGTTAGCATGAGAGGTTTAATCAGCATTGTGCCGTATGGTCCACTCACTCCAATGGACCATTCATTTCAATGAGATTGTGAGCTACAGGTAACGGCGCCATTGAAATGAATGGAACGCTCAACATTGTTTGTTTCATTTCCATCACAATAGAGATTATCAATAGAGCTTCAACTAACTTCTACTAGTTTAGAGCAGAGCGTCACTAGGCCGGGAAATTGCTTGCGATTGGCTGTGGGTCCCGGATAATCGAGATCCAACAGTCTGCAGCAAGTTTCCAGCAGAGCATCGCATGTCTTGGGTTATGCTTTATGTTGTTTGTTTTGTTGCTATATTGCCATAGGGGGAGAAATTCAATCGTTTTTATCAATTGTTGCTTCGATTGTCGCGAGTGCGCAGCCACCCACATTCAGCAGAAATGCGCAAGATGTCCGGCTTTTGGGCTACACGCAGCTAAACCTGGTGCTTTTGGGCAAGACAATCAAAATAAATATTGGGCGCCCAAAACAACTGAATTGCTCAGTCAGGCGCCCATTAATTTTTGCCGCCCAAAAACACTTGAATCGCCCCCATGGAATCTATAAGGACAACCTTAAAACACAAGAATACTATAATAAATATTAAATGTCTTTATTCATGCAGTTCACAATCTTAGGACATATCCAGTTATTTACACAATATGTTTAGTAAATATAAATACAGAAATGTCACAAAATATAATTCTTAATTAATTCAGCAATGACTTTATGCTCCAGTCTGTAGGGGCTCCGGCTGCCTATTCGGGGGCTGGTGTCCACACGAGCCGGAGAGCCTCGTGCATTAGTGGGAACAAGCCCAGACTCGGTGAGGAATTGTATAGGGACCTGCAACCTAATTACATTTATTTAATGTATGGAGTTGTTCCCCCATTCATTCCCAAAGCACTGGGGACATAAATAAATAACTGATCCAGTTTAAGGATTGGGGAACGTCCTGCGCTGCTCGCGTTCTGGATGCATTCACAAACACATGAGCGCATTTCAGCTGCAGGTACAGCCGCATGTCAGCCACATTTCATTAATTCTATTATAACGCACATGCGGAGTCACCGGCCTGGGTGCGGTATAAAACGTAGACAGTCAATAGGTCGACACTAGATTGTCGACAAGCAATAGGGCGACACATTTAAATGGACACTGCTTTTATTTTATTTAACCCTAACCCTCCCCCTAATGCCTAACCCTAACCCTCCCCCTAATGCCTAACCCTCCCCTCCAGCAGCCTAACCCTCCCCCTAATGCCTAACCCTAACCCTCCCCCTAATGCCCAACCCTCACCCTCCCCTCCAGCAGCCCAACCCTAACCCTCCCCTCCAGCAGCCTAACCCTAACCCTCCCCTCCAGCAGCCTAACCCTAACCCTCCCCTCCAGCAGCCTAACCCTAACCCTCCCCTCCAGCAGCCTAACCCTAACCCTCCCCTCCAGCAGCCTAACCCTAACCCTCCCCCTAATGCCTAACCCTCCCCCTAATGCCTAACCCTCCCCCTAATGCCCAACCCTCACCCTCCCCTCCAGCAGCCTAACCCTAACCCTCCCCTCCAGCAGCCTAACCCTCACCCTCCCCTCCAGCAGCCTAACCCTAACCCTCCCCTCCAGCAGCCTAACCCTAACCCTCCCCTCCAGCAGCCTAACCCTAACCCTCCCCTCCAGCAGCCTAACCCTAACCCTCCCCTCCAGCAGCCTAACCCTCCCCTCCAGCAGCCTAACCCTCCCCTCCAGCAGCCTAACCCTAACCCTCCCCTCCAGCAGCCTAACCCTAACCCTCCCCTCCAGCAGTCTAACCCTAACCCTCCCCTCCAGCAGCCTAACCCTCCCCTCCAGCAGCCTAACCCTAACCCTCCCCTCCAGCAGCCTAACCCTCCCCTCCAGCAGCCTAACCCTAACCCTCCCCTCCAGCAGCCTAACCCTAACCCTCCAGCAGCCTAACCCTCACCCTCCCCTCCCCCTAATGCCTAACCCTCCCCCTAATGCCCAACCCTCACCCTCCCCTCCAGCAGCCTAACCCTAACCCTCCCCTCCAGCAGCCTAACCCTAACCCTCCCCTCCCCCAGCCTAACCCTAACCCTCCCCTCCAGCAGCCTAACCCTCCCCTCCAGCAGCCTAACCCTAACCCTCCCCTCCAGCAGCCTAACCCTCCCCTCCAGCAGCCTAACCCTCCCCTCCAGCAGCCTAACCCTCCCCTCCAGCAGCCTAACCCTCACCCTCCCCTCCCCCTAATGCCTAACCCTCCCCCTAATGCCCAACCCTCACCCTCCCCTCCAGCAGCCCAACCCTAACCCTCCCCTCCAGCAGCCCAACCCTAACCCTCCCCTCCAGCAGCCTAACCCTAACCCTCCCCTCCAGCAGCCTAACCCTAACCCTCCCCTCCAGCAGCCTAACCCTAACCCTCCCCTCCAGCAGCCTAACCCTAACCCTCCCCTCCAGCAGCCTAACCCTAACCCTCCCCCTAATGCCTAACCCTCCCCCTAATGCCCAACCCTCACCCTCCCCTCCAGCAGCCTAACCCTAACCCTCCCCTCCAGCAGCCTAACCCTCACCCTCCCCTCCAGCAGCCTAACCCTAACCCTCCCCTCCAGCAGCCTAACCCTAACCCTCCCCTCCAGCAGCCTAACCCTAACCCTCCCCTCCAGCAGCCTAACCCTAACCCTCCAGCAGCCTAACCCTCCCCTCCAGCAGCCTAACCCTCCCCTCCAGCAGCCTAACCCTAACCCTCCCCTCCAGCAGCCTAACCCTAACCCTCCCCTCCAGCAGTCTAACCCTCCCCTCCAGCAGCCTAACCCTAACCCTCCCCTCCAGCAGCCTAACCCTCCCCTCCAGCAGCCTAACCCTAACCCTCCCCTCCAGCAGCCTAACCCTAACCCTCCAGCAGCCTAACCCTCACCCTCCCCTCCCCCTAATGCCTAACCCTCCCCCTAATGCCCAACCCTCACCCTCCCCTCCAGCAGCCTAACCCTAACCCTCCCCTCCAGCAGCCTAACCCTAACCCTCCCCTCCCCCAGCCTAACCCTAACCCTCCCCTCCAGCAGCCTAACCCTCCCCTCCAGCAGCCTAACCCTAACCCTCCCCTCCAGCAGCCTAACCCTCCCCTCCAGCAGCCTAACCCTAACCCTCCCCCAGCCTAACCCTAACCCTCCAGCAGCCTAACCCTAACGTAGCATTAAACTGCTTGTGTGTCATATGCGTTGCTTTGTGAATAGGATGCATTTTAAGTCGCAGAAAAAGACGCTCTGCACTAGAGTCACGCCACGGCACTAGATGGGTTGTTTAACGCACACGGAAGCTAGAAGTATGTGGCCACATCTGTAGTTACATAGCGCAGTGCTGGAGCTCCCCCTCCTGCAACTATACTTGTGAAGTGGCAATATTGGGGCTAACCATGAGGGAACCCTGTCACGTCCTCATGTGACACTACCGCAAGCCCAACCTGCCTCCATGCTGAAACCTCTGCAACGTGCTATCTGACATTTAGTCCTTAGGCCGTAGTGCCCTAGCCAGCTGCCTGTGTGCCCGCCCCAATCTCCTGTCCTGGACATTATCCAGCTCACCAGCCTCACCCAAACTCCCCATGTCAGGCATAACGTTGCCATATATTCCGTAGGGGTGCTGCAGATTAATTAGCATGCATGCTGGCAAACCTATACACGTGAGAACCAAACATATTCCTGTGTTATGAGGTCAGCGCAGCACACGCAAACATGAGAGGGAGCGTTTCTGTGGTAACAACATTCTAGTTAATTACCATTCACTCAGTGCCAGAAAAGCAAATATCACAGCTTCAATCAGCCGAGCAAAGAGAAAAACACAAAAAGCATCTTTTAGCTGCTCCGTGTCATAAATGGAAGCGGTGAGAAGATCATCAAGTTCTGAGAAGCTGCTCAGATATTTACTAAGCTCCCCAGTTCTGGAGAAGAGACATCAGGCCGGACACACGTGCACATTGGATGGGCTGATTTGGTTTGTTGCTAGCCCAACAGAAGTGTAAACCGATCAATGTTCCGGATATCGGCTGCGGAAAGGGGAGAGGTTCTGGGTGAAAATATCCCGGTTTCCACATACAGAACGTTGGGAGGTGGTCAAGACAAAAAAAATTATTATAAACACTTACTGACGGCTCGCATTCTACTGACATTTTATTACTATACAGTACCCAGTATAATAAGGAATTCAGCCTAAACTCCAGCTTCATAATCCCTGCCGTGACAATTCTGTGTTTTTACCATAGTATCAGGTGAGGATATTTACTGACATGTTTTCCTTACTGACGGTTATTTCCGGTCAGTGTGCCTGGTTACACCATTCACTTTTCTCAGAACTCTACCATCTGTCCATATAGATGAGTGATTGGGAACTGCAAAGCCAGAGGCTGGGGAGTTCCACAGATCAGGAGGCCAGAGGCTGGGGAGTTCCACAGATCAGGAGGCCAGAGGCTGGGGAGTTCCACAGATCAGGAGGCCAGAGGCTGGGGAGTTCCACAGATCAGGAGGCCAGAGGCTGGGGAGTTCCACAGATCAGGAGGCCAGAGGCTGGGGAGTTCCACAGATCAGGAGGCCAGAGGCTGGGGAGTTCCACAGATCAGGAGGCCAGAGGCTGGGGAGTTCCACAGATCAGGAGGCCAGAGGCTGGGGAGTTCCACAGATCAGGAGGCCAGAGGCTGGGGAGTTCCACAGATCAGGAGGCCAGAGGCTGGGGAGTTCCACAGATCAGGAGGCCAGAGGCTGGGGAGTTCCACAGATCAGGAGGCCAGAGGCTGGGGAGTTCCACAGATCAGGAGGCCAGAGGCTGGGAGTTCCACAGATCAGGAGGCCAGATACTGTGCAGCTTATACAATAAGACCAGACGCTGAGAATTACACACAGCACACAGGCAGAGAGAGGTTATTCTGAGCGCAGTGAGGACCACAAGACCCGTCTCTGGTGAACAACGCATACTGACCGTTATGGCACTTTCTATAATCCAACTGCATACAAGCCCCTGACCCCCCGCTCTCGCTGCCTGCTTAATTTCCAGTAATTATGAACACAGAGCACAAACACTTTATCCAACAAAATAATGAGACTGCGCTGATGTAACTGTCAGCTTCCCTGAAGCAGCCGCACAAAGGGGCCACTTACTGAAACACAACGCACGAGTGCTATTGATGAATCACTCTGGAGACACGAGGCTTGGAAACCTCTCATTGATTGATACTAGATTAATCAGATTAAATGGTTTCTTCCTGGGTCAGGGTGCAGAACCTTATGAGCCGAAAGGGGCAAAGGGTCCAAAAATTCCATCTCCAGAAATACCTCTGGCACCACAAGTAGGAGAAGCAGCTGTCAGCAGGCACCAGGGGACTATCCGCTACATGTGATGGAAGCAGGTTATGACAGCGATTACTGACAACGTTCCCTCCTCCAAATCACATTCAGTGACTGCAAAGTGCCCAACAGGCGTACGCCGTGACCGATGGATCCTCTGACGCTATATTGTATGATGGCTCCCAGTCCAAGTACATTACTCATATCTGTACAGCCATGGATGATCTACAATGTCTAGATAGACATGCAATAGGTCGACACCAGATGGTTGACATGCTAATGGTCGGCAGGGACAAAAACGATGACATGGTCAAATGGTTTACAGAAAAATTTGACGCATGTGTTTTCTTGATTTTTAGAGCTAGGAGGAGGGTTAGGGTTAGGCTGCGGAAGGGGACGGTTAGGATTGAAAAAAACTTTTTTAAAAAGTGTCAACCTATTCTGTGTCAACCATCTGTGTGTCGGTCTTAGCACATGTCGACCGTTTGCCTGTGGATCGTTTGGTGTAGACCTACTGACTATTTAAATACTGTAGATTTTTCGCTAAGGGCCACGCGCACACTGGCGCTAAAATTCTACGTTTTACATGTGTTCCTAATATAAATGAAGCGCATGTAACATGTAAATGGATGGGACAGCGCATATTGGTCTAGTACCTGCGTTTCCGTGCGTCTGACATGCTGTATTACAGGAATGAGCCCGCTGTCAGCACAATGCGATGTGCGTTTGGCGAGCACTAGATAAGAACTTTGTGTATTGTCACAGATACGGTGTAAAGAACTGCAGAGCACTAATAATCTTACTGTATACATAAACACAGTGCAAATGTTATACAATAATAAAATAAACGCACTGCAGACGCTACAGTGTATGCAGCTGGTACAGAGCGCGCAGCCGTCACAGAGCGCGCAGCCGTCACAGAGCGCGCAGCCGTCACAGAGCGCGCAGCCGTAGACTTTCTGGTCCACAGGGGAATATTAAACAGAACCACCAAGGGACTAACTGGGGGTATATTTACTAAAGTGCAGGTGTAACAACCAATCAGATCCTATATAAAACATTTATCTAGCACCTTCTAGAAGATTATAGCTAGAATCTGTTTGGTTGCCATTAAAAACCGGCACTTTAGTAAATATACCCCATGTGGTCAGATACTATATTTACATCTCTTTAAAGTTTCATGTAAGAAGTGAGAATGGGGCGTAATGTGGCTGTAATTCCCTGTACCCCCCACATACCAGAGAAAGCCATCAGTGACGGAATAAGAAAGATCTGCTCCTGTATTCCTGGGTTATATACTGGTTACCGTGGTCACTGCACACATTCCATGTCTACATTATGGGGCTGATTCTCTTTGGAGCGAAAAGCCGTGATGACGTCATTTTTAGCAGTTTTCACTTTTCCCCGTATTCAATTTCAAATACTTTTCGCAGGTGCGAAAAAAGTCTTCACAAAAATCCAGGGAGAGGTCTTCACCATAGCATAGGTGGCGGAAAAAAGTGCAGAATTGGGGTTTTGGGGTACAAATAAAAAAAAAAAAGTACCCTTCACCCCTTGGACTGTCCCCCAAAAGGTATTCAGTGTCAAAAAAACAAAAACAAAAATTAAAAAAAGTTCCATAGAACACCCCCAAAAATGTACTGTCATTTTAGGGGTGAAAAAAAAAAAGTTGGGGGACAAACTTTTAAACTAGTGAAATAGACTGTGGGGGGGGGGGTCCCCAAGCATACCCCAGATGTTTTTTTGATTGCGGTTAGTTGCGGCAGGTGGATTTTTAAAAGTTCACTTAAGGGACTTAAAAATAGGCTTGTACCCATTTTCATGTACCCCAAATTTGAGGGGACTAGTTATTTATCAAAAAAATGTTTACTAAATGCTGTTCTTCACCACTTTGTCAAAGACGCATAAAATCACCTATTGAGACCGGCTATTCGGGGGTCCCCATAGTGATCCCCCATGTCAATGCATCTTTTGAGGGGTGACAGGTCGATTTCCCCAAAAATGACAGCACTCTTCACTAATTACCTTTTCACCGGGTCCAGTTTTCGCCTATTTGAAATTGAACACGGGGATACGCGGGCACACACCCGATACTTTTTCGCCCAGAAAAGCTCCGATGATGGCGAGGAGTCCGGCAACTGACTTTTCGCCTCAAAATTAATATGGCCCAAAGTGAATGGAGATAGCAGCTGATTGGCTGGTACGTTAACTGTCATGTCACAGGCAGTGTTTGAAAGATGACAGTTAGGAGCTGGTTGGCTGGTACTTTATCTCCGTCCATTTTATCTCCATCCAAGACTTAGTAAATAGACCCCAGTGAGAGCCAATCAGAGATGGCAAAGTGCATCATCAAATGGTAAAAACACCACCATCGGAACAAAAAACAGCGATGATTAGTCAGCACCGGATTTCGAAGAGCCATTGGAGCCATGTAGGGTGACACTGCGAGTACTGCGCTGTAATACTAATAAGGGTACATAGCATGACCGTTACCCATATGGGGGGCGATGTGCGTTGTGCGTTTCTTTGGGCGGGCTAAAGGATTTCATCTTGTACCCTCCTGGGATGAAAGGAGAAATGTGACAAAAGTGACGGCCTCGCGGCCAAACACCCAGTATAAGACGTGGGAGCCGGCATTCTCTGACTTAGCGCACTGAATAGAATAACTCCGGGAGCTCCCTCCTGGGGCGATTCGCCATCGCATGGAATTACTGAAGGTGTAGCAGGACAGAGATTACACTGACTTTATAGAACAGGTAGGGTATATGGAATATTAGTGAGTAATGTAAGCAGGATAATACATGGACAGTACAGGATGGATATTATAGAATATATAATAGCACATAATATACATTAGCCGGATTCCATCTGTAGCATCTATATAGCGCAGAATGACTATAGATTATGTTACATTGTATATATTACAGAGGTACCTGGTCAGATGGCAAAACTCTCCAGTAAGTACAGTCAGACCCATTATAAATGAATAAACAGACAGTGTAATACAGAATATGCTGGTAGAGGAGTATTTCCAGAAGGAACACACACATTATAGTATAATGCTCATATATAGGTCATAGCGTAATATAGAGGCAAGTGTAACACAGATGAAAGTACCCGGCACAAGCCAGCAGGTATCATAGTATAACTCCTCATACAGTCATGGGGCGACATGTAATAGGGCGAGAGGTGAGAATGTGGGAGATTAGCAGTAACCGGTCACATTGGTGCAGTTTGATCATTAAAATGGGAAACACCTGGATGAGAGCTGAAATCGTCTATGAGTCTAAGAACCTGCGAGTTTCCATGTTCTCTGGGCAAAGTTTACTAAGCGGCGAGTTCTAAACCCCGGCGGTTTGGTGGTGGTTTGATGGCAGTTTCTAAATGACAGCCCTGTTCTATTCTATTCTATAATGTGCTTTGACTGTGGTTTTGGCCTTAGTAAATCTGCAGACAGCAAAACCGCCACCAATCCCCCGGGGTTTAGAACAGAATAGAACCCGCCATAAAACTGCCGCTTAGTAAATTTTGCCCTCTGTCACTATTACATTGGCCGAGTTTCCATGTTCATGTCCCATCTAATTACTGTCTATCTATAGTCCCCGTATGTGCCGGATGATGACGCTCTCCAGCCTGTGTATACGGTATACATGGTGTAATACAGAGGTAGCTGATAATATACAGTATATAGGTGTAGTATACAGTATATATATATGTAGTATAGAGGTAGGGTTACCCTGTATGTGCCGGTTGATGACGCTCTCCAGCCTGTGTATACGGTATACATGGTGTAGTACAGAGGTAGCTGATAGTATACAGTACATATAGGTGTAGTATACAGTATATATAGGTGTAGTATAGAGGTAGCTGATGATAGTATACAGTATATATAGGTGTAGTATATAGTATACAGTATATATAGGTGTAGTAGTATATAGAGGTAGGGTTACCCTGGATGTGCCGGTTGATGACGCTCTCCAGCCTGTGTATACGGTATACATGGTGCAATACAGAGGTAGCTGATGATAGTATACAGTATATATAGGTGTAGTATACAGTATATATAGGTGTAGTATACAGTATATATAGGTGTAGTATAGAGGTAGCTGATAGTACACAGTATATATAGGTGTAGTATACAGTATATATATATATATATATATATATATATAGGTGTAGTATATAGTATACAGTATATATAGGTGTAGTAGTATATAGAGGTAGTTGATGATAGTATACAGTATATAGGTGTAGTATATATATATATATATATATATATATATATGTGTAGTATATAGTATACAGTATATATAGGTGTAGTAGTATATAGAGGTAGTTGATGATAGTATACAGTATATAGGTGTAGTATATAGTATATATATAGGTGTAGTATACAGTATATATATATAGGTGTAGTACAGAGGTAGCTGATAGTATACAGTATATATAGGTGTAGTATACAGTATATATACGTGTAGTATAGAGGTAGCTGATAGTATACAGTATATATAGGTGTAGTATACAGTATATATAGGTGTAGTATAGAGGTAGCTGATGATAGTATACAGTATATATAGGTGTAGTAGTATATAGAGGTAGCTGATAGTATACAGTATATATAGGTGTAGTAGTATATAGAGGTAGGGTTACCCTGGATGTGCCGGTTGATGACGCTCTCCAGCCTGTGTATACGGTATACATGGTGTAATACAGAGGTAGCTGATGATAGTATACAGTATATATAGGTGTAGTATACAGTATATATAGGTGTAGTAGTATATAGAGGTAGAGTTACCCTGGATGTGCCGGTTGATGACGCTCTCCAGCCTGTGTATACGGTATACATGGTGTAAT
The DNA here is from genome assembly GCA_031769625.1 of Taudactylus pleione. NCBI lineage: Eukaryota > Metazoa > Chordata > Amphibia > Anura > Myobatrachidae > Taudactylus > Taudactylus pleione. The sequence continues at coordinate 1,528,357 of JAUIMM010000046.1, read as the reverse complement.
ACAGAGGTAGCTGATGATAGTATACAGTATATAGAGGTGTAGTATACAGTATATACAGGTGTAGTAGTATATAGAGGTGTAGTATACAGTATATATAGGTGTAGTAGTATATAGAGGTGTAGTAGTATATAGAGGTGTAGTATACAGTATATATAGGTGTAGTAGTATATAGAGGTGTAGTAGTATATAGAGGTGTAGTATACAGTATATAGAGGTGTAGTAGTATATAGAGGTGTAGTAGTATATAGAGGTGTAGTATACAGTATATAGAGGTGTAGTAGTATATAGAGGTGTAGTAGTATATAGAGGTGTAGTATACAGTATATAGAGGTGTAGTAGTATATAGAGGTGTAGTATACAGTATATAGAGGTGTAGTAGTATATAGAGGTGTAGTATACAGTATATAGAGGTGTAGTAGTATATAGAGGTGTAGTAGTATATAGTATACAGTATATAGAGGTGTAGTAGTATATAGAGGTGTAGTATACAGTATATAGAGGTGTAGTAGTATATAGAGGTGTAGTATACAGTATATAGAGGTGTAGTAGTATATAGAGGTGTAGTAGTATATAGAGGTGTAGTATACAGTATATAGAGGTGTAGTAGTATATAGTATACAGTATATAGAGGTGTAGTAGTATATAGAGGTGTAGTATACAGTATATAGAGGTGTAGTAGTATATAGAGGTGTAGTATACAGTATATAGAGGTGTAGTAGTATATAGAGGTGTAGTATACAGTATATAGAGGTGTAGTAGTATATAGAGGTGTAGTAGTATATAGAGGTGTAGTAGTATATAGAGGTGTAGTAGTATATAGTATACAGTATATAGAGGTGTAGTAGTATATAGAGGTGTAGTATACAGTATATAGAGGTGTAGTAGTATATAGAGGTGTAGTATACAGTATATAGAGGTGTAGTAGTATATAGAGGTGTAGTATACAGTATATAGAGGTGTAGTAGTATATAGAGGTGTAGTAGTATATAGAGGTGTAGTATACAGTATATAGAGGTGTAGTAGTATATAGTATACAGTATATAGAGGTGTAGTAGTATATAGAGGTGTAGTATACAGTATATAGAGGTGTAGTAGTATATAGAGGTGTAGTATACAGTATATAGAGGTGTAGTATACAGTATATAGAGGTGTAGTAGTATATAGAGGTGTAGTATACAGTATATAGAGGTGTAGTAGTATATAGTATACAGTATATAGAGGTGTAGTAGTATATAGAGGTGTAGTATACAGTATATAGAGGTGTAGTAGTATATAGAGGTGTAGTATACAGTATATAGAGGTGTAGTAGTATATAGAGGTGTAGTATACAGTATATAGAGGTGTAGTAGTATATAGAGGTGTAGTATACAGTATATAGAGGTGTAGTAGTATATAGAGGTGTAGTATACAGTATATAGAGGTGTAGTAGTATATAGAGGTGTAGTATACAGTATATAGAGGTGTAGTAGTATATAGAGGTGTAGTAGTATATAGAGGTGTAGTATACAGTATATAGAGGTGTAGTAGTATATAGAGGTGTAGTATACAGTATATAGAGGTGTAGTAGTATATAGAGGTGTAGTATACAGTATATAGAGGTGTAGTAGTATATAGAGGTGTAGTAGTATATAGAGGTGTAGTATACAGTATATAGAGGTGTAGTAGTATATAGAGGTGTAGTATACAGTATATAGAGGTGTAGTAGTATATAGAGGTGTAGTAGTATATAGAGGTGTAGTATACAGTATATAGAGGTGTAGTAGTATATAGAGGTGTAGTATACAGTATATAGAGGTGTAGTAGTATATAGAGGTGTAGTATACAGTATATAGAGGTGTAGTAGTATATAGAGGTGTAGTATACAGTATATAGAGGTGTAGTAGTATATAGAGGTGTAGTATACAGTATATAGAGGTGTAGTAGTATATAGAGGTGTAGTAGTATATAGAGGTGTAGTATACAGTATATAGAGGTGTAGTAGTATATAGAGGTGTAGTATACAGTATATAGAGGTGTAGTAGTATATAGAGGTGTAGTATACAGTATATAGAGGTGTAGTAGTATATAGAGGTGTAGTAGTATATATAGGTGTAGTATACAGTATATAGAGGTGTAGTAGTATATAGAGGTGTAGTATACAGTATATAGAGGTGTAGTAGTATATAGTATACAGTATATAGAGGTGTAGTAGTATATAGAGGTGTAGTAGTATATAGAGGTGTAGTATACAGTATATAGAGGTGTAGTAGTATATAGAGGTGTAGTATACAGTATATAGAGGTGTAGTAGTATATAGAGGTGTAGTATACAGTATATAGAGGTGTAGTAGTATATAGAGGTGTAGTATACAGTATATAGAGGTGTAGTAGTATATAGAGGTGTAGTATACAGTATATAGAGGTGTAGTAGTATATAGAGGTGTAGTATACAGTATATAGAGGTGTAGTAGTATATAGAGGTGTAGTATACAGTATATAGAGGTGTAGTAGTATATAGAGGTGTAGTATACAGTATATAGAGGTGTAGTAGTATATAGAGGTGTAGTAGTATATATAGGTGTAGTATACAGTATATAGAGGTGTAGTAGTATATAGAGGTGTAGTATACAGTATATAGAGGTGTAGTAGTATATAGTATACAGTATATAGAGGTGTAGTAGTATATAGAGGTAGGGTTACCCTGGATGTGCCGGTTGATGACGCTCTCCAGCCGCTCCAGCCTCTGGATGATCCGCAGGGTGTCCCCCTTGTCCTCAGCCTCCAGTCTCCGGCTGGCCGGCTCGGGGGGCTCCGGTGCCCGCACAGAGCGCCCGGCCATGTAGTTGGTGACCCAGCCCACGTAGAGCAGACAGAGGATGTTACTCATCCCGCTCAGGATCACGCAGGTGGACACGAGCGGTTTGGTTTTCCTGGTACAGACCATCCTCAGCTCCCTCCATATAGCGGGGACCGGGGGCAGAGCCCGGGGACCGGGGGGGCTCAGTGTCACGGGACGGACCGCACAGAGAACTTGCCGGACTCTCCGCCGCTTCTCATCGCAGTGACCGACAGCGGCCGCCGGGAGAGAGCGGGGACCCAGCGACAGCCAATCATAGCGCAGCTCGCAGCAAGGCCGGCCAATTACAGCGCGGCCATCCGCCATATATCCAATCACTGGCTGCGTGGGGCGGGACTATTGCTGAGTCTCAACCTGCTGCAGCTGCTGCTCTCTCCGCACATTCCGGTGCTGACTGATACATTGTATCTATATACTGTACTATATACACTGACTGATACATTGTATCTATATACTGTACTATATACACTGACTGATACATTGTATCTATATACTGTACTATATACACTGACTGATACATTGTATCTATATACTGTACTATATACACTGACTGATACATTGTATCTATATACTGTACTATATACACTGACTGATACATTGTATCTATATACTGTACTATATACACTGACTGATACATTGTATCTATATACTGTACTCTACACTGACTGATACATTGTATCTATATACTGTACTATATACACTGACTGATACATTGTATCTATATACTGTACTATATACACTGACTGATACATTGTATCTATATACTGTACTATATACACTGACTGATACATTGTATCTATATACTGTACTATATACACTGACTGATACATTGTATCTATATACTGTACTATATACACTGACTGATACATTGTATCTATATACTGTACTATATACACTTACTGATACATTGTATCTATATACTGTACTATATACACTGACTGATACATTGTATCTATATACTGTACTATACACACTGACTGATACATTGTATCTATATAATGTACTATATACACTGACTGATACATTGTATCTATATACTGTACTATACACACTGACTGATACATTGTATCTATATACTGTACTATACACACTGACTGATACATTGTATCTATATACTGTACTATACACACTGACAGATACATTGTATCTATATACTGTACTATATACACTGACTGAGACATTGTATCTATATACGGTACTATATACACTGACTGATACATTGTATCTATATACTGTACTATACACACTGACTGATACATTGTATCTATATACTGTACTATATACACTGACTGATACATTGTATCTATATACTGTACTATACACACTGACTGATACATTGTATCTATATACTGTACTATACACACTGACTGATACATTGTATCTATATACTGTACTATACACACTGACTGATACATTGTATCTATATACTGTACTATATACACTGACTGATACATTGTATCTATATACTGTACTATACACACTGACTGATACATTGTATCTATATACTGTACTATACACACTGACTGATACATTGTATCTATATACTGTACTATACACACTGACTGATACATTGTAACTATATACTGTACTATACACACTGACTGATACATTGTATCTATATACTGTACTATACACACTGACTGATACATTGTATCTATATACTGTACTATACACACACTGACTGAGACATTGTATCTATATACTGTACTATACACACTGACTGATACATTGTATCTATATACTGTACTATACACACTGACTGATACATTGTATCTATATACTGTACTCTACACTGACTGATACATTGTATCTATATACTGTACTATACACACTGACTGATACATTGTATCTATATACTGTACTGTACACACTGACTGATACATTGTATCTATATACTGTACTATACACACTGACTGATACATTGTATCTATATACTGTACTGTACACACTGACTGATACATTGTATCTATATACTGTACTATACACACTGACTGATACATTGTATCTATATACTGTACTATACACACTGACTGATACATTGTATCTATATACTGTACTATACACACTGACTGATACATTGTAACTATATACTGTACTATACACACTGACTGATACATTGTATCTATATACTGTACTATACACACTGACTGATACATTGTATCTATATACTGTACTATACACACACTGACTGAGACATTGTATCTATATACTGTACTATATACACTGACTGATACATTGTATCTATATACGGTACTATACACACTGACTGAGACATTGTATCTATATACGGTACTATACACACTGACTGAGACATTGTATCTATATACGGTACTATACACACTGACTGATACATTGTATCTATATACGGTACTATACACACTGACTGAGACATTGTATCTATATACTGTACTATACACACTGACTGATACATTGTATCTATATACTGTACAATACACACTGACTGAGACATTGTATCTATATACTGTACTATACACACTGACTGATACATTGTATCTATATACGGTACTATACACACTGACTGATACATTGTATTTATATACTGTACTATATACACACGGACTGATACATTGTATCTATATACTGTACTATGTACACTGACTGATACATTGTATCTATATACTGTACTATACACACTGACTGATACATTGTATCTATATACTGTACTATGAATACTGACTGATACATTGTATCTATATAGTGTACGCTGTGTATACTGACTGATACATTGTATCTATATACTGTACTATGTATACTTACTGATACATTGTATCTTTATACTGTACTATGTATACTGACTGATACATTGTATCTATATACTGTACTATGTATACTGACTGATACATTGTATCTATATAGTGTACTCTGTATATACTGACTGATACATTGTATCCATATACTGTACTATGTATACTGACTGATACATTGTATCTATATAGTGTACTCTGTAAATACTGACTGATACATTGTATCTATATACTGTACTATGTATACTGACTGATACATTGTACCTATATACTGTACTATACACACTGACTGATACATTGTATCTATATAGTGTACTCTGTAAATACTGACTGATACATTGTATCTATATACTGTACTATGTATACTGACTGATACATTGTACCTATATACTGTACTCTCTCTACTGACTGATACAATATATTTATAGACTGTAGTTGCTTATATACTGACTGATCAATTGTATCTATACTGATTGATAAATTGTATCTATAGACTGACTGATACATTGTATCAGTAAGTCTATAGGTACAATGTTTCAAGTAAGTATAGATACAATGTATCAGTCAGTGTAGCTTGATATAGTACAGTGTATATATATATATATATATATATACATTGTATCTATATACTGACTGATACATTGTATCTATAATGTGTGTGTGTGTGTGTGTGTGTGTGTGTGTGTGTGTGTGTGTGTGTGTGTGTGTGTCTGTGTGTGTGTGTGTGTGTGTGTGTGTATTGTACTATTGGTGTCTATCCATACATTGTACTATTGGTGTCTATCCATACATTGTACTATTGGTGTCTATCCATACATTGTACTATTGGTGTCTATCCATACATTGATAGAATCTCGAGGATAATTCCACTAGAAGAAGAGGCCATATTTCACCTTCTCATCTGTCTAATACTTTGAATGCTAGTCTAACAGGGGGTCAATAGAGAGGTGTACCTTGTATATATATATATATTGACTCTATCGTTTGGTTGACAGAGGGGCGCTGATGCTCCCAAACGTCCGCCTGTTTTTCCTGTATATGGATTAAACACATTTATTTACCTGCCTATTCGAGACTCGGAATGCCGCTATTGTTTTCCTACTGCTTTATATATATATTATATATATATATTTATATATATATATCATCGATCAGCCCCAAAGGGAACGTATTCTGGTGCCCTCCTCGGGGTTTGCACACCCCATAGAATCTACAATCAGGAGGCAACACTCAGAGGATGATGAAACAGTGAACCCAAATCTGGTTATTTAATGGATGGGTTCAATCTTTTTTCAGCCTCTGAGTTCCGCCTCTTGATTGTGGATTATATATATATAGATATATATATAGATATCAGGTAAAATGGTGGCACTCTCAGGTTACCCTATCGGCTTAGGCTCTATTTTTTCCGTCTATTGAAAGTCCTGAGAGTGCCACCATTTTACCTGATATCTATCCTGGTGGATCTACAAATCCCCCCGGGGGGCACCAAGGCAAGGTTTGTGACTAATATACGGGGAGTGCCGTTTTTTCTGGAACTATATATATATATATATATTCCCCCTTGTCTGCTATATTGCACCAGGCGGATCGTTTCTCCACAGGGAATTAAAACTTACATGGTAATAACTGTTATCTAGCACAATGCACCCAGAACTGAGCTCTCAGGTGTGGCAGGATTACAGTTCTCCAGCTTCTGAAGCAATGTAATGTATATGATGGAAGCGTTTTTATTGCGTTTGAAAAATGACGTTACTTTTGAAACCACACAGTTGATAAGTAATAAGCTTTGCAGAGCTGCTGGGCAGAACATTCCTATGGAGAGCTTTCCACATGTGAACACGCATCAATCCAGGATTTTTGTCAGTGCAAATTAATCCACCCGAATCCAGGGAAGCAGGGATCCAACTTGGTAAGTAAGAATGGTTGTTCCCGTGGCACCCTGCAGTGTAAACGATGATCCGGATTGTGCCGCATGGCGCCTCATTGGCTGGCTTCAGTGACACTTGGAGAGGACATCATCTCCAAGTGTCCACTTCTACGACGGAAGAGCCGGGTCACTACAGACTCGGCTCCAGTGTGAACGGCACGGACTTGGGAATATCCTGGGTCAGCGCTGCAGTATGCAAGGGGTTCTGTTCCAGGTCTGTTCCAGATTGGAACCAACCCCCAGGTCAGACCCGGAACTAAGGTATAAAAGTGGTACTAGAGAATAACTCCTCATTTTCTGTATATTTGTGGCCATTCTCACAATAAGAGCAAGCAGAAGAGCAGTCAGCGTGTGAGAGCTTGCTGTGTGAGCCTGGCAAGCCAGTGGTTAATGAGTGTGCCCAGGATATCAGGGGCCTGGTAGTGGAAAAGATAATTAGTAGCTAATGTTAGGATTCTAGTTTCAAGATGCCAGTTCCACGCAGGGAAAAGGTCACTTTATGTCTAAATGAAATGAGGATCTTTGGAGAAAAAGACTAATTAGTGGCAGCCTGATGTCATTGTACTGGAAGGGGAATAAATCATCAGTCACTTTACTTATACAATGGCAAAGGAAGAGTTAATTATATAAAGAGCAGTATAATTGTCCTGACAGTGAAGTATTTGATCAGTTGAAGAGTGGCTGTCTTATACCAATGTAAGAGAAGGGTTAATCAGTGGCTGTCTGATGACATTGTAAGAGAGGGGTTAATCAGTGGCTGTCTGATGCCATTATAAGAGAAGGGTTAATCAGTGGCTGTCTGATGCCATTGTAAGAGAAGGGTTAATCAGTGGCTGTCTTATACCAGTGTAAGAGAAGGGTTAATCAGTGGCTGTCTGATGCCATTGTATGATAGGGGTTAATCAGTGGCTGTCTGATGCTATTGTAAGAGAAGGGTTAATCAGTGGCTGTCTTATAACAATGTTAGAGAAGGGTTAATCAGTGGCTGTCTTATAACAATGTTAGAGAAGGGTTAATCAGTGGCTGTCTTATAACAATGTTAGAGAAGGGTTAATCAGTGGCTGTCTTATGCTATTGTAAGAGAAGGGTTAATCAGTGACTGTCTGATGACAATGTAAGAGAAGGGTTAATCAGTGGCTATTTTCTTCCCTTTGTAAGAGAGGGGTTAATCAGTGACTGCATGATGATAATGTAAGAGAAGGGTTAATCAGTGACTGCCTGATGATAATGTAAGAGAAGGGTTAATCAGTGACTGTCTTATACCAATGTAAGAGAAGGGTTAATTAGTGGCTGTCTTATACCAGTGTAAGAGAAGGGTTAATCAGTGGCTGTCTGATGACAATGTAAGAGAGGGGTTAATCAGTGACTGTCTTATAACAATGTAAAAGAAGGGTTAATCAGTGGCTGTCTTATACCAATGTAAGAGAAGGGTTAATCAGTGACTGTCTGATGACAATGTAAGAGAAGGGTTAATCAGTGGCTGTCTGATGACAATATAAGAGAGGGGTTAATCAGTGACTGTCTTATAACAATGTAAGAGAAGGGTTAATCAGTGGCTGTCTTAAACCAATGTAATAGAAGGGTTAATCAGTGGCTGTCTGATGACAATGTAAGAGAAGGGTTAATCAGTGACTGTCTTATACCAATGTAAGAGAAGGGTAAATCAGTGGCTGTCTGATGACAATGTAAGAGAGGGGTTAATCAGTGACTGTCTGATGCCATTGTAAGAGAAGGGTTAATCAGTGACTGTCTTATACCAATGTAAGAGAAGGGTTAGTCAGTGACTGTCTTATACCAATGTAAGAGAAGGGTTAATCAGTGACTGTCTTATACCAATGTGTGACAGGGGTTAATCAGTGGCTATTTTGTTCCCTTTGGAAGAGAGGGGTTAATCAGTGGCTGTCTTATACCAGTGTAAGAGAAGGGTTAATCAGTGACTGTCTTATACCAATGTAAGAGAAGGGTTAATTAGTGACTGTCTTATAACAATGTAAGAGAAGGGTTAATCAGTGACTGTCTGATGACAATGTAAGAGAAGGGTTAATCAGTGACTGTCTTATACCAATGTAAGAGAAGGGTTAATCAGTGACTGTCTTATACCAATGTAACAGAAGGGTTAATCAGTGACTGTCTTATACCAATGTAAGAGAAGGGTTAATTAGTGGCTGTCTTATACCAATGTAAGAGAAGGGTTAATCAGTGGCTGTCTTATACCAGTGTAAGAGAAGGGTTAATCAGTGGCTGTCTTATACCAATGTAATAGAAGGGTTAATCAGTGACTGTCTTATACCAATGTAAGAGAAGGGTTAATCAGTGACTGTCTTATACCAATGTAAGAGAAGGGTTAATCAGTGACTGTCTGATGACAATTTAAGAGAAGGGTTAATCAGTGACTGTCTTATACCAATGTAAGAGAAGGGTTAATCAGTGGCTGTCTTATACCAATGTAAGAGAAGGGTTAATCAGTGGCTGTCTGATGACAATGTAAGAGAGGGGTTAATCAGTGACTGTCTGATGCCATTGTAAGAGAAGGGTTAATCAGTGACTGTCTTATAACAATGTAAGAGAAGGGTTAATCAGTGACTGTCTGATGACAATGTAAGAGAAGGGTTAATCAGTGACTGTCATACCAATATAAGAGAAGGGTTAATCAGTGGCTGTCTTATACCAATGTAAGAGAAGGGTTAATCAGTGACTGTCTTATACCAATGTGTGACAGGGGTTAATCAGTGGCTATTTTGTTCCCTTTGGAAGAGAGGGGTTAATCAGTGGCTGTCTTATACCAATGTAAGAGAAGGGTTAATTAGTGACTGTCTTATAACAATGTAAGAGAAGGGTTAATCAGTGACTGTCTGATGACAATGTAAGAGAAGGGTTAATCAGTGACTGTCATACCAATATAAGAGAAGGGTTAATCAGTGGCTGTCTTATACCAATGTAAGAGAAGGGTTAATCAGTGACTGTCTTATACCAATGTAAGAGAAGGGTTAATCAGTGACTGTCTTATACCAATGTAAGAGAGGGGTTAATCAGTGACTGTCTTATACCAATGTAAGAGAAGGGTTAATCAGTGACTGTCTTATACCAATGTAAGAGAAGGGTTAATTAGTGGCTGTCTTATACCAGTGTAAGAGAAGGGTTAATTAGTGGCTGTCTTATACCAATGTAAGAGAAGGGTTAATCAGTGACTGTCTTATACCAATGTAAGAGAGGGGTTAATCAGTGACTGTCTGATGACAATGTAAGAGAAGGGTTAATCAGTGACTGTCTTATACCAATGTAAGAGAAGGGTTAATCAGTGGCTGTCTTATACCAATGTAAGAGAAGGGTTAATCAGTGACTGTCTTATACCAATGTAAGAGAAGGGTTAATCAGTGACTGTCTTATACCAGTGTAAGAGAAGGGTTAATCAGTGACTGTCTTATACCAATGTAAGAGAAGGGTTAATCAGTGACTGTCTTATACCAATGTAAGAGAAGGGTTAATCAGTGGCTGTCTTATACCAATGTAAGAGAAGGGTTAATCAGTGGCTGTCTTATACCAATGTGTGACAGGGGTTAATCAGTGACTGTCTTATACCAATGTAAGAGAAGGGTTAATCAGTGACTGTCTTATACCAATGTAAGAGAAGGGTTAATCAGTGACTGTCTTATACCAATGTAAGAGAGGGGTTAATCAGTGACTGTCTGATGACAATGTAAGAGAAGGGTTAATCAGTGACTGTCTTATACCAATGTAAGAGAAGGGTTAATCAGTGACTGTCTTATACCAATGTAAGAGAGGGGTTAATCAGTGACTGTCTGATGACAATGTAAGAGAAGGGTTAATCAGTGACTGTCTTATACCAATGTAAGAGAGGGGTTAATCAGTGACTGTCTTATACAAATGTAAGAGAAGGGTTAATCAGTGGCTGTCTTATACCAATGTAAGAGAAGGGTTAATCAGTGGCTGTCTTATACCAATGTAAGAGAAGGGTTAATCAGTGGCTGTCTTATACCAATGTGTGACAGGGGTTAATCAGTGGCTGTCTTATACCAATGTAAGAGAAGGGTTAATCAGTGGCTGTCTTATACCAATGTGTGACAGGGGTTAATCAGTGGCTGTCTTATACCAATGTAAGAGAAGGGTTAATCAGTGGCTGTCTTATACCAATGTGTGACAGGGGTTAATCAGTGACTGTCTTATACCAATGTGTGACAGGGGTTAATCAGTGGCTGTCTTATACCAATGTGTGACAGGGGTTAATCAGTGGCTATTTTCTTCCCTTTGGCAGAGAGGGGTTAGTTAGTAGCTGTCTGATATAGTAAATGAAGAGTTAATTAGTGAATTATAGTCTATTAGTGACTGCCTCGTCTCTAGGTCTGGGTTTGGGAAGGTCATTTGCTTTGTTAGGAATTCTGGTGCCTATAAGGGCACATGGTGGGTGATGCTCTGGCTGGTATAGCGTTAATTCAGTATACCCCAACTCCAGTCCTCGAGGACCCTAACACTAACAGTGCTTGCTTTCCAGATCTCCTAGTTGGTGGCACATTTGAAACGATCCTCAGGTGGAGCAAATGAATCCACGTGTTATATACAGGACTTGTCCACGCGTCGATCGCCGGGTGCGTCCTGCCTCAGACCCCTTTCAGACTGGCGGCCCTACCCGGCACTAATGGCGGCCCAACACGGCACTGCCATCTCTGCTGAGCCGACTCTCCCTATGCAGTGGACGGGACCCGGGTTACCCGTTCACACCGCACCGCAAGCCAAGTTGAACTCTGCGCTCATGTGCAGTAACCCGGGTTATTTGATGGCTGTGTGAAAGGGGTATTAGTGACTGCCTAACGTCAGCGTCTGCCCCAGGTGTTATCACCCAGCTCTCAGGTCTGCTGTGGATGCCATGGTTGTGCCAGCAATCCATCCTGCAGAGAAGCACCGTTCTGGGATGTGGAGGCGCCAGAGAGAGCGATTGCTAAATGCCACCGGATAGGATATAGATACTGCAACAGCCGTGGCATTTAATAGGTTAATTTAGTTCTCAGCCGTGCTGTCATCTATTCTGTATATGAGGGGAGGAGAGAGGCAGGTGTTATGCTCTATAAGTACCCTATGTATCCTCTATACACATACCATATATATTTCTATAGAAGAAGCTCTGCAGCCTTCAATGTCTATGGTAGAGGAGAGGACAGACGTGCTATTGCTAATTGTGCTAAGCCTTTCTGGGATAGCTGCAGCAATCTAGAAATCACAGCTGTCATGGAAGGTAAAATGTAGGACTACAGTGCCCCTTGTGGCTATTCTGCTCACTGCATATAACAAAGATCATTTATATTACAGCCGAATGCAGAATTCTATACTATAAAGCAGCAGCATTTACTTGTTTGTGATACTTTAAAGCAAAGTACAATATGACTAAGGAATCACGCTCAGGGAGCTTTTACATGCATTCAGTGATATAGGGCAAATGTACTATGGAGGCGGATTGCCCAATCAGGGGCATGGTCCAGTGCAAAGCCTCTGCCCCCCCCCCCCCCCCCCGGTCTATTGAGTCAGTTAATATATAATATATACAAAAAGCACCAATCCACGGCACTCACCATTCCTAGATTTGGGGAGCAGCATGGTATGTGACCACATTATTTATAGAAATCACAGGGGCTCTGCACTCACCATAATAACTAACAATAATAATAACAAACACAATAAACAGTGGGGTTTTGGTTCATGAATTGATCAACACATTTAAGCTTGCAGCCCGCGTCACGGGACCCCACTTTACTGTGTCCCTACTCTATTGCTCAGAACTATAACATGGAACCGGCCATCACAATGGTCACATATCATGTTGCACCCCAAATCTAGGAATGGTGAGTGCCGTGGATTAGTGCTTTTTGTTTATATGATTAATTTTTATAATAATTATTTTGTGATCACATTTTCTCATGCACCCTTTTTACCTGTGTAATGTAACTTGTGTCAGCTGTTTTCCTAGGTGCTTTGCAACAGGTGTGCTTGGGGACTGTCTCATGTTTAAAAGCAAAGTTGCTGTGAGCTTTAAACCTTGATAGCATACCCTGAGTATAACACTAATGTGATGGCTAGTTCCATGTTGCCCCCTATCCTTAGAGTCAGTTATGTGGTGAGGACAGGGCAGTGGCGTAACTAGGGCAGGGCGAGCGGGGTTCGTGCCCTGGGCGCTGTTGGACCGGCGGCGCGGGGGGGCGCCGCCGGCCACGGTACCGGCCCGCCCGCCCTAGATAGCCAGTGTAGCGCCGACCGCAATGAGTGCGGTCAGCGCTACACATTTGCACAGGACCGGCGCTAGGCTTCCAGCGCCGGTCCTGTGCTCCACGCCTGAGCCCGTTCCCTCCCCCTGAGCGCTTGCCCAATAGCGCCAGGAGGCGGGCTCAGGCTGTGCATAACACACGCATCGCCGCCAGCGCTGGCGGCGATGCGTGTGTTAAACAGCAGCCAATGAGAGTCAGATAGACTCTCATTGACTGCTGGAGCACCCACTGCAAGAGCCGGACGGAATGCAGTGGGTAATGGGACTGACGTTATGACGTCATGACGTCAGTCCCATAATGCTGAGCGCGCCAGCCCGGGTGGACTGGAGGGCGGGAGCGGCATCGGCATCGCGGACAGGAGCAGCGTGGAATCAGGTAAGTATATTTTTATATATATTTATTTATTTTTAAACCTTACCTATCTGCACAACGGGGGAGGGGTTGGCTACTACTGGGGGGGACATCTACTGGGGGTGCCATTGGGAGGACCTCTACTGGGGGGGGGGTGCTACTCTACTGGGGACTACTACTTGGGGGGGGACTACCACTGGGGGCATTCTAAAAGGGGCCTAGTATTACTAGAGGCACTGCACTCGGGGGACCACTAATGGGGGCAATAATAGGAAGGGCCACTACAGGGACCACTGGATAGGGGGGGGGTCACTGCTGGGAGCCTGCATCAGGGGGACCACTACTGGGGGCACTGCATGGGAGGGGGGGACACTACTGCTGGGGGCACTATATAAGGGGCTTACTGCTAGGGGCACTGCGGGGACCACTACAGGGGGCACTAGATAGGGGGGATCACTACAGGGTGCCTGCATAAGGGGACCACTACTGGGAAATCTGCATGGGGGGGACTACTGCTGGGGGCACTATATAAAAGGGCACTGCATAAGGGGATACCGCTACTGGGCGCACTGTATTGTGGGGACTGCTACTGGGGGCACTGCATAAGGGGGAACACTACGTGGGGCACTGCATTTGGGGGGGCCACTACTGGGGGTACTGAGTAAGGGGAACTAATTGGGGGCTGTATAAGAGGGACCACTACTGGGGATACTGTATAAGGGGCACCACTATGGGCCTGCATGAGAGAGACCACAACTGCATACTGGGGGTACTACTGGGGTTAAGGTGCATATGGATAGGAATGTTCAGTTTGAAAATAAAGGGGTGTGTCATGTTGACACGCCCCATTTTTAAGTGACTACGCCCGTTTTTGACGCGCGCGCCTTCGGTGCGCGCACATGGGGGGGGTGGGCTCCCTTTTCAAATTTGCCCTGGGCTCCAAATACCCTAGTTACGCCACTGGGACAAGGATATGCTGATCTGTCACACTTAGGGTCAGTTATTCGGAGGGGGACAAGCATGTGCTGACCTAACGGTGACAGGTTAGCACATCCCTGTCCTCACCACATAACTGACCCTAAGGATGACAGGTCAGCACATCCCCGTCCTCACCACATAACTGACCCTAAGGATAACAGGTCAGCACATCCCCTGTCCCCACCACATAACTGACCCTAAGGGTGACAGGTCAGCACATCCCCGTCCTCATCACATAACTGACCCTAAGGATGACAGGTCAGCACATCCCCGTCCTCACCACATAACTGACCCTAAGGATGACAGGTCAGCACATCCCCGTCCCCACCACATAACTGACCCTAAGGGTGACAGGTCAGCACATCCCCGTCCCCACCACATAACTGACCCTAAGGGTGACAGGTCATCACATCCCCGTCCCCACCACATAACTGACCCTAAGGGTGACAGGTCATCACATCCCCGTCCCCACCACATAACTGACCCTAAGGGTGACAGGTCAGCACATCCCCTGTCCCCACCACATAACTGACCCTAAGGATGACAGGTCAGCACATCCCCGTCCTCACCACATAACTGACCCTAAGGATGACAGGTCAGCACATCCCCGTCCCCACCACATAACTGACCCTAAGGGTGACAGGTCAGCACATCCCCGTCCCCACCACATAACTGACCCTAAGGGTGACAGGTCATCACATCCCCGTCCCCACCACATAACTGACCCTAAGGGTGACAGGTCAGCACATCCCCGTCCCCACCACATAACTGACCCTAAGGGTGACAGGTCAGCACATCCCCGTCCCCACCACATAACTGACCCTAAGGGTGACAGGTCAGCACATCCCCGTCCTCACCACATAACTGACCCTAAAGGTGACAGGTCAGCACATCCCCGTCCTCACCACATAACTGACCCTAAGGGTGACAGGTCAGCACATCCCCGTCCTCACCACATAACTGACCCTAAGGGTGACAGGTCAGCACATCCCCGTCCTCACCACATAACTGACCCTAAAGGTGACAGGTCAGCACATCCCCGTCCTCACCACATAACTGACCCTAAGGGTGACAGGTCAGCACATCCCCGTCCTCACCACATAACTGACCCTAAGGGTGACAGGTCAGCACATCCCCGTCCTCACCACATAACTGACCCTAAGGGTGACAGGTCAGCACATCCCCGTCCTCACCACATAACTGACCCTAAGGGTGACAGGTCAGCACATCCCCGTCCTCACCACATAACTGACCCTAAGGGTGACAGGTCAGCACATCCCCGTCCTCACCACATAACTGACCCTAAGGGTGACAGGTCAGCACATCCCCGTCCTCACCACATAACTGACCCTAAGGGTGACAGGTCAGCACATCCCCGTCCTCACCACATAACTGACCCTAAGGGTGACAGGTCAGCACATCCCCGTCCTCACCACATAACTGACCCTAAGGGTGACAGGTCAGCACATCCCCGTCCTCACCACATAACTGACCCTAAGGGTGACAGGTCAGCACATCCCCGTCCCCACCACATAACTGACCCTAAGGATGACAGGTCAGCACATCCCCGTCCTCACCACATAACTGACCCTAAGGATGACAGGTCAGCACATCCCTGTCCCCACCACATAACTGACCCTAAGGGTGACAGCACATCCCTGTCCCCACCACATAACTGACCCTAAGGATGACAGGTCAGCACATCCCTGTCCTCACCACATAACTGACCCTAAGGGTGACAGGTCAGCACATCCCCGTCCTCACCACATAACTGACCCTAAGGATGACAGGTCAGCACATCCCTGTCCTCACCACATAACTGACCCTAATGATGACAGGTCAGCACATCCCTGTCCTCACCACATAACTGACCCTAAGGGTGACAGGTCAGCACATCCCCGTCCTCACCACATAACTGACCCTAAGGATGACAGGTCAGCACATCCCTGTCCTCACCACATAACTGACCCTAATGATGACAGGTCAGCACATCCCCGTCCCCACCACATAACTGACCCTAAGGATGACAGGTCAGCACATCCCTGTCCTCCACCACATAACTGACCCTAAGGGTGACAGGTCAGCACATCCCTGTCCTCACCACATAACTGACCCTAAGGGTGACAGCACATCCCTGTCCTCATCACATAACTGACCCTAAGGATGACAGGTCAGCACATCCCTGTCCCCACCACATAACTGACCCTAAGGATGACAGGTCAGCACATCCCTGTCCTCACCACATAACTGACCCTAAGGGTGACAGGTCAGCACATCCCTGTCCTCACCACATAACTGACCCTAAGGGTGACAGCACATCCCTGTCCTCACCACATAACTGACCCTAAGGGTGACAGGTCAGCACATCCCTGTCCCCACCACATAACTGACCCTAAGGATGACAGGTCAGCACATCCCTGTCCTCACCACATAACTGACCCTAAGGGTGACAGGTCAGCACATCCCTGTCCTCCACCAAAGAAATTATGACAGGTGAGCACATCCCTGTACCCACCACATAACTGACCCTAAGGATGACAGGTCAGCACATCCCCGTCCCCACCACATTACTGACCCTAAGGATGACAGGTCATCACATCCCCGTCCTCACCACATAACTGACCCTAAGGGTGACAGGTCAGCACACCCCTGTCCTCACCACATAACTGACCCTAAGGATGACAGGTCAGCACATCCCTGTCCTCACCAAAGGGTGACAGGTCAGCACATCCCCATCCCCACCACATAGCTGACCCTAAGGGTGACAGGTCAGCACATCCCCGTCCCCACCACATTACTGACCCTAAGGATGACAGGTCAGCACATCCCCGTCCTCACCACATAACTGACCCTAAGGATGACAGGTCAGCACATCCCCGTCCTCACCACATAATTGACCCTAAGGATGACAGGTCAGCACATCCCCGTCCTCACCACATAACTGACCCTAAGGATGACAGGTCAGCACATTCCCGTCATCACCACATAACTGACCCTAAGGATGACAGATCAGCACATCCCTGTCCTCACCACATAACTGACCCTAAGGGTGACAGGTCAGCACACCCCTGTCCTCACCACATAACTGACCCTAAGGATGACAGGTCAGCACATCCCTGTCCTCACCACATAACTGAGCCTAAGGGTGACAGGTCAGCACATCCCTGTCCTCACCTAAGGGTGACAGGTCAGCACATCCCCGTCCCCACCACATAGCTGACCCTAAGGGTGACAGGTCAGCACATCCCCGTCCCCACCACATTACTGACCCTAAGGATGACAGGTCAGCACATCCCCGTCCTCACCACATAACTGACCCTAAGGATGACAGGTCAGCACATCACCGTCCTCACCACATAACTGACCCTAAGGATGACAGGTCAGCACATCCCCGTCCTCACCACATAACTGACCCTAAGGATGACAGGTCAGCACATCCCCGTCCTCACCACATAACTGACCCTAAGGATGACAGGTCAGCACATCCCCGTCCCCACCACATAACTGACCCTAAGGGTGACAGGTCAGCACATCCCTGTCCTCACCACATAACTGACCCTAAGGATGACAGGTCAGCAC
Source organism: Taudactylus pleione (assembly GCA_031769625.1). NCBI lineage: Eukaryota > Metazoa > Chordata > Amphibia > Anura > Myobatrachidae > Taudactylus > Taudactylus pleione. The sequence continues at coordinate 1,509,647 of JAUIMM010000046.1, read as the reverse complement.
ATCCCCGTCCCCACCACATAACTGACCCTAAGGATGACAGATCAGCACATCCCTGTCCTCACCACATAACTGACCCTAAGGGTGACAGGTCAGCACATCCCCGTCCCCACCACATTACTGACCCTAAGGATGACAGGTCAGCACATCCCTGTCCTCACCACATAACTGACCCTAAGGATGATAGGTCAGCACATCCATGTCCCCATTCAGGTCATGCCACACAGAGCCCATTCAGGTTATGCAACACAGTAGTACCTTATGCACATTATGCCAAATGTAATGTCACTTACACATTATACCACACAGTAATACCCCTTACACATTATACCACACAGTAATACCCCTTACACAATATACCACACAGTAATGCCCTTTTCAGATTATGCCACATAGTAGCAGTGCCCTATATAACTCATTAATCCAAACAATAGTAGTGCCTCTCAAATATTATGCCACACAGTAATGCCCCTTATAACATACACATTATGCCCCCCTAGCAACTCACCTCCTCGTCTACATCTAGTAGTCTCTCACCTCCTTCTGTTTGCCATCAGCAGCCATCAGGTGTGGATTTGGGGGCCAGGCTGCCAGCTAATTACAGCTGGTGCTCTGGCAGGCAGCGGCAGACTTGGACAACAGCGCCGGAATTTCAATCTGGCAGTGGTCGCAAGCCAATCGGAACTTGCGGACCGGCAACCAATTAGCCACAACTGCTGATTGGCTGCCGGTCTGCAAGCCCTGATAGCCTCACGACCGACGGCGCTGTCTCTCCATGTCTGCCTGTCAGTGGGCCAGCTGTAATCAGCTGGTGGGTCGGCACCAAATCAACACCGCTGACACCCGGGCCCCCCTCGACGGCCCTGACTTGACCAGCCCACCTTGTGTGCGTGACTGGGTGCAGGGGGAGCAGCGGGCTCCATAGCAGTCACACCCCTTGCACCCACTGTATTTACACCACTGCTTGCATTGCATGTTAGCAAGCAGTGGGGTCCTTTTCAGGATGAATGGAACTGGGATATAGGCGAGGACAATGTAAACAAATGAAGGCTGCAGGTGTACTTCAGGGTCCAGTCTTCAACCCGCAGCAACGCCGGGTATCCCAGCTAGTAATAAATATAACCCAGGCCAGCTGGCATCAGGTCCCTGCTCTCTGTAGTCAGGGCCCTTTCTAGGGGTGGGGGCTCCCAGTGTGAACAGTGAAAATGCGCCACCGCCCCACCTAGCAAGCATAGGATAGTAATTTTGCTCTCGCCGAAGGCATGTGTGCCCCAGAAAGGGGGTGTGGTTTCACAGTAAGAGGCGTAGTCTAATAATATAAGGGGTGTGGTCTTACTGCTTATTGCTGCCTGCTCGCTCTGCTCTCTGCTAGGAGCCCGTACGGTGGCGACGTCTTTCCCGCCCAGTCCCCACTCTACAAAATGGCACGCCGGCTCCTCGCCGTCCGGCCTTGCCTTAAATAACTTTGGGCCTGATTCAGAGTTGGGAATAGAGTGAGATATCTCTCTCAACTGATCATCTTTGTGACACCATGCTGCACGGCAGGGGGGCAGATGTACAATGTGCAGAGAGATTTAGATTTGGGAGGGACATGCAAACAATGGTAAGTATTTACACCCCTTGCATTGCAACATGGTTTGTCCAGGTACACAGTTAAGTGCTATCTCTCTCTATATCCACCATCTCTGAATCAGGGCGTTTTTTTTTTTGTTGGAGCCGGCCTCCTGGCCGCTCGCTAAGCTGTGGGTGACCATCGCGACCATCTGGCCTGCGACGAGAGCCTTGTAGTAGGGTCTCGTTCCCACAAGCCCCAGTGAGCTTCCTGCTCTAATAGAGCCGGAAGCTCAACTACTGATATCACTCGTGATGTCAGTAGGGTCGCCCTCAAAACGGCCAGCCAAACCCCTCCCCGCCTACAGAACCGGGCTAGCTGTCGATGAACATCGACTGCTGCCCCGTTTTCTTGTGAGCCCCGGAGCGAGTGATTTTTCGCTCACTCTGAGGCTCGCGTGCGCACTGCCCGACCATCGACTTGCTTGCGAGCGCATAGCGCTTGCGAGTGGGTCTGAATCAGGCCCTCTGTGCGACTGCTCAATGTGACGTCATGACAACATGACACAGCCGCGTTATGCGATGGGGGGAGGGGCTGGGACAGACAGGTAGGGGGAGCGGTGAGCGCAGAGGCAGCATATCATCCGGTAGGTCCCAGCAGAGATGGTGTGACTGGCTGTGAGTGACAGTAGGGATCGTAGGCGGAGTGCCCTGTGCTATTGCAGGGGTCGCCCGACCATAGAAACAGCCCTGTCTGTAGTGCTAGTCAGACAGTGTGTAAGCTATAATATCTATACATACTGTAAGGCTCAAATAATACAACAACTATATTTAAATGGAGTTTATAATATACAAAACCCATGGATGTAATAACAGAGGTATCATTGTATTGTAGTTGATGCATTGTTACTCTGTACCGCTCTATTCCCCAGTGTACAGTTGTAGGGTCAGGCTGTCACACACAGTGTAAGTACAGTAATGGTGGTAATATTACACATCTGTGCTGGCATCCGCATCAGTCACATTTCCAGCAGCGGGCAGCGGAGGGGGCGGGTTGAGGGAGATGGGGGCGGAGCTAAGCACCAGCTAGTCAGAACCTGCAGAGTAAAATAGATGAAATGTTGGAGGAGGGGGCGGAGCCAAACGCGGTCCAGCCCGAGCTTCAGAGTGAGTGATATACAGACTCAGAGGCGGGGCCAAACATCGGCCAATCGGAGAAAGAGTAAGAGACAGTAGGTAAAAGGGGGCGGAGCCAAAACCAGCGTTGATGCAGTTTGCAGCGTTCTTTAATCAAAAGAAATAGCTCTTATAGTGCATACACACGGTCAGATTTGATGAACGATTTTTACAATCGTTATCGTTCATATCTGATAAGAATTCTCACCGTGTGTAACTGTGTATGCACCATTAGAGATAAATGCTGGGTGTAGGGTGAGTGCCACATAAGCCTATTACCCTAAGATATATTTGCCTACTTTTGAAAAAGCATGTCAGGGAGATTGTGAAAGTAACACTTATGAGCACGGTGGCAAAGTGGGCGTATACTGCTACATCTGAGAGGTGTGTCATACATGTAATAGGCGTATACTGCTACATCTGAGAGGTGTGTCATACATGTAATAGGCGTATACTGCTACATCTGAGAGGTGTGTCATACATGTAATAGGCGTATACTGCTACATCTGAGAGGTGTGTCATACATGTAATAGGCGTATACTGCTACATCTGAGAGGTGTGTCATACATGTAATAGGCGTATACTGCTACATCTGAGAGGTGTGTCATACATGTAATAGGCGTATACTGCTACATCTGAGAGGTGTGTCATACATGTAATAGGCGTATACTGCTACATCTGAGAGGTGTGTCATACGTGTAATAGGCGTATACTGCTACATCTGAGAGGTGTGTCATACATGTAATAGGCGTATACTGCTACATCTGAGAGGTGTGTCATCCATGTGATAGGCGTATACTGCTACATCTGAGAGGCGTGTCATCCATGTGATAGGCGTATACTGCTACATCTGAGAGGTGTGTCATACATGTAATAGGCGTATACTGCTACATCTGAGAGGTGTGTCATACATGTAATAGGCGTATACTGCTACATCTGAGAGGTGTGTCATACATGTAATAGGCGTATACTGCTACATCTGAGAGGTGTGTCATACATGTAATAGGCGTATACTGCTACATCTGAGAGGTGTGTCATACATGTAATAGGCGTATACTGCTACATCTGAGAGGTGTGTCATACGTGTAATAGGCGTATACTGCTACATCTGAGAGGTGTGTCATACGTGTAATAGGCGTATACTGCTACATCTGAGAGGTGTGTCATACATGTAATAGGCGTATACTGCTACATCTGAGAGGTGTGTCATCCATGTGATAGGCGTATACTGCTACATCTGAGAGGCGTGTCATCCATGTGATAGGCGTATACTGCTACATCTGAGAGGTGTGTCATACATGTAATAGGCGTATACTGCTACATCTGAGAGGTGTGTCATACATGTAATAGGCGTATACTGCTACATCTGAGAGGTGTGTCATACATGTAATAGGCGTATACTGCTACATCTGAGAGGTGTGTCATACATGTAATAGGCGTATACTGCTACATCTGAGAGGTGTGTCATACATGTAATAGGCGTATACTGCTACATCTGAGAGGTGTGTCATACATGTAATAGGCGTATACTGCTACATCTGAGAGGTGTGTCATACATGTAATAGGCGTATACTGCTACATCTGAGAGGTGTGTCATACATGTAATAGGCGTATACTGCTACATCTGAGAGGTGTGTCATACGTGTAATAGGCGTATACTGCTACATCTGAGAGGTGTGTCATACATGTAATAGGCGTATACTGCTACATCTGAGAGGTGTGTCATCCATGTGATAGGCGTATACTGCTACATCTGAGAGGCGTGTCATCCATGTGATAGGCGTATACTGCTACATCTGAGAGGCGTGTCATACATGTAATAGGCGTATACTGCTACATCTGAGAGGTGTGTCATACATGTAATAGGCGTATACTGCTACATCTGAGAGGTGTGTCATACATGTAATAGGCGTATACTGCTACATCTGAGAGGTGTGTCATACGTGTAATAGGCGTATACTGCTACATCTGAGAGGTGTGTCATACGTGTAATAGGCGTATACTGCTACATCTGAGAGGTGTGTCATACATGTAATAGGCGTATACTGCTACATCTGAGAGGTGTGTCATCCATGTGATAGGCGTATACTGCTACATCTGAGAGGCGTGTCATCCATGTGATAGGTGTGTACTGCTACATCTGAGAGGCGTGTCATCCATGTGATAGGCGTATACTGCTACATCTGAGAGGTGTGTCATACATGTGATAGGCGTATACTGCTACATCTGAGAGGTGTGTCATACATGTAATAGGCGTATACTGCTACATCTGAGAGGTGTGTCATACATGTAATAGGCGTATACTGCTACATCTGAGAGGTGTGTCATACATGTAATAGGCGTATACTGCTACATCTGAGAGGTGTGTCATCCATGTAATAGGCGTATACTGCTATATCTGAGAGGCGTGTCATCCATGTGATAGGTGTGTACTGCTACATCTGAGAGGCGTGTCATCCATGTGATAGGCGTATACTGCTCCATCTGAGAGGTGTGTCATCCATGTGATAGGTGTGTACTGCTCCATCTGAGAGGCGTGTCATACATGTAATAGGCGTGTACTGGTACATCTGAGAGGCGTGTCATACATGTGATATGTGTGCACTGTTAAATCTGAGAGGTGTGTCATATATGTGATAGGCATGTACAGCTACATCTGAGTGGCATGTCATATATGTGATAGGCGTGTACTGTTACATCTGAGAGGAGTGTCATCCATGTGATAGGTGTGTACTGCTACATCTGAGAGGCGTGTCATACATGTGATATGTGTGCACTGTTACATCTGAGAGGCGTGTCATATATGTGATAGGCATGTACAGCTACATCTGAGAGGCATGTCATATATGTGATAGACGTGTACTGTTACATCTGAGAGGCATGTCATATATGTGATAGGCATGTACAGCTACATCTGAGAGGCATGTCATACATGTGATATGTGTGCACTGTTACATCTGAGAGGTGTGTCATCCATGTGATAGGTATGTACTGCTACATCTGAGAGACGTGTCATACATGTGATAGGCGTATACTGCTACATCTGAGAGACGTGTCATCCATGTGATAGGTATGTACTGCTACATCTGAGAGACGTGTCATACATGTGATAGGCGTGTACCGCTACATCTGAGAGGCGAGTCATACATGTGATAGGCGTATACTGCTACATCTAAGAGGCGTGTCATCCATGTGATAGGTGTTTACTGCTCCATCTGAGAGGCGTGTCATACATGTTATAGGCGTGTACTGCTACATCTGAGAGGCGTGTCATCCATGTGATAGGTGTGTACTGCTACATCTGAGAGGAGTGTCATCCATGTGATAGGTGTGTACTGCTACATCTGAGAGGCGTGTCATATATGCGATAGGCGTGTACTGTTACATCTGAGAGGCGTGTCATATATGTGATAGGTGTGTGCTGCTACATCTGAGAAACGTGTTATTAAACTCACTAACGTGTATTTTCGTGTTACCATATGACAACCTTCTTAAATACAATGTAACTTAACTTCAAAATAAAGACACAGACAACAGTGTTGGCGTTTAAGTATTTTGTCAAGTTTATTTTTGAGAAGTCATTAAATTTTAGACTATAAGTTAATACTAATAATGGTGACGGCACCAAAAGAAGGCACAGGACAATAACAACCAAACAGCTCTAACACACACACACACACACGCACACACGCACACACACACAAACACACACACAAGCCAAGCATTGGTGATCAACTCTCCTTTACCTGCAACCACCGGTCCAGGTGGTAAAGCCATTTCCCGTCCAGGACAACTGGCTGTCGCCTTACTCCACTTTAATGAGGGCGCACCCACTAAGCCTAAGTATTAACATAAAGTAACTCCGAGTGTCGTTCTTTTCCGCAACCACTAAACCAACCATCATACATTCAACAAACGAAAAACAAAAAGGTGAAGGGAGGATGGGAAACACTGGAACAAAGAGGCAGATTTACATACATCACTCCATTATATACTCTTAGACCACTCCCCATGAGACATACATTGGCTGCATAAGACCAGCAAACTTAAAGGGGCAATATCCAACATGCTATTAAACTGGCAACACTCAAAACACTTGTGGTTTAATGTCCCTCATGCTTAAATGTCAGCCTTCGGGGATACTAACCTGACGTACATCCAAATGTAAATGAGACCCAAAGCAATCAGTAAGATCTATGTGTGGATGAAAACACACTGAAACATTACAGAAAATACATGTAGCCATAGGGATCATTGTGCCTTATACCCAATGCAGGGAAGTTAAACTAATACATGTAGCCATAGGGATCATTGTGCCTTATACCCAATGCAGGGAATTATACTAATACATGTAGCCAGAGGGATCATTGTGCCTTATACCCAATGCAGGGAAATTATACTAATACATGTAACCATAGGGATCATTGTGCCTTATACCCAATGCAGGGAAATTATACTAATACATGTAACCATAGGGATCATTGTGCCTTATACCCAATGCAGGGAATTATACTAATACATGTAGCCAGAGGGATCATTGTGCCTTATACCCAATGCAGGGAAATTATACTAATACATGTAACCATAGGGATCATTGTGCCTTATACCCAATGCAGGGAAATTATACTAATACATGTAACCATAGGGATCATTGTGCCTTATACCCAATGCAGGGAAATTATACTAATACATGTAACCATAGGGATCATTGTGCCTTATACCCAATGCAGGGAATTATACTAATACATGTAGCCAGAGGGATCATTGTGCCTTATACCCAATGCAGGAAAATGATACTAATACATGTAGCCATAGGGATCATTGTGCCTTATACCCAATGCAGGGAAATGATACTAATACATGTAGCCATAGGGATCATAGCGTATTATACCCAATGCAGGGAATTATACTAATACATGTAGCCATAGGGATCATTGTGCCTTATACCCAATGCATGTAGCCATAGGGATCATTGTGCCTCATACCCAACGCAGGGAATTATACTAATACATGTAGCCATAGGGATCATAGCGTATTATACCCAATGCAGGGAAATTATACTAATACATGTAGCCATAGGGATCATTGTGCCTTATACCAAATGCAGGGACATTATACTAATACATGTAGCCATAGGGATCATTGTGCCTTATATCCAAAGCAGGGAATTATACTAATACATGTAGCCATAGGGATCATTGTGTCTTATACCCTATGCAGGGAAATTATACTAATACATGTAGCTATAGGGATCATTGTGCCTTATACCCAATGCAGGGAAATGATACTAATACATGTAGCCATAGGGATCATTGTGCATTATACCCAATGCAGGGAAATTATACTAATACATGCAGCCATAGGGACCATTTTACCTTATACACAATGCAGAGAAATGATACTAATACATGTAGCTATAGGGATCATTGTGGCTTATACCCAATGCAGGGAAATGATACTAATACATGTAGCCATAGGGATCACTGTGCCTTTTACCCAATGCAGGGAAATGATACTAATACATGTAGCCATAGGGATCATTGTACCTTATACCCAATGCAGGGAAATTATACTAATACATGTAGCTATAGGGATCATTGTGCCTTATACCCAATGCAGGGAATTATACTAATGCATGTAGCCATAGGGATCATTGTGCCTTATACCCAATGCAGGGAATTATACTAATACTTATAGCCATAGGGATCATTGTGCCTTATACCCAATGCAGGGATGTTATACTAATACATGTAGCCATAGGGATCATTGTGCCTTATACCCAATGCAGGAAAATGATACTAATACATGTAGCCATAGGGATCATTGTGCCTTATACCCAATGCAGGAAAATGATACTAATACATGTAGCCATAGGGATCATTATGCCTTATACCCAATGCAGGGAATTATACTAATACATGTAGCCATAGGGATCATTGTGCTTTATACCCAATGCAGGGATCTTATACTAATACATGTAGCCATAGGGATCATTGTGCCTTATACCCAGTGCAGGGAATTATACTAATACATATAGCCATAGGGATCATTGTGCCTTATACCCAATGCAGGGGAATGATACTAATACATGTAGCCATAGGGATCATTGTGCCTTATACCCAATGCAGGGAAATGATAATAATGCATGTAGCCTAAGGGATCATAGCGTATTATACCCAATGCAGGGAATTATACTAATACATGTAGCCATAGCGATCATTGTGCCTTATACCCAATGCAGGGAAAAGATACTCATACATGTAGCCATAGGGATCATTGTGCCTTATACCCAATGCAGGGAATTATACTAATACATGTAGCCATAGGGATCATTGTGCCTTATACCCTATGCAGGGACGTTATACTAATACATGTAGCCATAGGGATCACTGTGCCTTATACCCAATGCAGGGAATTATACTAATACATGTAGCCATAGGGATCATTGTGCCTTATACACAATGCAGGGAAATGATACTAATACATGTAGCCATAGGGATCATTGTGCATTATACCCAATGCAGGGAATTATACTAATACATGTAGCCATAGGGATCATAGCGTATTATACCCAATGCAGGGAATTATACTAATACATGTAGCCATAGGGATCATTGTGCCATATACACAATGCAGGGAAATTATACTAATACATTTAGCCATAGGGATCATTGTGCCTAATACCCAATGCAGGGAAATTATACTAATACATTTAGCCATAGGGATCATTGTGCCTTATACCCAAAGCAGGGAAATTATACTAATACATGTAGTCATAGGGATCATTGTGCCTTATACCCAATGCAGGGAATTATACTAATACATGTAGCCATAGGGATCATTGTGCCTTATACCCAATGCAGGGAAATGAAACTAATACATGTAGCCATAGGGATCATTGTACCTTATACCCAAAAGCAGCGAAATGATACTAATACATGTAGTGATAGGGATCATTGTGCCTTATACCCAATGCAGGGAATTATACTAAAACATGTAGCCATAGGGATCATTGTGCCTTATACCCAATGCAGGGAATTATACTAATACATGTAACCATAGGGATCATAGCATATTATACCCAATGCAGGGAGTTATACTATTACATATAGCCATAGGGATCATTGTGCCTTATACACAATGCAGGGAAATTATGCAAATACATGTAGCTATAGGGATCATTGTGCCTTATACCCAATGCAGGGAAATGATACTAATGCATGTAGCCATAGGGATCATTGTGCCTTATACCCAATGCAGGGAAATGAAACTAATACATGTAGCCATAGGGATCATTGTACCTTATACCCAAAAGCAGGGAAATTATACTAATACATGTAGACATAGGGATCACTTTGCCTTATACCCAATGCAGGGACGTTATACTAATACATGTAGCCATAGGGATCATTGTGCCTTATACCCAATGCAGGGAAACGATACTAATACATGTAGCCATAGGGATCATTGTGCCTTATACCCAATGCAGGGAAATTATACTAATACATGTAGCCATAGGGATCATTGTGCCTTATACCCAATGCAGGGAAATGATACTAATACATGTAGCCATAGGGATCATTGTGCCATATACCCAATGCAGGGAAGTTATACTAATACATGTAGCCATAGGGATCATTGTGCCTTATACCCAATGCAGGGAAGTTATACTAATACATGTAGCCATAGGGATCATTGTGCCTTATACCCAATGCAGGGACGTTATACTAATACATGTAGCCATAGGGATCATTGTGCCTTATACCCAATGCAGGGAATTATACTAATACATTTAGCCAAAGGGATCATTGTGCCTTATACCCAATGCAGGGAAATTATAATATTACATGTAACCATAGTGATCATTGTGCCTTATACCCAATGCAGGGAAATTATACTAATGCATGTAGCCATAGGGATCATAGCGTATTATACCCAATGCAGGGAATTATACTAATACATGTAGCCATAGGGATCATTGTGCCTTATACCCAATGCAGGGAAATAATACTATTACATGTAGCCATAGATATCACTGTGCCTTATACCCAATGCAGGGAAATGATACTAATGCATGTAGCAATAGGAATCATTGTGCCTTATACCCAATGCAGGGAACTATACTAATACATGTAGCCATAGGGATCATAGCGTATTATACCCAATGCAGGGAATTATACTAATACATGTAGCCATGGGAATCATTGTGCCTAATACCCAAAGCAGGGAAATTATACTAATACATTTAGCCATAGGGATCATTGGGCCTTATACCCAAAGCAGGGAAATTATACTAATACATGTAGCCATAGGGATCATTGTGCCTTATACCCAATGCAGGGAAATGAAACTAATACATGTAGCCATAGGGATCATTGTACCTTATACCCAAAAGCAGGGAAATGATACTAATACATGTGGTGATAGGGATCATTGTGCCTTATACCCAATGCAGGGAATTATACTAATACATGTAGCCATAGGGATCATTGTGCCTTATACCCAATGCAGGGAATTATACTAATACATGTAGCCATAGGGATCATAGCGTATTATACCCAATGCAGGGAGTTATACTATTACATATAGCCATAGGGATCATTGTACCTTATACACAATGCAGGGAAATGATGCTAATACATGTAGCCATAGGGATCATTGTGCCTTATTCCCAATGCAGGGAAATGATACTAATACATGTAGACATAGATATCACTGTGCCTTATACCCAATGCAGGGAATTATACTAATACAAGTAGCCTTAGGGATCATAGCGTATTATACCCAATGCAGGGAATTATACTAATACATGTAGCCATAGGGATCATTGTGCCCTATACCCAATGCAGGGAAATGATGCTAATACATGTAGCCATAGGGATCATTGTGCCTTATACCCAAATGCAGGGAAATTATACTAATACATGTAGCCATAGGGATCATTGTGCCTTATACCCAATGCAGGGAAATGATACTAATACATGTAGCCATAGGGATCATTGTGCCTTATACCCAATGCAGGGACATTATACTAATACATGTAGCCATAGGGATCATTGTGCCTTATACCCAATGCAGGGAAATTATACTAATACATGTAGCCATAGGGATCATAGCGTATTATACCCAATGCAGGGAATTATACTAATACATGTAGCCATAGGGATCATTGTGCCTTATACCCAATGCAGGGAAATAATACTATTACATGTAGCCATAGATATCACTGTGCCTTATACCCAATGCAGGGAAATGATACTAATGCATGTAGCCATAGGAATCATTGTGCCTTATACCCAATGCAGGGAACTATACTAATACATTTAGCCATAGGGATCATAGCGTATTATACCCAATGCAGGGAATAATACTAATACATGTAGTCATGGGAATCATTGTGCCTAATACCCAAAGCAGGGAAATTATACTAATACATTTAGCCATAGGGATCATTGGGCCTTATACCCAAAGCAGGGAAATTATACTAATACATGTAGCCATAGGGATCATTGTGCCTTATACCCAATGCAGGGAAATGAAACTAATACATGTAGCCATAGGGATCATTGTACCTTATACCCAAAAGCAGGGAAATGATACTAATACATGTGGTGATAGGGATCATTGTGCCTTATACCCAATGCAGGGAATTATACTAATACATGTAGCCATAGGGATCATTGTGCCTTATACCCAATGCAGGGAATTATACTAATACATGTAGCCATAGGGATCATAGCGTATTATACCCAATGCAGGGAGTTATACTATTACATATAGCCATAGGGATCATTGTGCCTTATACACAATGCAGGGAAATGATGCTAATACATGTAGCCATAGGGATCATTGTGCCTTATTCCCAATGCAGGGAAATGATACTAATACATGTAGACATAGATAACACTGTGCCTTATACCCAATGCAAGGAAATGATACTAATACATGTAGCCATAGGGATCATTGGGCCTTATACCCAATGCAGGGAAATAATACTAATACATGTAGCCATAGGGATCATTGTGCCTTATACCCAATGCAAGGAAATGATACTAATACATGTAGCCATAGGGATCATTGTGCCTTATACCCAATGCAGGGAATTATACTAATGCATGTAGCCATAGGGATCATTGTGCCTTATACCCAATGCAGGGACGTTATACTAATACATGTAGCCATAGGGATCATTGTGCCTTATACCCAATGCAGGGAATTATACTAATACATGTAGCCATAGGGATCATTGTGCCTTATACCCAATGCAGGGAAATTATACTAATGCATGTAACCATAGTGATCATTGTGCCTTATACCCAATGCCGGAAAATTATACTAATGCATGTAGCCATAGGGATCATTGTGCCTTATACCCAATGCAGGGAAATTATACTATTACATGTAACCATAGTGATCATTGTGCCTTATACCCAATGCAGGGAAATGATACTAATACATGTAGCCATAGGGATCATTGTGCCTTATACCCAATGCAGGGAAATTATACTTATACATATAGCGATAGGGATCATTGTGCTTTATACCCAATGCAGGGAAATTATACTAATACATGTAGCCATAGGGATCTTTGTGCCTTATACCCAATGCAGGGACATGATACTAATACATAAAGCCATAGGGATCATTGTGCCTTATACCCAATGCAGGGAATTATACTAATACAAGTAGCCTTAGGGATCATAGCGTATTATACCCAATGCAGGGAATTATACTAATACATGTAGCCATAGGGATCATTGTGCCTTATACCCAATGCAGGGAAATGATGCTAATACATGTAGCCATAGGGATCATTGTGCCTTATACCCAAATGCAGGGAAATTATACTAATAAATGTAGCCATAGGGATCATTGTGCCTTATACCCAATGCAGGGAATTATACTAATACATGTAGCCATAGGGATCATTGTGCCTTATACCCAATGCAGGGACATTATACTAATACATGTAGCCATAGGGATCATTGTGCCTTATACCCAATGCAGGGAAATTATACTAATACATGTAGCCATAGGGATCATAGCGTATTATACCCAATGCAGGGAATTATACTAATACATGTAGCCATGGGAATCATTGTGCCTAATACCCAAAGCAGGGAAATTATACTAATACATTTAGCCATAGGGATCATTGGGCCTTATACCCAATGCAGGGAAATTATACTAATACATGTAGCCATAGGGATCATTGTACCTTATACCCAAAAGCAGGGAAATGATACTAATACATGTGGTGATAGGGATCATTGTGCCTTATACCCAATGCAGGGAATTATACTAATACATGTAGCCATAGGGATCATTGTGCCTTATACCCAATGCAGGGAATTATACTAATACATGTAGCCATAGGGATCATAGCGTATTATACCCAATGCAGGGAGTTATACTATTACATATAGCCATAGGGATCATTGTGCCTTATACACAATGCAAGGAAATGATACTAATACATGTAGCCAAAGGGATCATTGTGCCTTATACCCAATGCAGGGAAATAATACTAATACATGTAGCCATAGGGATCTTTGTGCCTTATACCCAATGCAAGGAAATGATACTAATACATGTAGCCATAGGGATCATTGTGCCTTATACCCAATGCAGGGAATTATACTAATGCATGTAGCCATAGGGATCATTGTGCCTTATACCCAATGCAGGGACGTTATACTAATACATGTAGCCATAGGGATCATTGTGCCTTATACCCAATGCAGGGAATTATACTAATACATGTAGCCATAGGGATCATGGTGCCTTATACCCAATGCAGGGAATTATACTAATACATGTAGCCATAGGGATCATTGTGCCTTATACCCAATGCAGGGAAATTATACTAATGCATGTAACCATAGTGATCATTGTGCCTTATACCCAATGCCGGAAAATTATATTAATGCATGTAGCCATAGGGATCATTGTGCCTTATACCCAATGCAGGGAAATTATACTATTACATGTAGCCATAGGGATCATTGTGCCTTATACCCAATGCAGGGAAATGATACTAATACATGTAGCCATAGGGATCATTGTGCCTTATACCCAATGCAGGGAAATTATACTTATACATGTAGCCATAGGGATCTTTGTGCCTTATACCCAATGCAGGGACATGATACTAATACATAAAGCCATAGGGATCATTGTGCCTTATACCCAATGCAGGGAATTATACTAATACAAGTAGCCTTAGGGATCATAGCGTATTATACCCAATGCAGGGAATTATACTAATACATGTAGCCATAGGGATCATTGTGCCTTATACCCAATGCAGGGAAATGATGCTAATACATGTAGCCATAGGGATCATTGTGCCTTATACCCAATGCAGGGAATTATACTAATACATATAGCCATAGGGATCATTGTGCCTTATACCCAATGCAGGAACATTATACTAATACATGTAGCCATAGGGATCATTGTGCCTTATACCCAATGCAGGGAAATTATACTAATACATGTAGCCATAGGGATCATAGCGTATTATACCCAATGCAGGGATTTATACTAATACATAGGGATCATTGTGCCTTATACCCAATGCAGGGAAATGATACTAATACATGTAGCCATAGGGATCATAGCGTATTATACCCAATGCAGGGATTTATACTAATACATAGGGATCATTGTGCCTTATACCCAATGCAGGGACATGATACTAATACATATAGCCAAAGGGATCATTGTGCCTTATACCCAATGCAGGGAAATGATACTAATGCATGTAGCCATAGGGATCATTGTGCCTTATTCCCAATGCAGGGAAATTATACTAATACATGTAACCATAGTGATCCTTGTGCCTTATACCCAATGCAGGGAAATGATACTAATACATGTAGCCATAGGGATCATTGTGCCTTATACCCAATGCAGGGAAATGATACTAATGCATGTAGCCATAGGGATCATTGTGCCTTATACCCAATGCAGGGACGTTATACTAATACATGCAGCCATAGGGATCATTGTGCCTTATACCCAATGCAGGGACATGATACTAATACATATAGCCAAAGGGATCATTGTGCCTTATACCCAATGCAGGGAAATGATACTAATGCATGTAGCCATAGGGATCATTGTGCCTTATTCCCAATGCAGGGAAATTATACTAATACATGTAACCATAGAGATCCTTGTGCCTTATACCCAATGCAGGGAAATGATACTAATACATGTAGCCATAGGGATCATTGTGCCTTATACCCAATGCAGGGAAATGATACTAATGCATGTAGCCATAGGGATCATTGTGCCTTATACCCAATGCAGGGACGTTATACTAATACATGTAGCCATAGGGATCATAGCGTATTATACCCAATGCAGGGAATTATACTAATACATGTAGCCATAGGGATCATTGTGCCTTATACCCATTGCAGGGAATTATACTAATACATATAGCCATAGGGATCTTTGTGCCATATACCTAATGCAGAGAAATGAAGCTAATACATGTAGCCATAGGGATCATTGTGCCTTTTACCCAATGCAGGGATTTATACTAATACATAGGGATCTTTGTGCCTTATACCCAATGCAGGGACATGATACTAATACATATAGCCAAAGGGATCATTGTGCCTTATACCCAATGCAGGGAAATGATACTAATGCATGTAGCCATAGGGATCATTGTGCCTTATTCCCAATGCAGGGAAATTATACTAATACATGTAACCATAGTGATCCTTGTGCCTTATACCCAATGCAGGGAAATGATACTAATACATGTAGCCATAGGGATCATTGTGCCTTATACCCAATGCAGGGAAATGATACTAATGCATGTAGCCATAGGGATCATTGTGCCTTATACCCAATGCAGGGACGTTATACTAATACATGCAGCCATAGGGATCATTGTGCCTTATACCCAATGCAGGGACATGATACTAATACATATAGCCAAAGGGATCATTGTGCCTTATACCCAATGCAGGGAAATTATACTAATGCATGTAGCCATAGGGATCATTGTGCCTTATTCCCAATGCAGGGAAATTATACTAATACATGTAACCATAGAGATCCTTGTGCCTTATACCCAATGCAGGGAAATGATACTAATACATGTAGCCATAGGGATCATTGTGCCTTATACCCAATGCAGGGAAATGATACTAATGCATGTAGCCATAGGGATCATTGTGCCTTATACCCAATGCAGGGACGTTATACTAATACATGTAGCCATAGGGATCATAGCGTATTATACCCAATGCAGGGAATTATACTAATACATGTAGCCATAGGGATCATTGTGCCTTATACCCATTGCAGGGAATTATACTAATACATATAGCCATAGGGATCTTTGTGCCATATACCTAATGCAGAGAAATGAAGCTAATACATGTAGCCATAGGGATCATTGTGCCTTTTACCCAATGCAGGGAAATTATACCAATACATGTAGCCATAGGGATCATTGTGTCTTATACCCAATGCAGGGAAATTATACTAATATATGTAGCCATAGGGATCATTGTAACTTATACCCAATGCAGGGAAATTATACTAATGCATGTAGCCATAGGGATCATTGTGCCTTATACCCAATGCAGGGAAATTATACTAATACATGTAGCCATGGGAATCATTGTGCCTTATACCCATCGCAAGGACGTTATACTAATACATGTAGACATAGGGATCATTGTGCCTTATACCCAATGCAGGGAATTATACTAATACATGTAGCCATAGGGATCATTGTGCCTTATACCCAATGCAGGGAATTATACTAATACATGTAGCCATAGGGATCATAGCGTATTATACCCAATGCAGTGAAATTATACTAATACATGTAGCCATAGGGATCATTGTTCCTTATACCCAATGCAGGGAAATGATACTAATACATGTAGCCATAGGGATCATTGTACCTTATACCTAATGCAGGGAAATGATACTAATACATGTAGCTATAGGGATCACTGTGGCTTATACCCAATGCAGGGAAATGATACTAATACATTTAGCCATAGGGATCATTGTGCCTTATACCCAATGCAGGGAATTATACTAATACATGTAGCCATAGGGATAATTGTGCCTTATACAAAATGCAGGGAAGTTTTACTAATATATGTAGCCATAGGGATCATTGTGCCTTATACCCAATGCAGGGACGTTATATTAATACATGTAGCCATAGGTATCATAGCGTATTATACCCAATGCAGGGAATGACACTAATACATGTAGCCATAGGGATCATTGTGCCTTATACCCAATGCAGGGAAATTATACTAATGCATGTAGCCATAGGGATCATTGTGCCTTATACCCAATGCAGGGACGTTATATTAATACATGTAGCCATAGGGATCATAGCGTATTATACCCAATGCAGGGAATTATACTAATACATGTAGCCATAGGGATCATTGTGCCTCATACCCATTGCAGGGAATTATACTAATAGATATAGCCATAGGGATCTTTGTGCCATATACCTAATGCAGAGAAATGAAGCTAATACATGTAGCCATAGGGATCATTGTGCCTTTTACCCAATGCAGGGAAATTATACTAATACATGTAGCCATAGGGATCATTGTGCCTTATACCCAATGCAGGGAAATTATACTAATACATGTAGCCATAGGGATCATTGTGCCTTATACTCAATTCAGGGAATTATACTAATACATGTAGCCATAGGGATCATTGTGCCTCATACCCAATGCAGGGAATTATACTAATACATGTAGCCATGGGAATCATTGTGCCTTATACCCATTGCAAGGACGTTATACTAATACATGTAGCCATAGGGATCATTGTGCCTTATACCCAATGCAGGGAATTATACTAATACATGTAGCCATAGGGATCATTGTGCCTTATACCCAATGCAGGGAATTATACTAATACATATAGCCATAGGGATCATAGCGTATTATACCCAATGCAGGGAAATTATACTAATACATGTAGCTATAGGGATCACTGTGGCTTATACCCAGTGCAGGGAAATGATACTAATACATGTAGCCATAGGGATCATTGTGCCATATACCCAATGCAGGGAAATGATACTAATACATGTAGCCATAGGGATCATTGTGCCTTATACCCAGAGCAGGGAAATTATACTAATACATGTATCCATTTGGATCATTGTGCCTTAGACCCAACGCAGGGAATTATACTAATACATGTAGCCATAGGGATCATTGTGCCTTATACCCAATGCAGGGACGTTATACTAATACATGTAGCCATAGGGATCATTGTGCCTTATACCCAATGCTGGGAATTATACTAATACATGTAGCCATAGGGATCATTGTGCCTTATACCGAATGCAGGGAATTATACCAATACATGTAGCCTTCGGGATCATTGTGCTTTATACCCAATGCAGGGAAATTATACTAATACATGTAGCCATAGGGATCATTGTGCCATATACCGAATGCAGGGAATTATACCAATACATGTAGCCATAGGGATCATTGTGCTTTATACCCAATGCAGGGAAATTATACTAATACATGTAGCCATAGGGATCATTATGCCTTATACCCAATGCAGGGAAATGATACTAATACAAATAGCAATAGGGATCATTGTGCCTTATACCCAATGCAGGGAAATGATACTAATACATGTAGCCTAAGGGATCATAGCGTATTATACCCAATGCAGGGAATTATACTAATACATGTAGCCATAGGGATCATTGTGCCTTATACCCAATGCAAGGACATGATACTAATACATATAGCCATAGGGATCATTGTGCCTTATACCCAATGCAGGGAAATGATACTAATGCATGTAGCCATATTGATCATTGTGCCTTATACCCAATGCAGGGAATTATACTAATACATGTAGCCATAGGGATCATAGCGTATTATACCCAATTCAAGGAATTATACTAATACATGTAGCCATAGGGATCATTGTGCCTTATAACCAATGCAGTGAAATGATACTAATACATGTAGCCATAGGGATCATTGTGCCTTATACCCAATGGAGGGAATTATACCAATACATGTAGCCATAGGGATCATTGTGCCTTATACCCAATGCAGGGACTTTATAGTAATACATGTAGCGATAGGGATCATGGTGCCTTATACCCAATGCAGGGAATTATACTAATACATGTAGCCATAGGGATCATTGTGCCTTATACCCAATGCAGGGAAATAATACTAATACATGTAGCCATAGATATCACTGTGCCTTATACCCAATGCAGGGAAATGATACTAATACATGTAGCCATAGGGATCATTGTGCCTTATACCCAATGCAGGGAAATAATACTAATACATGTAGCCATAGGGATCATTGTGCCTTATACCCAATGCAAGGAAATGATACTAATACATGTAGCCATAGGGATCATTGTGCCTTATACCCAATGCAGGGAATTATACTAATGCATGTAGCCATAGGGATCATTGTGCCTTATACCCAATGCAGGGACGTTATACTAATACATGTGGCCATAGGGATCATTGTGCCTTATACCCAATGCAGGGAATTATACTAATACATGTAGCCATAGGGATCATGGTGCCTTATACCCAATGCAGGGAATTATACTAATACATGTAGCCATAGGGATCATTGTGCCTTATACCCAATGCAGGGAAATTATACTAATGCATGTAACCATAGTGATCATTGTGCCTTATACCCAATGCAGGGAAATTATACTTATGCATGTAGCCATAGGGATCATTGTGCTTTATACCCAATGCAGGGAAATTATACTAATACATGTAGCCATAGGGATCTTTGTGCCTTATACCCAATGCAGGGACATGATACTAATACATAAAGCCATAGGGATCATTGTGCCTTATACCCAATGCAGGGAATTATACTAATACAAGTAGCCTTAGGGATCATAGCGTATTATACCCAATGCAGGGAATTATACTAATACATGTAGCCATAGGGATCATTGTGCCATATACCCAATGCAGGGAAATTATACTAATACATTTAGCCATAGGGATCATTGTGCCTAATACCCAATGCAGGGAAATTATACTAATACATTTAGCCATAGGGATCATTGTGCCTTATACCCAAAGCAGGGAATTATACTAATACATGTAGTCATAGGGATCATTGTGCCTTATACCCTATGCAGGGACGTTATACTAATACATGTAGCCATAGGGATCATTGTACCTTATACCCAAAAGCAGGGAAATGATACTAATACATGTAGTGATAGGGATCATTGTGCCTTATACCCAATGCAGGGAATTATACTAAAACATGTAGCCATAGGGATCATTGTGCCTTATACCCAATGCAGGGAATTATACTAATACATGTAACCATAGGGATCATAGCGTATTATACCCAATGCAGGGAGTTATACTATTACATATAGCCATAGGGATCATTGTGCCTTATACACAATGCAGGGAAATTATGCAAATACATGTAGCTATAGGGATCATTGTGCCTTATACCCAATGCAGGGAAATGATACTAATGCATGTAGCCATAGGGATCATTGTGCCTTATACCCAATGCAGGGAAATGAAACTAATACATGTAGCCATAGGGATCATTGTACCTTATACCCAAATGCAGGGAAATTATACTAATACATGTAGCCATAGGGATCATTGTGCCTTATACCCAATGCAGGGAATTATACTAATACATGTAGCCATAGGGATCATTGTGCCTTATACCCTATGCAGGGACGTTATACTAATACATGTAGCCATAGGGATCACTGTGCCTTATACCCAATGCAGGGAATTATACTAATACATGTAGCCATAGGGATCATTGTGCCTTATACACAATGCAGGGAAATGAAACTAATACATGTAGCCATAGGGATCATTGTGCCTTATACCCAATGCAGGGAATTATACTAATACATGTAGCCATAGGGATCATAGCGTATTATACCCAATGCAGGGAATTATAGTAATACATGTAGCCATAGGGATCATTGTGCCATATACCCAATGCAGGGAAATTATACTAATACAATTAGCCATAGGGATCATTGTGCCTAATACCCAATGCAGGGAAATTATACTAATACATTTAGCCATAGGGATCATTGTGCCTTATACCCAAAGCAGGGAAATTATACTAATACATGTAGTCATAGGGATCATTGTGCCTTATACCCAATGCAGGGAATTATACTAATACATGTAGCCATAGGGATCATTGTGCCTTATACCCAATGCAGGGAAATGAAACTAATACATGTAGCCATAGGGATCATTGTACCTTATACCCAAAAGCAGGGAAATGATACTAATACATGTAGTGATAGGGATCATTGTGCCTTATACCCAATGCAGGGAATTATACTAAAACATGTAGCCATAGGGATCATTGTGCCTTATACCCAATGCAGGGAATTATACTAATACATGTAACCATAGGGATCATAGCGTATTATACCCAATGCAGGGAGTTATACTATTACATATAGCCATAGGGATCATTGTGCCTTATACACAATGCAGGGAAATTATGCAAATACATGTAGCTATAGGGATCATTGTGCCTTATACCCAATGCAGGGAAATGATACTAATGCATGTAGCCATAGGGATCATTGTGCCTTATACCCAATGCAGGGAAATGAAACTAATACATGTACCCATAGGGATCATTGTACCTTATACCCAAAAGCAGGGAAATTATACTAATACATGTAGACATAGGGATCACTTTGCCTTATACCCAATGCAGGGACGTTATACTAATACATGTAGCCATAGGGATCATTGTGCCTTATACCCAATGCAGGGAAACGATACTAATACATGTAGCCATAGGGATCATTGTGCCTGATACCCAATGCAGGGAAATTATACTAATACATGTAGCCATAGGGATCATTGTGCCTTATACCCAATGCAGGGAAATGATACTAATACATGTAGCCATAGGGATCATTGTGCCATATACCCAATGCAGGGAAGTTATACTAATACATGTAGCCATAGGGATCATTGTGCCTTATACCCAATGCAGGGAAGTTATACTAATACATGTAGCCATAGGGATCATTGTGCCTTATACCCAATGCAGGGACGTTATACTAATACATGTAGCCATAGGGATCATTGTGCCTTATACCCAATGCAGGGAATTATACTAATACATTTAGCCATAGGGATCATTGTGCCTTATACCCAATGCAGGGAAATTATAATATTACATGTAACCATAGTGATCATTGTGCCTTATACCCAATGCAGGGAAATTATACTAATGCATGTAGCCATAGGGATCATAGCGTATTATACCCAATGCAGGGAATTATACTAATACATGTAGCCATAGGGATCATTGTGCCTTATACCCAATGCAGGGAAATAATACTATTACATGTAGCCATAGATATCACTGTGCCTTATACCCAATGCAGGGAAATGATACTAATGCATGTAGCAATAGGAATCATTGTGCCTTATACCCAATGCAGGGAACTATACTAATACATGTAGCCATAGGGATCATAGCGTATTATACCCAATGCAGGGAATTATACTAATACATGTAGCCATGGGAATCATTGTGCCTAATACCCAAAGCAGGGAAATTATACTAATACATTTAGCCATAGGGATCATTGGGCCTTATACCCAAAGCAGGGAAATTATACTAATACATGTAGCCATAGGGATCATTGTGCCTTATACCCAATGCAGGGAAATGAAACTAATACATGTAGCCATAGGGATCATTGTACCTTATACCCCAAAGCAGGGAAATGATACTAATACATGTGGTGATAGGGATCATTGTGCCTTATACCCAATGCAGGGAATTATACTAATACATGTAGCCATAGGGATCATTGTGCCTTATACCCAATGCAGGGAATTATACTAATACATGTAGCCATAGGGATCATAGCGTATTATACCCAATGTAGGGAGTTATACTATTACATATTGCCATAGGGATCATTGTACCTTATACACAATGCAGGGAAATGATGCTAATACATGTAGCCATAGGGATCATTGTGCCTTATTCCCAATGCAGGGAAATGATACTAATACATGTAGACATAGATATCACTGTGCCTTATACCCAATGCAGGGAATTATACTAATACAAGTAGCCTTAGGGATCATAGCGTATTATACCCAATGCAGGGAATTATACTAATACATGTAGCCATAGGGATCATTGTGCCCTATACCCAATGCAGGGAAATGATGCTAATACATGTAGCCATAGGGATCATTGTGCCTTATACCCAAATGCAGGGAAATTATACTAATACATGTAGCCATAGGGATCATTGTGCCTTATACCCAATGCAGGGAAATGATACTAATACATGTAGCCATAGGGATCATTGTGCCTTATACCCAATGCAGGGACATTATACTAATACATGTAGCCATAGGGATCATTGTGCCTTATACCCAATGCAGGGAAATTATACTAATACATGTAGCCATAGGGATCATAGCGTATTATACCCAATGCAGGGAATTATACTAATACATGTAGCCATAGGGATCATTGTGCCTTATACCCAATGCAGGGAAATAATACTATTACATGTAGCCATAGATATCACTGTGCCTTATACCCAATGCAGGGAACTATACTAATACATTTAGCCATAGGGATCATAGCGTATTATACCCAATGCAGGGAATAATACTAATACATGTAGTCATGGGAATCATTGTGCCTAATACCCAAAGCAGGGAAATTATACTAATACATTTAGCCATAGGGATCATTGGGCCTTATACCCAAAGCAGGGAAATTATACTAATACATGTAGCCATAGGGATCATTGTGCCTTATACCCAATGCAGGGAAATGAAACTAATACATGTAGCCATAGGGATCATTGTACCTTATACCCAAAAGCAGGGAAATGATACTAATACATGTGGTGATAGGGATCATTGTGCCTTATACCCAATGCAGGGAATTATACTAATACATGTAGCCATAGGGATCATTGTGCCTTATACCCAATGCAGGGAATTATACTAATACATGTAGCCATAGGGATCATAGCGTATTATACCCAATGCAGGGAGTTATACTATTACATATAGCCATAGGGATCATTGTGCCTTATACACAATGCAGGGAAATGATGCTAATACATGTAGCCATAGGGATCATTGTGCCTTATTCCCAATGCAGGGAAATGATACTAATACATGTAGACATAGATGTCACTGTGCCTTATACCCAATGCAAGGAAATGATACTAATACATGTAGCCATAGGGATCATTGTGCCTTATACCCAATGCAGGGAAATAATACTAATACATGTAGCCATAGGGATCATTGTGCCTTATACCCAATGCAAGGAAATGATACTAATACATGTAGCCATAGGGATCATTGTGCCTTATACCCAATGCAGGGAATTATACTAATGCATGTAGCCATAGGGATCATGGTGCCTTATACCCAATGCAGGGAATTATACTAATACATGTAGCCATAGGGATCATTGTGCCTTATACCCAATGCAGGGAAATTATACTAATGCATGTAACCATAGTGATCATTGTGCCTTATACCCAATGCAGGGAAATTATACTTATGCATGTAGCCATAGGGATCATTGTGCTTTATACCCAATGCAGGGAAATTATACTAATACATGTAGCCATAGGGATCTTTGTGCCTTATACCCAATGCAGGGACATGATACTAATACATAAAGCCATAGGGATCATTGTGCCTTATACCCAATGCAGGGAATTATACTAATACAAGTAGCCTTAGGGATCATAGCGTATTATACCCAATGCAGGGAATTATACTAATACATGTAGCCATAGGGATCATTGTGCCATATACCCAATGCAGGGAAATTATACTAATACATTTAGCCATAGGGATCATTGTGCCTAATACCCAATGCAGGGAAATTATACTAATACATTTAGCCATAGGGATCATTGTGCCTTATACCCAAAGCAGGGAATTATACTAATACATGTAGTCATAGGGATCATTGTGCCTTATACCCTATGCAGGGACGTTATACTAATACATGTAGCCATAGGGATCATTGTACCTTATACCCAAAAGCAGGGAAATGATACTAATACATGTAGTGATAGGGATCATTGTGCCTTATACCCAATGCAGGGAATTATACTAAAACATGTAGCCATAGGGATCATTGTGCCTTATACCCAATGCAGGGAATTATACTAATACATGTAACCATAGGGATCATAGCGTATTATACCCAATGCAGGGAGTTATACTATTACATATAGCCATAGGGATCATTGTGCCTTATACACAATGCAGGGAAATTATGCAAATACATGTAGCTATAGGGATCATTGTGCCTTATACCCAATGCAGGGAAATGATACTAATGCATGTAGCCATAGGGATCATTGTGCCTTATACCCAATGCAGGGAAATGAAACTAATACATGTAGCCATAGGGATCATTGTACCTTATACCCAAATGCAGGGAAATTATACTAATACATGTAGCCATAGGGATCATTGTGCCTTATACCCAATGCAGGGAATTATACTAATACATGTAGCCATAGGGATCATTGTGCCTTATACCCTATGCAGGGACGTTATACTAATACATGTAGCCATAGGGATCACTGTGCCTTATACCCAATGCAGGGAATTATACTAATACATGTAGCCATAGGGATCATTGTGCCTTATACACAATGCAGGGAAATGAAACTAATACATGTAGCCATAGGGATCATTGTGCCTTATACCCAATGCAGGGAATTATACTAATACATGTAGCCATAGGGATCATAGCGTATTATACCCAATGCAGGGAATTATACTAATACATGTAGCCATAGGGATCATTGTGCCATATACCCAATGCAGGGAAATTATACTAATACATTTAGCCATAGGGATCATTGTGCCTAATACCCAATGCAGGGAAATTATACTAATACATTTAGCCATAGGGATCATTGTGCCTTATACCCAAAGCAGGGAAATTATACTAATACATGTAGTCATAGGGATCATTGTGCCTTATACCCAATGCAGGGAATTATACTAATACATGTAGCCATAGGGATCATTGTGCCTTATACCCAATGCAGGGAAATGAAACTAATACATGTAGCCATAGGGATCATTGTACCTTATACCCAAAAGCAGGGAAATGATACTAATACATGTAGTGATAGGGATCATTGTGCCTTATACCCAATGCAGGGAATTATACTAAAACATGTAGCCATAGGGATCATTGTGCCTTATACCCAATGCAGGGAATTATACTAATACATGTAACCATAGGGATCATAGCGTATTATACCCAATGCAGGGAGTTATACTATTACATATAGCCATAGGGATCATTGTGCCTTATACACAATGCAGGGAAATTATGCAAATACATGTAGCTATAGGGATCATTGTGCCTTATACCCAATGCAGGGAAATGATACTAATGCATGTAGCCATAGGGATCATTGTGCCTTATACCCAATGCAGGGAAATGAAACTAATACATGTAGCCATAGGGATCATTGTACCTTATACCCAAAAGCAGGGAAATTATACTAATACATGTAGACATAGGGATCACTTTGCCTTATACCCAATGCAGGGACGTTATACTAATACATGTAGCCATAGGGATCATTGTGCCTTATACCCAATGCAGGGAAACGATACTAATACATGTAGCCATAGGGATCATTGTGCCTTATACCCAATGCAGGGAAATTATACTAATACATGTAGCCATAGGGATCATTGTGCCTTATACCCAATGCAGGGAAATGATACTAATACATGTAGCCATAGGGATCATTGTGCCATATACCCAATGCAGGGAAGTTATACTAATACATGTAGCCATAGGGATCATTGTGCCTTATACCCAATGCAGGGAAGTTATACTAATACATGTAGCCATAGGGATCATTGTGCCTTATACCCAATGCAGGGACGTTATACTAATACATGTAGCCATAGGGATCATTGTGCCTTATACCCAATGCAGGGAATTATACTAATACATTTAGCCATAGGGATCATTGTGCCTTATACCCAATGCAGGGAAATTATAATATTACATGTAACCATAGTGATCATTGTGCCTTATACCCAATGCAGGGAAATTATACTAATGCATGTAGCCATAGGGATCATAGCGTATTATACCCAATGCAGGGAATTATACTAATACATGTAGCCATAGGGATCATTGTGCCTTATACCCAATGCAGGGAAATAATACTATTACATGTAGCCATAGATATCACTGTGCCTTATACCCAATGCAGGGAAATGATACTAATGCATGTAGCAATAGGAATCATTGTGCCTTATACCCAATGCAGGGAACTATACTAATACATGTAGCCATAGGGATCATAGCGTATTATACCCAATGCAGGGAATTATACTAATACATGTAGTCATAGGGATCATTGTGCCTAATACCCAAAGCAGGGAAATTATACTAATACATTTAGCCATAGGGATCATTGGGCCTTATACCCAAAGCAGGGAAATTATACTAATACATGTAGCCATAGGGATCATTGTGCCTTATACCCAATGCAGGGAAATGAAACTAATACATGTAGCCATAGGGATCATTGTACCTTATACCCAAAAGCAGGGAAATGATACTAATACATGTGGTGATAGGGATCATTGTGCCTTATACCCAAATGCAGGGAAATTATACTAATACATGTAGCCATAGGGATCATTGTGCCTTATACCCAATGCAGGGAAATGATACTAATACATGTAGCCATAGGGATCATTGTGCCTTATACCCAATGCAGGGACATTATACTAATACATGTAGCCATAGGGATCATTGTGCCTTATACCCAATGCAGGGAAATGATACTAATACATGTAGCTATAGGGATCATAGCGTATTATACCCAATGCAGGGAATTATACTAATACATGTAGCCATAGGGATCATTGTGCCTTATACCCAATGCAGGGAAATAATACTATTACATGTAGCCATAGATATCACTGTGCCTTATACCCAATGCAGGGAACTATACTAATACATTTAGCCATAGGGATCATAGCGTATTATACCCAATGCAGGGAATAATACTAATACATGTAGTCATGGGAATCATTGTGCCTAATACCCAAAGCAGGGAAATTATACTAATACATTTAGCCATAGGGATCATTGGGCCTTATACCCAAAGCAGGGAAATTATACTAATACATGTAGCCATAGGGATCATTGTGCCTTATACCCAATGCAGGGAAATGAAACTAATACATGTAGCCATAGGGATCATTGTACCTTATACCCAAAAGCAGGGAAATGATACTAATACATGTGGTGATAGGGATCATTGTGCCTTATACCCAATGCAGGGAATTATACTAATACATGTAGCCATAGGGATCATTGTGCCTTATACCCAATGCAGGGAATTATACTAATACATGTAGCCATAGGGATCATAGCGTATTATACCCAATGCAGGGAGTTATACTATTACATATAGCCATAGGGATCATTGTGCCTTATACACAATGCAGGGAAATGATGCTAATACATGTAGCCATAGGGATCATTGTGCCTTATTCCCAATGCAGGGAAATGATACTAATACATGTAGACATAGATATCACTGTGCCTTATACCCAATGCAAGGAAATGATACTAATACATGTAGCCATAGGGATCATTGTGCCTTATACCCAATGCAGGGAAATAATACTAATACATGTAGCCATAGGGATCATTGTGCCTTATACCCAATGCAAGGAAATGATACTAATACATGTAGCCATAGGGATCATTGTGCCTTATACCCAATGCAGGGAATTATACTAATGCATGTAGCCATAGGGATCATTGTGCCTTATACCCAATGCAGGGACGTTATACTAATACATGTAGCCATAGGGATCATTGTGCCTTATACCCAATGCAGGGAATTATACTAATACATGTAGCCATAGGGATCATTGTGCCTTATACCCAATGCAGGGAATTATACTAATACAT
This sequence comes from Taudactylus pleione, assembly GCA_031769625.1. NCBI lineage: Eukaryota > Metazoa > Chordata > Amphibia > Anura > Myobatrachidae > Taudactylus > Taudactylus pleione. The sequence continues at coordinate 1,479,872 of JAUIMM010000046.1, read as the reverse complement.
GTAGCCATAGGGATCATAGCGTATTATACCCAATGCAGGGAGTTATACTATTACATATAGCCATAGGGATCATTGTGCCTTATACACAATGCAGGGAAATGATGCTAATACATGTAGCCATAGGGATCATTGTGCCTTATTCCCAATGCAGGGAAATGATACTAATACATGTAGACATAGATATCACTGTGCCTTATACCCAATGCAAGGAAATGATACTAATACATGTAGCCATAGGGATCATTGTGCCTTATACCCAATGCAGGGAAATAATACTAATACATGTAGCCATAGGGATCATTGTGCCTTATACCCAATGCAAGGAAATGATACTAATACATGTAGCCATAGGGATCATTGTGCCTTATACCCAATGCAGGGAATTATACTAATGCATGTAGCCATAGGGATCATTGTGCCTTATACCCAATGCAGGGACGTTATACTAATACATGTAGCCATAGGGATCATTGTGCCTTATACCCAATGCAGGGAAATTATACTAATGCATGTAACCATAGTGATCATTGTGCCTTATACCCAATGCCGGAAAATTATACTAATGCATGTAGCCATAGGGATCATTGTGCCTTATACCCAATGCAGGGAAATTATACTATTACATGTAACAATAGTGATCATTGTGCCTTATACCCAATGCAGGGAAATGATACTAATACATGTAGCCATAGGGATCATTGTGCCTTATACCCAATGCAGGGAAATTATACTTATACATATAGCGATAGGGATCATTGTGCTTTATACCCAATGCAGGGAAATTATACTAATACATGTAGCCATAGGGATCTTTGTGCCTTATACCCAATGCAGGGACATGATACTAATACATAAAGCCATAGGGATCATTGTGCCTTATACCCAATGCAGGGAATTATACTAATACAAGTAGCCTTAGGGATCATAGCGTATTATACCCAATGCAGGGAATTATACTAATACATGTAGCCATAGGGATCATTGTGCCTTATACCCAATGCAGGGAAATAATACTATTACATGTAGCCATAGATATCACTGTGCCTTATACCCAATGCAGGGAAATGATACTAATGCATGTAGCAATAGGAATCATTGTGCCTTATACCCAATGCAGGGAACTATACTAATACATGTAGCCATAGGGATCATAGCGTATTATACCCAATGCAGGGAATTATACTAATACATGTAGCCATGGGAATCATTGTGCCTAATACCCAAAGCAGGGAAATTATACTAATACATTTAGCCATAGGGATCATTGGGCCTTATACCCAAAGCAGGGAAATTATACTAATACATGTAGCCATAGGGATCATTGTGCCTTATACCCAATGCAGGGAAATGAAACTAATACATGTAGCCATAGGGATCATTGTACCTTATACCCAAAAGCAGGGAAATGATACTAATACATGTGGTGATAGGGATCATTGTGCCTTATACCCAATGCAGGGAATTATACTAATACATGTAGCCATAGGGATCATTGTGCCTTATACCCAATGCAGGGAATTATACTAATACATGTAGCCATAGGGATCATAGCGTATTATACCCAATGCAGGGAGTTATACTATTACATATAGCCATAGGGATCATTGTACCTTATACACAATGCAGGGAAATGATGCTAATACATGTAGCCATAGGGATCATTGTGCCTTATTCCGAATGCAGGGAAATGATACTAATACATGTAGACATAGATATCACTGTGCCTTATACCCAATGCAGGGAATTATACTAATACAAGTAGCCTTAGGTATCATAGCGTATTATACCCAATGCAGGGAATTATACTAATACATGTAGCCATAGGGATCATTGTGCCCTATACCCAATGCAGGGAAATGATGCTAATACATGTAGCCATAGGGATCATTGTGCCTTATACCCAAATGCAGGGAAATTATACTAATACATGTAGCCATAGGGATCATTGTGCCTTATACCCAATGCAGGGAAATGATACTAATACATGTAGCCATAGGGATCATTGTGCCTTATACCCAATGCAGGGACATTATACTAATACATGTAGCCATAGGGATCATTGTGCCTTATACCCAATGCAGGGAAATTATACTAATACATGTAGCCATAGGGATCATAGCGTATTATACCCAATGCAGGGAATTATACTAATACATGTAGCCATAGGGATCATTGTGCCTTATACCCAATGCAGGGAAATAATACTATTACATGTAGCCATAGATATCACTGTGCCTTATACCCAATGCAGGGAACTATACTAATACATTTAGCCATAGGGATCATAGCGTATTATACCCAATGCAGGGAATAATACTAATACATGTAGTCATGGGAATCATTGTGCCTAATACCCAAAGCAGGGAAATTATACTAATACATTTAGCCATAGGGATCATTGGGCCTTATACCCAAAGCAGGGAAATTATACTAATACATGTAGCCATAGGGATCATTGTGCCTTATACCCAATGCAGGGAAATGAAACTAATACATGTAGCCATAGGGATCATTGTACCTTATACCCAAAAGCAGGGAAATGATACTAATACATGTGGTGATAGGGATCATTGTGCCTTATACCCAATGCAGGGAATTATACTAATACATGTAGCCATAGGGATCATTGTGCCTTATACCCAATGCAGGGAATTATACTAATACATGTAGCCATAGGGATCATAGCGTATTATACCCAATGCAGGGAGTTATACTATTACATATAGCCATAGGGATCATTGTGCCTTATACACAATGCAGGGAAATGATGCTAATACATGTAGCCATAGGGATCATTGTGCCTTATTCCCAATGCAGGGAAATGATACTAATACATGTAGACATAGATATCACTGTGCCTTATACCCAATGCAAGGAAATGATACTAATACATGTAGCCATAGGGATCATTGTGCCTTATACCCAATGCAGGGAAATAATACTAATACATGTAGCCATAGGGATCATTGTGCCTTATACCCAATGCAAGGAAATGATACTAATACATGTAGCCATAGGGATCATTGTGCCTTATACCCAATGCAGGGAATTATACTAATGCATGTAGCCATAGGGATCATTGTGCCTTATACCCAATGCAGGGACGTTATACTAATACATGTAGCCATAGGGATCATTGTGCCTTATACCCAATGCAGGGAATTATACTAATACATGTAGCCATAGGGATCATTGTGCCTTATACCCAATGCAGGGAAATTATACTAATGCATGTAACCATAGTGATCATTGTGCCTTATACCCAATGCCGGAAAATTATACTAATGCATGTAGCCATAGGGATCATTGTGCCTTATACCCAATGCAGGGAAATTATACTATTACATGTAACAATAGTGATCATTGTGCCTTATACCCAATGCAGGGAAATGATACTAATACATGTAGCCATAGGGATCATTGTGCCTTATACCCAATGCAGGGAAATTATACTTATACATATAGCGATAGGGATCATTGTGCTTTATACCCAATGCAGGGAAATTATACTAATACATGTAGCCATAGGGATCTTTGTGCCTTATACCCAATGCAGGGACATGATACTAATACATAAAGCCATAGGGATCATTGTGCCTTATACCCAATGCAGGGAATTATACTAATACAAGTAGCCTTAGGGATCATAGCGTATTATACCCAATGCAGGGAATTATACTAATACATGTAGCCATAGGGATCATTGTGCCTTATACCCAATGCAGGGAAATAATACTATTACATGTAGCCATAGATATCACTGTGCCTTATACCCAATGCAGGGAAATGATACTAATGCATGTAGCAATAGGAATCATTGTGCCTTATACCCAATGCAGGGAACTATACTAATACATGTAGCCATAGGGATCATAGCGTATTATACCCAATGCAGGGAATTATACTAATACATGTAGCCATGGGAATCATTGTGCCTAATACCCAAAGCAGGGAAATTATACTAATACATTTAGCCATAGGGATCATTGGGCCTTATACCCAAAGCAGGGAAATTATACTAATACATGTAGCCATAGGGATCATTGTGCCTTATACCCAATGCAGGGAAATGAAACTAATACATGTAGCCATAGGGATCATTGTACCTTATACCCAAAAGCAGGGAAATGATACTAATACATGTGGTGATAGGGATCATTGTGCCTTATACCCAATGCAGGGAATTATACTAATACATGTAGCCATAGGGATCATTGTGCCTTATACCCAATGCAGGGAATTATACTAATACATGTAGCCATAGGGATCATAGCGTATTATACCCAATGCAGGGAGTTATACTATTACATATAGCCATAGGGATCATTGTACCTTATACACAATGCAGGGAAATGATGCTAATACATGTAGCCATAGGGATCATTGTGCCTTATTCCGAATGCAGGGAAATGATACTAATACATGTAGACATAGATATCACTGTGCCTTATACCCAATGCAGGGAATTATACTAATACAAGTAGCCTTAGGTATCATAGCGTATTATACCCAATGCAGGGAATTATACTAATACATGTAGCCATAGGGATCATTGTGCCCTATACCCAATGCAGGGAAATGATGCTAATACATGTAGCCATAGGGATCATTGTGCCTTATACCCAAATGCAGGGAAATTATACTAATACATGTAGCCATAGGGATCATTGTGCCTTATACCCAATGCAGGGAAATGATACTAATACATGTAGCCATAGGGATCATTGTGCCTTATACCCAATGCAGGGACATTATACTAATACATGTAGCCATAGGGATCATTGTGCCTTATACCCAATGCAGGGAAATTATACTAATACATGTAGCCATAGGGATCATAGCGTATTATACCCAATGCAGGGAATTATACTAATACATGTAGCCATAGGGATCATTGTGCCTTATACCCAATGCAGGGAAATAATACTATTACATGTAGCCATAGATATCACTGTGCCTTATACCCAATGCAGGGAACTATACTAATACATTTAGCCATAGGGATCATAGCGTATTATACCCAATGCAGGGAATAATACTAATACATGTAGTCATGGGAATCATTGTGCCTAATACCCAAAGCAGGGAAATTATACTAATACATTTAGCCATAGGGATCATTGGGCCTTATACCCAAAGCAGGGAAATTATACTAATACATGTAGCCATAGGGATCATTGTGCCTTATACCCAATGCAGGGAAATGAAACTAATACATGTAGCCATAGGGATCATTGTACCTTATACCCAAAAGCAGGGAAATGATACTAATACATGTGGTGATAGGGATCATTGTGCCTTATACCCAATGCAGGGAATTATACTAATACATGTAGCCATAGGGATCATTGTGCCTTATACCCAATGCAGGGAATTATACTAATACATGTAGCCATAGGGATCATAGCGTATTATACCCAATGCAGGGAGTTATACTATTACATATAGCCATAGGGATCATTGTGCCTTATACACAATGCAGGGAAATGATGCTAATACATGTAGCCATAGGGATCATTGTGCCTTATTCCCAATGCAGGGAAATGATACTAATACATGTAGACATAGATATCACTGTGCCTTATACCCAATGCAAGGAAATGATACTAATACATGTAGCCATAGGGATCATTGTGCCTTATACCCAATGCAGGGAAATAATACTAATACATGTAGCCATAGGGATCATTGTGCCTTATACCCAATGCAAGGAAATGATACTAATACATGTAGCCATAGGGATCATTGTGCCTTATACCCAATGCAGGGAATTATACTAATGCATGTAGCCATAGGGATCATTGTGCCTTATACCCAATGCAGGGACGTTATACTAATACATGTAGCCATAGGGATCATTGTGCCTTATACCCAATGCAGGGAATTATACTAATACATGTAGCCATAGGGATCATTGTGCCTTATACCCAATGCAGGGAAATTATACTAATGCATGTAACCATAGTGATCATTGTGCCTTATACCCAATGCCGGAAAATTATACTAATGCATGTAGCCATAGGGATCATTGTGCCTTATACCCAATGCAGGGAAATTATACTATTACATGTAACAATAGTGATCATTGTGCCTTATACCCAATGCAGGGAAATGATACTAATACATGTAGCCATAGGGATCATTGTGCCTTATACCCAATGCAGGGAAATTATACTTATACATATAGCGATAGGGATCATTGTGCTTTATACCCAATGCAGGGAAATTATACTAATACATGTAGCCATAGGGATCTTTGTGCCTTATACCCAATGCAGGGACATGATACTAATACATAAAGCCATAGGGATCATTGTGCCTTATACCCAATGCAGGGAATTATACTAATACAAGTAGCCTTAGGGATCATAGCGTATTATACCCAATGCAGGGAATTATACTAATACATGTAGCCATAGGGATCATTGTGCCTTATACCCAATGCAGGGAAATGATGCTAATACATGTAGCCATAGGGATCATTGTGCCTTATACCCAAATGCAGGGAAATTATACTAATACATGTAGCCATAGGGATCATTGTGCCTTATACCCAATGCAGGGAATTATACTAATACATGTAGCCATAGGGATCATTGTGCCTTATACCCAATGCAGGGACATTATACTAATACATGTAGCCATAGGGATCATTGTGCCTTATACCCAATGCAGGGAAATTATACTAATACATGTAGCCATAGGGATCATAGCGTATTATACCCAATGCAGGGAATTATACTAATACATGTAGCCATGGGAATCATTGTGCCTAATACCCAAAGCAGGGAAATTATACTAATACATTTAGCCATAGGGATCATTGGGCCTTATACCCAATGCAGGGAAATTATACTAATACATGTAGCCATAGGGATCATTGTACCTTATACCCAAAAGCAGGGAAATGATACTAATACATGTGGTGATAGGGATCATTGTGCCTTATACCCAATGCAGGGAATTATACTAATACATGTAGCCATAGGGATCATTGTGCCTTATACCCAATGCAGGGAATTATACTAATACATGTAGCCATAGGGATCATAGCGTATTATACCCAATGCAGGGAGTTATACTATTACATATAGCCATAGGGATCATTGTGCCTTATACACAATGCAAGGAAATGATACTAATACATGTAGCCAAAGGGATCATTGTGCCTTATACCCAATGCAGGGAAATAATACTAATACATGTAGCCATAGGGATCTTTGTGCCTTATACCCAATGCAAGGAAATGATACTAATACATGTAGCCATAGGGATCATTGTGCATTATACCCAATGCAGGGAATTATACTAATGCATGTAGCCATAGGGATCATTGTGCCTTATACCCAATGCAGGGACGTTATACTAATACATGTAGCCATAGGGATCATTGTGCCTTATACCCAATGCAGGGAATTATACTAATACATGTAGCCATAGGGATCATGGTGCCTTATACCCAATGCAGGGAATTATACTAATACATGTAGCCATAGGGATCATTGTGCCTTATACCCAATGCAGGGAAATTATACTAATGCATGTAACCATAGTGATCATTGTGCCTTATACCCAATGCCGGAAAATTATATTAATGCATGTAGCCATAGGGATCATTGTGCCTTATACCCAATGCAGGGAAATTATACTATTACATGTAGCCATAGGGATCATTGTGCCTTATACCCAATGCAGGGAAATGATACTAATACATGTAGCCATAGGGATCATTGTGCCTTATACCCAATGCAGGGAAATTATACTTATACATGTAGCCATAGGGATCTTTGTGCCTTATACCCAATGCAGGGACATGATACTAATACATAAAGCCATAGGGATCATTGTGCCTTATACCCAATGCAGGGAATTATACTAATACAAGTAGCCTTAGGGATCATAGCGTATTATACCCAATGCAGGGAATTATACTAATACATGTAGCCATAGGGATCATTGTGCCTTATACCCAATGCAGGGAAATGATGCTAATACATGTAGCCATAGGGATCATTGTGCCTTATACCCAATGCAGGGAATTATACTAATACATATAGCCATAGGGATCATTGTGCCTTATACCCAATGCAGGAACATTATACTAATACATGTAGCCATAGGGATCATTGTGCCTTATACCCAATGCAGGGAAATTATACTAATACATGTAGCCATAGGGATCATAGCGTATTATACCCAATGCAGGGATTTATACTAATACATAGGGATCATTGTGCCTTATACCCAATGCAGGGAAATGATACTAATACATGTAGCCATAGGGATCATAGCGTATTATACCCAATGCAGGGATTTATACTAATACATAGGGATCATTGTGCCTTATACCCAATGCAGGGACATGATACTAATACATATAGCCAAAGGGATCATTGTGCCTTATACCCAATGCAGGGAAATGATACTAATGCATGTAGCCATAGGGATCATTGTGCCTTATTCCCAATGCAGGGAAATTATACTAATACATGTAACCATAGTGATCCTTGTGCCTTATACCCAATGCAGGGAAATGATACTAATACATGTAGCCATAGGGATCATTGTGCCTTATACCCAATGCAGGGAAATGATACTAATGCATGTAGCCATAGGGATCATTGTGCCTTATACCCAATGCAGGGACGTTATACTAATACATGCAGCCATAGGGATCATTGTGCCTTATACCCAATGCAGGGACATGATACTAATACATATAGCCAAAGGGATCAATGTGCCTTATACCCAATGCAGGGAAATGATACTAATGCATGTAGCCATAGGGATCATTGTGCCTTATTCCCAATGCAGGGAAATTATACTAATACATGTAACCATAGAGATCCTTGTGCCTTATACCCAATGCAGGGAAATGATACTAATACATGTAGCCATAGGGATCATTGTGCCTTATACCCAATGCAGGGAAATGATACTAATGCATGTAGCCATAGGGATCATTGTGCCTTATACCCAATGCAGGGACGTTATACTAATACATGTAGCCATAGGGATCATAGCGTATTATACCCAATGCAGGGAATTATACTAATACATGTAGCCATAGGGATCATTGTGCCTTATACCCATTGCAGGGAATTATACTAATACATATAGCCATAGGGATCTTTGTGCCATATACCTAATGCAGAGAAATGAAGCTAATACATGTAGCCATAGGGATCATTGTGCCTTTTACCCAATGCAGGGATTTATACTAATACATAGGGATCATTGTGCCTTATACCCAATGCAGGGACATGATACTAATACATATAGCCAAAGGGATCATTGTGCCTTATACCCAATGCAGGGAAATGATACTAATGCATGTAGCCATAGGGATCATTGTGCCTTATTCCCAATGCAGGGAAATTATACTAATACATGTAACCATAGTGATCCTTGTGCCTTATACCCAATGCAGGGAAATGATACTAATACATGTAGCCATAGGGATCATTGTGCCTTATACCCAATGCAGGGAAATGATACTAATGCATGTAGCCATAGGGATCATTGTGCCTTATACCCAATGCAGGGACGTTATACTAATACATGCAGCCATAGGGATCATTGTGCCTTATACCCAATGCAGGGACATGATACTAATACATATAGCCAAAGGGATCATTGTGCCTTATACCCAATGCAGGGAAATGATACTAATGCATGTAGCCATAGGGATCATTGTGCCTTATTCCCAATGCAGGGAAATTATACTAATACATGTAACCATAGAGATCCTTGTGCCTTATACCCAATGCAGGGAAATGATACTAATACATGTAGCCATAGGGATCATTGTGCCTTATACCCAATGCAGGGAAATGATACTAATGCATGTAGCCATAGGGATCATTGTGCCTTATACCCAATGCAGGGACGTTATACTAATACATGTAGCCATAGGGATCATAGCGTATTATACCCAATGCAGGGAATTATACTAATACATGTAGCCATAGGGATCATTGTGCCTTATACCCATTGCAGGGAATTATACTAATACATATAGCCATAGGGATCTTTGTGCCATATACCTAATGCAGAGAAATGAAGCTAATACATGTAGCCATAGGGATCATTGTGCCTTTTACCCAATGCAGGGAAATTATACCAATACATGTAGCCATAGGGATCATTGTGTCTTATACCCAATGCAGGGAAATTATACTAATATATGTAGCCATAGGGATCATTGTAACTTATACCCAATGCAGGGAAATTATACTAATGCATGTAGCCATAGGGATCATTGTGCCTTATACCCAATGCAGGGAAATTATACTAATACATGTAGCCATGGGAATCATTGTGCCTTATACCCATCGCAAGGACGTTATACTAATACATGTAGACATAGGGATCATTGTGCCTTATACCCAATGCAGGGAATTATACTAATACATGTAGCCATAGGGATCATTGTGCCTTATACCCAATGCAGGGAATTATACTAATACATGTAGCCATAGGGATCATAGCGTATTATACCCAATGCAGTGAAATTATACTAATACATGTAGCCATAGGGATCATTGTTCCTTATACCCAATGCAGGGAAATGATACTAATACATGTAGCCATAGGGATCATTGTACCTTATACCTAATGCAGGGAAATGATACTAATACATGTAGCTATAGGGATCACTGTGGCTTATACCCAATGCAGGGAAATGATACTAATACATTTAGCCATAGGGATCATTGTGCCTTATACCCAATGCAGGGAATTATACTAATACATGTAGCCATAGGGATAATTGTGCCTTATACAAAATGCAGGGAAGTTTTACTAATATATGTAGCCATAGGGATCATTGTGCCTTATACCCAATGCAGGGACGTTATATTAATACATGTAGCCATAGGTATCATAGCGTATTATACCCAATGCAGGGAATGACACTAATACATGTAGCCATAGGGATCATTGTGCCTTATACCCAATGCAGGGAAATTATACTAATGCATGTAGCCATAGGGATCATTGTGCCTTATACCCAATGCAGGGACGTTATATTAATACATGTAGCCATAGGGATCATAGCGTATTATACCCAATGCAGGGAATTATACTAATACATGTAGCCATAGGGATCATTGTGCCTCATACCCATTGCAGGGAATTATACTAATAGATATAGCCATAGGGATCTTTGTGCCATATACCTAATGCAGAGAAATGAAGCTAATACATGTAGCCATAGGGATCATTGTGCCTTTTACCCAATGCAGGGAAATTATACTAATACATGTAGCCATAGGGATCATTGTGCCTTATACCCAATGCAGGGAAATTATACTAATACATGTAGCCATAGGGATCATTGTGCCTTATACTCAATTCAGGGAATTATACTAATACATGTAGCCATAGGGATCATTGTGCCTCATACCCAATGCAGGGAATTATACTAATACATGTAGCCATGGGAATCATTGTGCCTTATACCCATTGCAAGGACGTTATACTAATACATGTAGCCATAGGGATCATTGTGCCTTATACCCAATGCAGGGAATTATACTAATACATGTAGCCATAGGGATCATTGTGCCTTATACCCAATGCAGGGAATTATACTAATACATGTAGCCATAGGGATCATAGCGTATTATACCCAATGCAGGGAAATTATACTAATACATGTAGCTATAGGGATCACTGTGGCTTATACCCAGTGCAGGGAAATGATACTAATACATGTAGCCATAGGGATCATTGTGCCATATACCCAATGCAGGGAAATGATACTAATACATGTAGCCATAGGGATCATTGTGCCTTATACCCAGAGCAGGGAAATTATACTAATACATGTATCCATTTGGATCATTGTGCCTTAGACCCAACGCAGGGAATTATACTAATACATGTAGCCATAGGGATCATTGTGCCTTATACCCAATGCAGGGACGTTATACTAATACATGTAGCCATAGGGATCATTGTGCCTTATACCCAATGCTGGGAATTATACTAATACATGTAGCCATAGGGATCATTGTGCCTTATACCGAATGCAGGGAATTATACCAATACATGTAGCCTTCGGGATCATTGTGCTTTATACCCAATGCAGGGAAATTATACTAATACATGTAGCCATAGGGATCATTGTGCCATATACCGAATGCAGGGAATTATACCAATACATGTAGCCATAGGGATCATTGTGCTTTATACCCAATGCAGGGAAATTATACTAATACATGTAGCCATAGGGATCATTATGCCTTATACCCAATGCAGGGAAATGATACTAATACAAATAGCAATAGGGATCATTGTGCCTTATACCCAATGCAGGGAAATGATACTAATACATGTAGCCTAAGGGATCATAGCGTATTATACCCAATGCAGGGAATTATACTAATACATGTAGCCATAGGGATCATTGTGCCTTATACCCAATGCAAGGACATGATACTAATACATATAGCCATAGGGATCATTGTGCCTTATACCCAATGCAGGGAAATGATACTAATGCATGTAGCCATATTGATCATTGTGCCTTATACCCAATGCAGGGAATTATACTAATACATGTAGCCATAGGGATCATAGCGTATTATACCCAATTCAAGGAATTATACTAATACATGTAGCCATAGGGATCATTGTGCCTTATAACCAATGCAGTGAAATGATACTAATACATGTAGCCATAGGGATCATTGTGCCTTATACCCAATGGAGGGAATTATACCAATACATGTAGCCATAGGGATCATTGTGCCTTATACCCAATGCAGGGACTTTATAGTAATACATGTAGCGATAGGGATCATGGTGCCTTATACCCAATGCAGGGAATTATACTAATACATGTAGCCATAGGGATCATTGTGCCTTATACCCAATGCAGGGAAATAATACTAATACATGTAGCCATAGATATCACTGTGCCTTATACCCAATGCAGGGAAATGATACTAATACATGTAGCCATAGGGATCATTGTGCCTTATACCCAATGCAGGGAAATAATACTAATACATGTAGCCATAGGGATCATTGTGCCTTATACCCAATGCAAGGAAATGATACTAATACATGTAGCCATAGGGATCATTGTGCCTTATACCCAATGCAGGGAATTATACTAATGCATGTAGCCATAGGGATCATTGTGCCTTATACCCAATGCAGGGACGTTATACTAATACATGTAGCCATAGGGATCATTGTGCCTTATACCCAATGCAGGGAATTACACTAATACATGTAGCCATAGGGATCATGGTGCCTTATACCCAATGCAGGGAATTATACTAATACATGTAGCCATAGGGATCATTGTGCCTTATACCCAATGCAGGGAAATTATACTAATGCATGTAACCATAGTGATCATTGTGCCTTATACCCAATGCAGGGAAATTATACTTATGCATGTAGCCATAGGGATCATTGTGCTTTATACCCAATGCAGGGAAATTATACTAATACATGTAGCCATAGGGATCATTGTACCTTATACACAATGCAGGGAAATGATGCTAATACATGTAGCCATAGGGATCATTGTGCCTTATTCCCAATGCAGGGAAATGATACTAATACATGTAGACATAGATATCACTGTGCCTTATACCCAATGCAGGGAATTATACTAATACAAGTAGCCTTAGGGATCATAGCGTATTATACCCAATGCAGGGAATTATACTAATACATGTAGCCATAGGGATCATTGTGCCCTATACCCAATGCAGGGAAATGATGCTAATACATGTAGCCATAGGGATCATTGTGCCTTATACCCAAATGCAGGGAAATTATACTAATACATGTAGCCATAGGGATCATTGTGCCTTATACCCAATGCAGGGAAATGATACTAATACATGTAGCCATAGGGATCATTGTGCCTTATACCCAATGCAGGGACATTATACTAATACATGTAGCCATAGGGATCATTGTGCCTTATACCCAATGCAGGGAAATTATACTAATACATGTAGCCATAGGGATCATAGCGTATTATACCCAATGCAGGGAATTATACTAATACATGTAGCCATAGGGATCATTGTGCCTTATACCCAATGCAGGGAAATAATACTATTACATGTAGCCATAGATATCACTGTGCCTTATACCCAATGCAGGGAAATGATACTAATGCATGTAGCCATAGGAATCATTGTGCCTTATACCCAATGCAGGGAACTATACTAATACATTTAGCCATAGGGATCATAGCGTATTATACCCAATGCAGGGAATAATACTAATACATGTAGTCATGGGAATCATTGTGCCTAATACCCAAAGCAGGGAAATTATACTAATACATTTAGCCATAGGGATCATTGGGCCTTATACCCAAAGCAGGGAAATTATACTAATACATGTAGCCATAGGGATCATTGTGCCTTATACCCAATGCAGGGAAATGAAACTAATACATGTAGCCATAGGGATCATTGTACCTTATACCCAAAAGCAGGGAAATGATACTAATACATGTGGTGATAGGGATCATTGTGCCTTATACCCAATGCAGGGAATTATACTAATACATGTAGCCATAGGGATCATTGTGCCTTATACCCAATGCAGGGAATTATACTAATACATGTAGCCATAGGGATCATAGCGTATTATACCCAATGCAGGGAGTTATACTATTACATATAGCCATAGGGATCATTGTGCCTTATACACAATGCAGGGAAATGATGCTAATACATGTAGCCATAGGGATCATTGTGCCTTATTCCCAATGCAGGGAAATGATACTAATACATGTAGACATAGATAACACTGTGCCTTATACCCAATGCAAGGAAATGATACTAATACATGTAGCCATAGGGATCATTGGGCCTTATACCCAATGCAGGGAAATAATACTAATACATGTAGCCATAGGGATCATTGTGCCTTATACCCAATGCAAGGAAATGATACTAATACATGTAGCCATAGGGATCATTGTGCCTTATACCCAATGCAGGGAATTATACTAATGCATGTAGCCATAGGGATCATTGTGCCTTATACCCAATGCAGGGACGTTATACTAATACATGTAGCCATAGGGATCATTGTGCCTTATACCCAATGCAGGGAATTATACTAATACATGTAGCCATAGGGATCATTGTGCCTTATACCCAATGCAGGGAAATTATACTAATGCATGTAACCATAGTGATCATTGTGCCTTATACCCAATGCCGGAAAATTATACTAATGCATGTAGCCATAGGGATCATTGTGCCTTATACCCAATGCAGGGAAATTATACTATTACATGTAACCATAGTGATCATTGTGCCTTATACCCAATGCAGGGAAATGATACTAATACATGTAGCCATAGGGATCATTGTGCCTTATACCCAATGCAGGGAAATTATACTTATACATATAGCGATAGGGATCATTGTGCTTTATACCCAATGCAGGGAAATTATACTAATACATGTAGCCATAGGGATCTTTGTGCCTTATACCCAATGCAGGGACATGATACTAATACATAAAGCCATAGGGATCATTGTGCCTTATACCCAATGCAGGGAATTATACTAATACAAGTAGCCTTAGGGATCATAGCGTATTATACCCAATGCAGGGAATTATACTAATACATGTAGCCATAGGGATCATTGTGCCTTATACCCAATGCAGGGAAATGATGCTAATACATGTAGCCATAGGGATCATTGTGCCTTATACCCAAATGCAGGGAAATTATACTAATAAATGTAGCCATAGGGATCATTGTGCCTTATACCCAATGCAGGGAATTATACTAATACATGTAGCCATAGGGATCATTGTGCCTTATACCCAATGCAGGGACATTATACTAATACATGTAGCCATAGGGATCATTGTGCCTTATACCCAATGCAGGGAAATTATACTAATACATGTAGCCATAGGGATCATAGCGTATTATACCCAATGCAGGGAATTATACTAATACATGTAGCCATGGGAATCATAGTGCCTAATACCCAAAGCAGGGAAATTATACTAATACATTTAGCCATAGGGATCATTGGGCCTTATACCCAATGCAGGGAAATTATACTAATACATGTAGCCATAGGGATCATTGTACCTTATACCCAAAAGCAGGGAAATGATACTAATACATGTGGTGATAGGGATCATTGTGCCTTATACCCAATGCAGGGAATTATACTAATACATGTAGCCATAGGGATCATTGTGCCTTATACCCAATGCAGGGAATTATACTAATACATGTAGCCATAGGGATCATAGCGTATTATACCCAATGCAGGGAGTTATACTATTACATATAGCCATAGGGATCATTGTGCCTTATACACAATGCAAGGAAATGATACTAATACATGTAGCCAAAGGGATCATTGTGCCTTATACCCAATGCAGGGAAATAATACTAATACATGTAGCCATAGGGATCTTTGTGCCTTATACCCAATGCAAGGAAATGATACTAATACATGTAGCCATAGGGATCATTGTGCCTTATACCCAATGCAGGGAATTATACTAATGCATGTAGCCATAGGGATCATTGTGCCTTATACCCAATGCAGGGACGTTATACTAATACATGTAGCCATAGGGATCATTGTGCCTTATACCCAATGCAGGGAATTATACTAATACATGTAGCCATAGGGATCATGGTGCCTTATACCCAATGCAGGGAATTATACTAATACATGTAGCCATAGGGATCATTGTGCCTTATACCCAATGCAGGGAAATTATACTAATGCATGTAACCATAGTGATCATTGTGCCTTATACCCAATGCCGGAAAATTATATTAATGCATGTAGCCATAGGGATCATTGTGCCTTATACCCAATGCAGGGAAATTATACTATTACATGTAGCCATAGGGATCATTGTGCCTTATACCCAATGCAGGGAAATGATACTAATACATGTAGCCATAGGGATCATTGTGCCTTATACCCAATGCAGGGAAATTATACTTATACATGTAGCCATAGGGATCTTTGTGCCTTATACCCAATGCAGGGACATGATACTAATACATAAAGCCATAGGGATCATTGTGCCTTATACCCAATGCAGGGAATTATACTAATACAAGTAGCCTTAGGGATCATAGCGTATTATACCCAATGCAGGGAATTATACTAATACATGTAGCCATAGGGATCATTGTGCCTTATACCCAATGCAGGGAAATGATGCTAATACATGTAGCCATAGGGATCATTGTGCCTTATACCCAATGCAGGGAATTATACTAATACATATAGCCATAGGGATCATTGTGCCTTATACCCAATGCAGGAACATTATACTAATACATGTAGCCATAGGGATCATTGTGCCTTATACCCAATGCAGGGAAATTATACTAATACATGTAGCCATAGGGATCATAGCGTATTATACCCAATGCAGGGATTTATACTAATACATAGGGATCATTGTGCCTTATACCCAATGCAGGGAAATGATACTAATACATGTAGCCATAGGGATCATAGCGTATTATACCCAATGCAGGGATTTATACTAATACATAGGGATCATTGTGCCTTATACCCAATGCAGGGACATGATACTAATACATATAGCCAAAGGGATCATTGTGCCTTATACCCAATGCAGGGAAATGATACTAATGCATGTAGCCATAGGGATCATTGTGCCTTATTCCCAATGCAGGGAAATTATACTAATACATGTAACCATAGTGATCCTTGTGCCTTATACCCAATGCAGGGAAATGATACTAATACATGTAGCCATAGGGATCATTGTGCCTTATACCCAATGCAGGGAAATGATACTAATGCATGTAGCCATAGGGATCATTGTGCCTTATACCCAATGCAGGGACGTTATACTAATACATGCAGCCATAGGGATCATTGTGCCTTATACCCAATGCAGGGACATGATACTAATACATATAGCCAAAGGGATCATTGTGCCTTATACCCAATGCAGGGAAATGATACTAATGCATGTAGCCATAGGGATCATTGTGCCTTATTCCCAATGCAGGGAAATTATACTAATACATGTAACCATAGAGATCCTTGTGCCTTATACCCAATGCAGGGAAATGATACTAATACATGTAGCCATAGGGATCATTGTGCCTTATACCCAATGCAGGGAAATGATACTAATGCATGTAGCCATAGGGATCATTGTGCCTTATACCCAATGCAGGGACGTTATACTAATACATGTAGCCATAGGGATCATAGCGTATTATACCCAATGCAGGGAATTATACTAATACATGTAGCCATAGGGATCATTGTGCCTTATACCCATTGCAGGGAATTATACTAATACATATAGCCATAGGGATCTTTGTGCCATATACCTAATGCAGAGAAATGAAGCTAATACATGTAGCCATAGGGATCATTGTGCCTTTTACCCAATGCAGGGATTTATACTAATACATAGGGATCTTTGTGCCTTATACCCAATGCAGGGACATGATACTAATACATATAGCCAAAGGGATCATTGTGCCTTATACCCAATGCAGGGAAATGATACTAATGCATGTAGCCATAGGGATCATTGTGCCTTATTCCCAATGCAGGGAAATTATACTAATACATGTAACCATAGTGATCCTTGTGCCTTATACCCAATGCAGGGAAATGATACTAATACATGTAGCCATAGGGATCATTGTGCCTTATACCCAATGCAGGGAAATGATACTAATGCATGTAGCCATAGGGATCATTGTGCCTTATACCCAATGCAGGGACGTTATACTAATACATGCAGCCATAGGGATCATTGTGCCTTATACCCAATGCAGGGACATGATACTAATACATATAGCCAAAGGGATCATTGTGCCTTATACCCAATGCAGGGAAATTATACTAATGCATGTAGCCATAGGGATCATTGTGCCTTATTCCCAATGCAGGGAAATTATACTAATACATGTAACCATAGAGATCCTTGTGCCTTATACCCAATGCAGGGAAATGATACTAATACATGTAGCCATAGGGATCATTGTGCCTTATACCCAATGCAGGGAAATGATACTAATGCATGTAGCCATAGGGATCATTGTGCCTTATACCCAATGCAGGGACGTTATACTAATACATGTAGCCATAGGGATCATAGCGTATTATACCCAATGCAGGGAATTATACTAATACATGTAGCCATAGGGATCATTGTGCCTTATACCCATTGCAGGGAATTATACTAATACATATAGCCATAGGGATCTTTGTGCCATATACCTAATGCAGAGAAATGAAGCTAATACATGTAGCCATAGGGATCATTGTGCCTTTTACCCAATGCAGGGAAATTATACCAATACATGTAGCCATAGGGATCATTGTGTCTTATACCCAATGCAGGGAAATTATACTAATATATGTAGCCATAGGGATCATTGTAACTTATACCCAATGCAGGGAAATTATACTAATGCATGTAGCCATAGGGATCATTGTGCCTTATACCCAATGCAGGGAAATTATACTAATACATGTAGCCATGGGAATCATTGTGCCTTATACCCATCGCAAGGACGTTATACTAATACATGTAGACATAGGGATCATTGTGCCTTATACCCAATGCAGGGAATTATACTAATACATGTAGCCATAGGGATCATTGTGCCTTATACCCAATGCAGGGAATTATACTAATACATGTAGCCATAGGGATCATAGCGTATTATACCCAATGCAGTGAAATTATACTAATACATGTAGCCATAGGGATCATTGTTCCTTATACCCAATGCAGGGAAATGATACTAATACATGTAGCCATAGGGATCATTGTACCTTATACCTAATGCAGGGAAATGATACTAATACATGTAGCTATAGGGATCACTGTGGCTTATACCCAATGCAGGGAAATGATACTAATACATTTAGCCATAGGGATCATTGTGCCTTATACCCAATGCAGGGAATTATACTAATACATGTAGCCATAGGGATAATTGTGCCTTATACAAAATGCAGGGAAGTTTTACTAATATATGTAGCCATAGGGATCATTGTGCCTTATACCCAATGCAGGGACGTTATATTAATACATGTAGCCATAGGTATCATAGCGTATTATACCCAATGCAGGGAATGACACTAATACATGTAGCCATAGGGATCATTGTGCCTTATACCCAATGCAGGGAAATTATACTAATGCATGTAGCCATAGGGATCATTGTGCCTTATACCCAATGCAGGGACGTTATATTAATACATGTAGCCATAGGGATCATAGCGTATTATACCCAATGCAGGGAATTATACTAATACATGTAGCCATAGGGATCATTGTGCCTCATACCCATTGCAGGGAATTATACTAATAGATATAGCCATAGGGATCTTTGTGCCATATACCTAATGCAGAGAAATGAAGCTAATACATGTAGCCATAGGGATCATTGTGCCTTTTACCCAATGCAGGGAAATTATACTAATACATGTAGCCATAGGGATCATTGTGCCTTATACCCAATGCAGGGAAATTATACTAATACATGTAGCCATAGGGATCATTGTGCCTTATACTCAATTCAGGGAATTATACTAATACATGTAGCCATAGGGATCATTGTGCCTCATACCCAATGCAGGGAATTATACTAATACATGTAGCCATGGGAATCATTGTGCCTTATACCCATTGCAAGGACGTTATACTAATACATGTAGCCATAGGGATCATTGTGCCTTATACCCAATGCAGGGAATTATACTAATACATGTAGCCATAGGGATCATTGTGCCTTATACCCAATGCAGGGAATTATACTAATACATATAGCCATAGGGATCATAGCGTATTATACCCAATGCAGGGAAATTATACTAATACATGTAGCTATAGGGATCACTGTGGCTTATACCCAGTGCAGGGAAATGATACTAATACATGTAGCCATAGGGATCATTGTGCCATATACCCAATGCAGGGAAATGATACTAATACATGTAGCCATAGGGATCATTGTGCCTTATACCCAGAGCAGGGAAATTATACTAATACATGTATCCATTTGGATCATTGTGCCTTAGACCCAACGCAGGGAATTATACTAATACATGTAGCCATAGGGATCATTGTGCCTTATACCCAATGCAGGGACGTTATACTAATACATGTAGCCATAGGGATCATTGTGCCTTATACCCAATGCTGGGAATTATACTAATACATGTAGCCATAGGGATCATTGTGCCTTATACCGAATGCAGGGAATTATACCAATACATGTAGCCTTCGGGATCATTGTGCTTTATACCCAATGCAGGGAAATTATACTAATACATGTAGCCATAGGGATCATTGTGCCATATACCGAATGCAGGGAATTATACCAATACATGTAGCCATAGGGATCATTGTGCTTTATACCCAATGCAGGGAAATTATACTAATACATGTAGCCATAGGGATCATTATGCCTTATACCCAATGCAGGGAAATGATACTAATACAAATAGCAATAGGGATCATTGTGCCTTATACCCAATGCAGGGAAATGATACTAATACATGTAGCCTAAGGGATCATAGCGTATTATACCCAATGCAGGGAATTATACTAATACATGTAGCCATAGGGATCATTGTGCCTTATACCCAATGCAAGGACATGATACTAATACATATAGCCATAGGGATCATTGTGCCTTATACCCAATGCAGGGAAATGATACTAATGCATGTAGCCATATTGATCATTGTGCCTTATACCCAATGCAGGGAATTATACTAATACATGTAGCCATAGGGATCATAGCGTATTATACCCAATTCAAGGAATTATACTAATACATGTAGCCATAGGGATCATTGTGCCTTATAACCAATGCAGTGAAATGATACTAATACATGTAGCCATAGGGATCATTGTGCCTTATACCCAATGGAGGGAATTATACCAATACATGTAGCCATAGGGATCATTGTGCCTTATACCCAATGCAGGGACTTTATAGTAATACATGTAGCGATAGGGATCATGGTGCCTTATACCCAATGCAGGGAATTATACTAATACATGTAGCCATAGGGATCATTGTGCCTTATACCCAATGCAGGGAAATAATACTAATACATGTAGCCATAGATATCACTGTGCCTTATACCCAATGCAGGGAAATGATACTAATACATGTAGCCATAGGGATCATTGTGCCTTATACCCAATGCAGGGAAATAATACTAATACATGTAGCCATAGGGATCATTGTGCCTTATACCCAATGCAAGGAAATGATACTAATACATGTAGCCATAGGGATCATTGTGCCTTATACCCAATGCAGGGAATTATACTAATGCATGTAGCCATAGGGATCATTGTGCCTTATACCCAATGCAGGGACGTTATACTAATACATGTGGCCATAGGGATCATTGTGCCTTATACCCAATGCAGGGAATTATACTAATACATGTAGCCATAGGGATCATGGTGCCTTATACCCAATGCAGGGAATTATACTAATACATGTAGCCATAGGGATCATTGTGCCTTATACCCAATGCAGGGAAATTATACTAATGCATGTAACCATAGTGATCATTGTGCCTTATACCCAATGCAGGGAAATTATACTTATGCATGTAGCCATAGGGATCATTGTGCTTTATACCCAATGCAGGGAAATTATACTAATACATGTAGCCATAGGGATCTTTGTGCCTTATACCCAATGCAGGGACATGATACTAATACATAAAGCCATAGGGATCATTGTGCCTTATACCCAATGCAGGGAATTATACTAATACAAGTAGCCTTAGGGATCATAGCGTATTATACCCAATGCAGGGAATTATACTAATACATGTAGCCATAGGGATCATTGTGCCATATACCCAATGCAGGGAAATTATACTAATACATTTAGCCATAGGGATCATTGTGCCTAATACCCAATGCAGGGAAATTATACTAATACATTTAGCCATAGGGATCATTGTGCCTTATACCCAAAGCAGGGAATTATACTAATACATGAAGTCATAGGGATCATTGTGCCTTATACCCTATGCAGGGACGTTATACTAATACATGTAGCCATAGGGATCATTGTACCTTATACCCAAAAGCAGGGAAATGATACTAATACATGTAGTGATAGGGATCATTGTGCCTTATACCCAATGCAGGGAATTATACTAAAACATGTAGCCATAGGGATCATTGTGCCTTATACCCAATGCAGGGAATTATACTAATACATGTAACCATAGGGATCATAGCGTATTATACCCAATGCAGGGAGTTATACTATTACATATAGCCATAGGGATCATTGTGCCTTATACACAATGCAGGGAAATTATGCAAATACATGTAGCTATAGGGATCATTGTGCCTTATACCCAATGCAGGGAAATGATACTAATGCATGTAGCCATAGGGATCATTGTGCCTTATACCCAATGCAGGGAAATGAAACTAATACATGTAGCCATAGGGATCATTGTACCTTATACCCAAATGCAGGGAAATTATACTAATACATGTAGCCATAGGGATCATTGTGCCTTATACCCAATGCAGGGAATTATACTAATACATGTAGCCATAGGGATCATTGTGCCTTATACCCTATGCAGGGACGTTATACTAATACATGTAGCCATAGGGATCACTGTGCCTTATACCCAATGCAGGGAATTATACTAATACATGTAGCCATAGGGATCATTGTGCCTTATACACAATGCAGGGAAATGAAACTAATACATGTAGCCATAGGGATCATTGTGCCTTATACCCAATGCAGGGAATTATACTAATACATGTAGCCATAGGGATCATAGCGTATTATACCCAATGCAGGGAATTATAGTAATACATGTAGCCATAGGGATCATTGTGCCATATACCCAATGCAGGGAAATTATACTAATACATTTAGCCATAGCGATCATTGTGCCTAATACCCAATGCAGGGAAATTATACTAATACATTTAGCCATAGGGATCATTGTGCCTTATACCCAAAGCAGGGAAATTATACTAATACATGTAGTCATAGGGATCATTGTGCCTTATACCCAATGCAGGGAATTATACTAATACATGTAGCCATAGGGATCATTGTGCCTTATACCCAATGCAGGGAAATGAAACTAATACATGTAGCCATAGGGATCATTGTACCTTATACCCAAAAGCAGGGAAATGATACTAATACATGTAGTGATAGGGATCATTGTGCCTTATACCCAATGCAGGGAATTATACTAAAACATGTAGCCATAGGGATCATTGTGCCTTATACCCAATGCAGGGAATTATACTAATACATGTAACCATAGGGATCATAGCGTATTATACCCAATGCAGGGAGTTATACTATTACATATAGCCATAGGGATCATTGTGCCTTATACACAATGCAGGGAAATTATGCAAATACATGTAGCTATAGGGATCATTGTGCCTTATACACAATGCAGGGAAATGATACTAATGCATGTAGCCATAGGGATCATTGTGCCTTATACCCAATGCAGGGAAATGAAACTAATACATGTACCCATAGGGATCATTGTACCTTATACCCAAAAGCAGGGAAATTATACTAATACATGTAGACATAGGGATCACTTTGCCTTATACCCAATGCAGGGACGTTATACTAATACATGTAGCCATAGGGATCATTGTGCCTTATACCCAATGCAGGGAAACGATACTAATACATGTAGCCATAGGGATCATTGTGCCTGATACCCAATGCAGGGAAATTATACTAATACATGTAGCCATAGGGATCATTGTGCCTTATACCCAATGCAGGGAAATGATACTAATACATGTAGCCATAGGGATCATTGTGCCATATACCCAATGCAGGGAAGTTATACTAATACATGTAGCCATAGGGATCATTGTGCCTTATACCCAATGCAGGGAAGTTATACTAATACATGTAGCCATAGGGATCATTGTGCCTTATACCCAATGCAGGGACGTTATACTAATACATGTAGCCATAGGGATCATTGTGCCTTATACCCAATGCAGGGAATTATACTAATACATTTAGCCATAGGGATCATTGTGCCTTATACCCAATGCAGGGAAATTATAATATTACATGTAACCATAGTGATCATTGTGCCTTATACCCAATGCAGGGAAATTATACTAATGCATGTAGCCATAGGGATCATAGCGTATTATACCCAATGCAGGGAATTATACTAATACATGTAGCCATAGGGATCATTGTGCCTTATACCCAATGCAGGGAAATAATACTATTACATGTAGCCATAGATATCACTGTGCCTTATACCCAATGCAGGGAAATGATACTAATGCATGTAGCAATAGGAATCATTGTGCCTTATACCCAATGCAGGGAACTATACTAATACATGTAGCCATAGGGATCATAGCGTATTATACCCAATGCAGGGAATTATACTAATACATGTAGCCATGGGAATCATTGTGCCTAATACCCAAAGCAGGGAAATTATACTAATACATTTAGCCATAGGGATCATTGGGCCTTATACCCAAAGCAGGGAAATTATACTAATACATGTAGCCATAGGGATCATTGTGCCTTATACCCAATGCAGGGAAATGAAACTAATACATGTAGCCATAGGGATCATTGTACCTTATACCCCAAAGCAGGGAAATGATACTAATACATGTGGTGATAGGGATCATTGTGCCTTATACCCAATGCAGGGAATTATACTAATACATGTAGCCATAGGGATCATTGTGCCTTATACCCAATGCAGGGAATTATACTAATACATGTAGCCATAGGGATCATAGCGTATTATACCCAATGCAGGGAGTTATACTATTACATATTGCCATAGGGATCATTGTACCTTATACACAATGCAGGGAAATGATGCTAATACATGTAGCCATAGGGATCATTGTGCCTTATTCCCAATGCAGGGAAATGATACTAATACATGTAGACATAGATATCACTGTGCCTTATACCCAATGCAGGGAATTATACTAATACAAGTAGCCTTAGGGATCATAGCGTATTATACCCAATGCAGGGAATTATACTAATACATGTAGCCATAGGGATCATTGTGCCCTATACCCAATGCAGGGAAATGATGCTAATACATGTAGCCATAGGGATCATTGTGCCTTATACCCAAATGCAGGGAAATTATACTAATACATGTAGCCATAGGGATCATTGTGCCTTATACCCAATGCAGGGAAATGATACTAATACATGTAGCCATAGGGATCATTGTGCCTTATACCCAATGCAGGGACATTATACTAATACATGTAGCCATAGGGATCATTGTGCCTTATACCCAATGCAGGGAAATTATACTAATACATGTAGCCATAGGGATCATAGCGTATTATACCCAATGCAGGGAATTATACTAATACATGTAGCCATAGGGATCATTGTGCCTTATACCCAATGCAGGGAAATAATACTATTACATGTAGCCATAGATATCACTGTGCCTTATACCCAATGCAGGGAACTATACTAATACATTTAGCCATAGGGATCATAGCGTATTATACCCAATGCAGGGAATAATACTAATACATGTAGTCATGGGAATCATTGTGCCTAATACCCAAAGCAGGGAAATTATACTAATACATTTAGCCATAGGGATCATTGGGCCTTATACCCAAAGCAGGGAAATTATACTAATACATGTAGCCATAGGGATCATTGTGCCTTATACCCAATGCAGGGAAATGAAACTAATACATGTAGCCATAGGGATCATTGTACCTTATACCCAAAAGCAGGGAAATGATACTAATACATGTGGTGATAGGGATCATTGTGCCTTATACCCAATGCAGGGAATTATACTAATACATGTAGCCATAGGGATCATTGTGCCTTATACCCAATGCAGGGAATTATACTAATACATGTAGCCATAGGGATCATAGCGTATTATACCCAATGCAGGGAGTTATACTATTACATATAGCCATAGGGATCATTGTGCCTTATACACAATGCAGGGAAATGATGCTAATACATGTAGCCATAGGGATCATTGTGCCTTATTCCCAATGCAGGGAAATGATACTAATACATGTAGACATAGATGTCACTGTGCCTTATACCCAATGCAAGGAAATGATACTAATACATGTAGCCATAGGGATCATTGTGCCTTATACCCAATGCAGGGAAATAATACTAATACATGTAGCCATAGGGATCATTGTGCCTTATACCCAATGCAAGGAAATGATACTAATACATGTAGCCATAGGGATCATTGTGCCTTATACCCAATGCAGGGAATTATACTAATGCATGTAGCCATAGGGATCATGGTGCCTTATACCCAATGCAGGGAATTATACTAATACATGTAGCCATAGGGATCATTGTGCCTTATACCCAATGCAGGGAAATTATACTAATGCATGTAACCATAGTGATCATTGTGCCTTATACCCAATGCAGGGAAATTATACTTATGCATGTAGCCATAGGGATCATTGTGCTTTATACCCAATGCAGGGAAATTATACTAATACATGTAGCCATAGGGATCTTTGTGCCTTATACCCAATGCAGGGACATGATACTAATACATAAAGCCATAGGGATCATTGTGCCTTATACCCAATGCAGGGAATTATACTAATACAAGTAGCCTTAGGGATCATAGCGTATTATACCCAATGCAGGGAATTATACTAATACATGTAGCCATAGGGATCATTGTGCCATATACCCAATGCAGGGAAATTATACTAATACATTTAGCCATAGGGATCATTGTGCCTAATACCCAATGCAGGGAAATTATACTAATACATTTAGCCATAGGGATCATTGTGCCTTATACCCAAAGCAGGGAATTATACTAATACATGTAGTCATAGGGATCATTGTGCCTTATACCCTATGCAGGGACGTTATACTAATACATGTAGCCATAGGGATCATTGTACCTTATACCCAAAAGCAGGGAAATGATACTAATACATGTAGTGATAGGGATCATTGTGCCTTATACCCAATGCAGGGAATTATACTAAAACATGTAGCCATAGGGATCATTGTGCCTTATACCCAATGCAGGGAATTATACTAATACATGTAACCATAGGGATCATAGCGTATTATACCCAATGCAGGGAGTTATACTATTACATATAGCCATAGGGATCATTGTGCCTTATACACAATGCAGGGAAATTATGCAAATACATGTAGCTATAGGGATCATTGTGCCTTATACCCAATGCAGGGAAATGATACTAATGCATGTAGCCATAGGGATCATTGTGCCTTATACCCAATGCAGGGAAATGAAACTAATACATGTAGCCATAGGGATCATTGTACCTTATACCCAAATGCAGGGAAATTATACTAATACATGTAGCCATAGGGATCATTGTGCCTTATACCCAATGCAGGGAATTATACTAATACATGTAGCCATAGGGATCATTGTGCCTTATACCCTATGCAGGGACGTTATACTAATACATGTAGCCATAGGGATCACTGTGCCTTATACCCAATGCAGGGAATTATACTAATACATGTAGCCATAGGGATCATTGTGCCTTATACACAATGCAGGGAAATGAAACTAATACATGTAGCCATAGGGATCATTGTGCCTTATACCCAATGCAGGGAATTATACTAATACATGTAGCCATAGGGATCATAGCGTATTATACCCAATGCAGGGAATTATACTAATACATGTAGCCATAGGGATCATTGTGCCATATACCCAATGCAGGGAAATTATACTAATACATTTAGCCATAGGGATCATTGTGCCTAATACCCAATGCAGGGAAATTATACTAATACATTTAGCCATAGGGATCATTGTGCCTTATACCCAAAGCAGGGAAATTATACTAATACATGTAGTCATAGGGATCATTGTGCCTTATACCCAATGCAGGGAATTATACTAATACATGTAGCCATAGGGATCATTGTGCCTTATACCCAATGCAGGGAAATGAAACTAATACATGTAGCCATAGGGATCATTGTACCTTATACCCAAAAGCAGGGAAATGATACTAATACATGTAGTGATAGGGATCATTGTGCCTTATACCCAATGCAGGGAATTATACTAAAACATGTAGCCATAGGGATCATTGTGCCTTATACCCAATGCAGGGAATTATACTAATACATGTAACCATAGGGATCATAGCGTATTATACCCAATGCAGGGAGTTATACTATTACATATAGCCATAGGGATCATTGTGCCTTATACACAATGCAGGGAAATTATGCAAATACATGTAGCTATAGGGATCATTGTGCCTTATACCCAATGCAGGGAAATGATACTAATGCATGTAGCCATAGGGATCATTGTGCCTTATACCCAATGCAGGGAAATGAAACTAATACATGTAGCCATAGGGATCATTGTACCTTATACCCAAAAGCAGGGAAATTATACTAATACATGTAGACATAGGGATCACTTTGCCTTATACCCAATGCAGGGACGTTATACTAATACATGTAGCCATAGGGATCATTGTGCCTTATACCCAATGCAGGGAAACGATACTAATACATGTAGCCATAGGGATCATTGTGCCTTATACCCAATGCAGGGAAATTATACTAATACATGTAGCCATAGGGATCATTGTGCCTTATACCCAATGCAGGGAAATGATACTAATACATGTAGCCATAGGGATCATTGTGCCATATACCCAATGCAGGGAAGTTATACTAATACATGTAGCCATAGGGATCATTGTGCCTTATACCCAATGCAGGGAAGTTATACTAATACATGTAGCCATAGGGATCATTGTGCCTTATACCCAATGCAGGGACGTTATACTAATACATGTAGCCATAGGGATCATTGTGCCTTATACCCAATGCAGGGAATTATACTAATACATTTAGCCATAGGGATCATTGTGCCTTATACCCAATGCAGGGAAATTATAATATTACATGTAACCATAGTGATCATTGTGCCTTATACCCAATGCAGGGAAATTATACTAATGCATGTAGCCATAGGGATCATAGCGTATTATACCCAATGCAGGGAATTATACTAATACATGTAGCCATAGGGATCATTGTGCCTTATACCCAATGCAGGGAAATAATACTATTACATGTAGCCATAGATATCACTGTGCCTTATACCCAATGCAGGGAAATGATACTAATGCATGTAGCAATAGGAATCATTGTGCCTTATACCCAATGCAGGGAACTATACTAATACATGTAGCCATAGGGATCATAGCGTATTATACCCAATGCAGGGAATTATACTAATACATGTAGTCATAGGGATCATTGTGCCTAATACCCAAAGCAGGGAAATTATACTAATACATTTAGCCATAGGGATCATTGGGCCTTATACCCAAAGCAGGGAAATTATACTAATACATGTAGCCATAGGGATCATTGTGCCTTATACCCAATGCAGGGAAATGAAACTAATACATGTAGCCATAGGGATCATTGTACCTTATACCCAAAAGCAGGGAAATGATACTAATACATGTGGTGATAGGGATCATTGTGCCTTATACCCAAATGCAGGGAAATTATACTAATACATGTAGCCATAGGGATCATTGTGCCTTATACCCAATGCAGGGAAATGATACTAATACATGTAGCCATAGGGATCATTGTGCCTTATACCCAATGCAGGGACATTATACTAATACATGTAGCCATAGGGATCATTGTGCCTTATACCCAATGCAGGGAAATTATACTAATACATGTAGCCATAGGGATCATAGCGTATTATACCCAATGCAGGGAATTATACTAATACATGTAGCCATAGGGATCATTGTGCCTTATACCCAATGCAGGGAAATAATACTATTACATGTAGCCATAGATATCACTGTGCCTTATACCCAATGCAGGGAACTATACTAATACATTTAGCCATAGGGATCATAGCGTATTATACCCAATGCAGGGAATAATACTAATACATGTAGTCATGGGAATCATTGTGCCTAATACCCAAAGCAGGGAAATTATACTAATACATTTAGCCATAGGGATCATTGGGCCTTATACCCAAAGCAGGGAAATTATACTAATACATGTAGCCATAGGGATCATTGTGCCTTATACCCAATGCAGGGAAATGAAACTAATACATGTAGCCATAGGGATCATTGTACCTTATACCCAAAAGCAGGGAAATGATACTAATACATGTGGTGATAGGGATCATTGTGCCTTATACCCAATGCAGGGAATTATACTAATACATGTAGCCATAGGGATCATTGTGCCTTATACCCAATGCAGGGAATTATACTAATACATGTAGCCATAGGGATCATAGCGTATTATACCCAATGCAGGGAGTTATACTATTACATATAGCCATAGGGATCATTGTGCCTTATACACAATGCAGGGAAATGATGCTAATACATGTAGCCATAGGGATCATTGTGCCTTATTCCCAATGCAGGGAAATGATACTAATACATGTAGACATAGATATCACTGTGCCTTATACCCAATGCAAGGAAATGATACTAATACATGTAGCCATAGGGATCATTGTGCCTTATACCCAATGCAGGGAAATAATACTAATACATGTAGCCATAGGGATCATTGTGCCTTATACCCAATGCAAGGAAATGATACTAATACATGTAGCCATAGGGATCATTGTGCCTTATACCCAATGCAGGGAATTATACTAATGCATGTAGCCATAGGGATCATTGTGCCTTATACCCAATGCAGGGACGTTATACTAATACATGTAGCCATAGGGATCATTGTGCCTTATACCCAATGCAGGGAATTATACTAATACATGTAGCCATAGGGATCATTGTGCCTTATACCCAATGCAGGGAAATTATACTAATGCATGTAACCATAGTGATCATTGTGCCTTATACCCAATGCCGGAAAATTATACTAATGCATGTAGCCATAGGGATCATTGTGCCTTATACCCAATGCAGGGAAATTATACTATTACATGTAACAATAGTGATCATTGTGCCTTATACCCAATGCAGGGAAATGATACTAATACATGTAGCCATAGGGATCATTGTGCCTTATACCCAATGCAGGGAAATTATACTTATACATATAGCGATAGGGATCATTGTGCTTTATACCCAATGCAGGGAAATTATACTAATACATGTAGCCATAGGGATCTTTGTGCCTTATACCCAATGCAGGGACATGATACTAATACATAAAGCCATAGGGATCATTGTGCCTTATACCCAATGCAGGGAATTATACTAATACAAGTAGCCTTAGGGATCATAGCGTATTATACCCAATGCAGGGAATTATACTAATACATGTAGCCATAGGGATCATTGTGCCTTATACCCAATGCAGGGAAATAATACTATTACATGTAGCCATAGATATCACTGTGCCTTATACCCAATGCAGGGAAATGATACTAATGCATGTAGCAATAGGAATCATTGTGCCTTATACCCAATGCAGGGAACTATACTAATACATGTAGCCATAGGGATCATAGCGTATTATACCCAATGCAGGGAATTATACTAATACATGTAGCCATGGGAATCATTGTGCCTAATACCCAAAGCAGGGAAATTATACTAATACATTTAGCCATAGGGATCATTGGGCCTTATACCCAAAGCAGGGAAATTATACTAATACATGTAGCCATAGGGATCATTGTGCCTTATACCCAATGCAGGGAAATGAAACTAATACATGTAGCCATAGGGATCATTGTACCTTATACCCAAAAGCAGGGAAATGATACTAATACATGTGGTGATAGGGATCATTGTGCCTTATACCCAATGCAGGGAATTATACTAATACATGTAGCCATAGGGATCATTGTGCCTTATACCCAATGCAGGGAATTATACTAATACATGTAGCCATAGGGATCATAGCGTATTATACCCAATGCAGGGAGTTATACTATTACATATAGCCATAGGGATCATTGTACCTTATACACAATGCAGGGAAATGATGCTAATACATGTAGCCATAGGGATCATTGTGCCTTATTCCGAATGCAGGGAAATGATACTAATACATGTAGACATAGATATCACTGTGCCTTATACCCAATGCAGGGAATTATACTAATACAAGTAGCCTTAGGTATCATAGCGTATTATACCCAATGCAGGGAATTATACTAATACATGTAGCCATAGGGATCATTGTGCCCTATACCCAATGCAGGGAAATGATGCTAATACATGTAGCCATAGGGATCATTGTGCCTTATACCCAAATGCAGGGAAATTATACTAATACATGTAGCCATAGGGATCATTGTGCCTTATACCCAATGCAGGGAAATTATACTAATACATGTAGCCATAGGGATCATTGTGCCTTATACCCAATGCAGGGACATTATACTAATACATGTAGCCATAGGGATCATTGTGCCTTATACCCAATGCAGGGAAATTATACTAATACATGTAGCCATAGGGATCATAGCGTATTATACCCAATGCAGGGAATTATACTAATACATGTAGCCATAGGGATCATTGTGCCTTATACCCAATGCAGGGAAATAATACTATTACATGTAGCCATAGATATCACTGTGCCTTATACCCAATGCAGGGAACTATACTAATACATTTAGCCATAGGGATCATAGCGTATTATACCCAATGCAGGGAATAATACTAATACATGTAGTCATGGGAATCATTGTGCCTAATACCCAAAGCAGGGAAATTATACTAATACATTTAGCCATAGGGATCATTGGGCCTTATACCCAAAGCAGGGAAATTATACTAATACATGTAGCCATAGGGATCATTGTGCCTTATACCCAATGCAGGGAAATGAAACTAATACATGTAGCCATAGGGATCATTGTACCTTATACCCAAAAGCAGGGAAATGATACTAATACATGTGGTGATAGGGATCATTGTGCCTTATACCCAATGCAGGGAATTATACTAATACATGTAGCCATAGGGATCATTGTGCCTTATACCCAATGCAGGGAATTATACTAATACATGTAGCCATAGGGATCATAGCGTATTATACCCAATGCAGGGAGTTATACTATTACATATAGCCATAGGGATCATTGTGCCTTATACACAATGCAGGGAAATGATGCTAATACATGTAGCCATAGGGATCATTGTGCCTTATTCCCAATGCAGGGAAATGATACTAATACATGTAGACATAGATATCACTGTGCCTTATACCCAATGCAAGGAAATGATACTAATACATGTAGCCATAGGGATCATTGTGCCTTATACCCAATGCAGGGAAATAATACTAATACATGTAGCCATAGGGATCATTGTGCCTTATACCCAATGCAAGGAAATGATACTAATACATGTAGCCATAGGGATCATTGTGCCTTATACCCAATGCAGGGAATTATACTAATGCATGTAGCCATAGGGATCATTGTGCCTTATACCCAATGCAGGGACGTTATACTAATACATGTAGCCATAGGGATCATTGTGCCTTATACCCAATGCAGGGAATTATACTAATACATGTAGCCATAGGGATCATTGTGCCTTATACCCAATGCAGGGAAATTATACTAATGCATGTAACCATAGTGATCATTGTGCCTTATACCCAATGCCGGAAAATTATACTAATGCATGTAGCCATAGGGATCATTGTGCCTTATACCCAATGCAGGGAAATTATACTATTACATGTAACAATAGTGATCATTGTGCCTTATACCCAATGCAGGGAAATGATACTAATACATGTAGCCATAGGGATCATTGTGCCTTATACCCAATGCAGGGAAATTATACTTATACATATAGCGATAGGGATCATTGTGCTTTATACCCAATGCAGGGAAATTATACTAATACATGTAGCCATAGGGATCTTTGTGCCTTATACCCAATGCAGGGACATGATACTAATACATAAAGCCATAGGGATCATTGTGCCTTATACCCAATGCAGGGAATTATACTAATACAAGTAGCCTTAGGGATCATAGCGTATTATACCCAATGCAGGGAATTATACTAATACATGTAGCCATAGGGATCATTGTGCCTTATACCCAATGCAGGGAAATGATGCTAATACATGTAGCCATAGGGATCATTGTGCCTTATACCCAAATGCAGGGAAATTATACTAATACATGTAGCCATAGGGATCATTGTGCCTTATACCCAATGCAGGGAATTATACTAATACATGTAGCCATAGGGATCATTGTGCCTTATACCCAATGCAGGGACATTATACTAATACATGTAGCCATAGGGATCATTGTGCCTTATACCCAATGCAGGGAAATTATACTAATACATGTAGCCATAGGGATCATAGCGTATTATACCCAATGCAGGGAATTATACTAATACATGTAGCCATGGGAATCATTGTGCCTAATACCCAAAGCAGGGAAATTATACTAATACATTTAGCCATAGGGATCATTGGGCCTTATACCCAATGCAGGGAAATTATACTAATACATGTAGCCATAGGGATCATTGTACCTTATACCCAAAAGCAGGGAAATGATACTAATACATGTGGTGATAGGGATCATTGTGCCTTATACCCAATGCAGGGAATTATACTAATACATGTAGCCATAGGGATCATTGTGCCTTATACCCAATGCAGGGAATTATACTAATACATGTAGCCATAGGGATCATAGCGTATTATACCCAATGCAGGGAGTTATACTATTACATATAGCCATAGGGATCATTGTGCCTTATACACAATGCAAGGAAATGATACTAATACATGTAGCCAAAGGGATCATTGTGCCTTATACCCAATGCAGGGAAATAATACTAATACATGTAGCCATAGGGATCTTTGTGCCTTATACCCAATGCAAGGAAATGATACTAATACATGTAGCCATAGGGATCATTGTGCCTTATACCCAATGCAGGGAATTATACTAATGCATGTAGCCATAGGGATCATTGTGCCTTATACCCAATGCAGGGACGTTATACTAATACATGTAGCCATAGGGATCATTGTGCCTTATACCCAATGCAGGGAATTATACTAATACATGTAGCCATAGGGATCATGGTGCCTTATACCCAATGCAGGGAATTATACTAATACATGTAGCCATAGGGATCATTGTGCCTTATACCCAATGCAGGGAAATTATACTAATGCATGTAACCATAGTGATCATTGTGCCTTATACCCAATGCCGGAAAATTATATTAATGCATGTAGCCATAGGGATCATTGTGCCTTATACCCAATGCAGGGAAATTATACTATTACATGTAGCCATAGGGATCATTGTGCCTTATACCCAATGCAGGGAAATGATACTAATACATGTAGCCATAGGGATCATTGTGCCTTATACCCAATGCAGGGAAATTATACTTATACATGTAGCCATAGGGATCTTTGTGCCTTATACCCAATGCAGGGACATGATACTAATACATAAAGCCATAGGGATCATTGTGCCTTATACCCAATGCAGGGAATTATACTAATACAAGTAGCCTTAGGGATCATAGCGTATTATACCCAATGCAGGGAATTATACTAATACATGTAGCCATAGGGATCATTGTGCCTTATACCCAATGCAGGGAAATGATGCTAATACATGTAGCCATAGGGATCATTGTGCCTTATACCCAATGCAGGGAATTATACTAATACATATAGCCATAGGGATCATTGTGCCTTATACCCAATGCAGGAACATTATACTAATACATGTAGCCATAGGGATCATTGTGCCTTATACCCAATGCAGGGAAATTATACTAATACATGTAGCCATAGGGATCATAGCGTATTATACCCAATGCAGGGATTTATACTAATACATAGGGATCATTGTGCCTTATACCCAATGCAGGGAAATGATACTAATACATGTAGCCATAGGGATCATAGCGTATTATACCCAATGCAGGGATTTATACTAATACATAGGGATCATTGTGCCTTATACCCAATGCAGGGACATGATACTAATACATATAGCCAAAGGGATCATTGTGCCTTATACCCAATGCAGGGAAATGATACTAATGCATGTAGCCATAGGGATCATTGTGCCTTATTCCCAATGCAGGGAAATTATACTAATACATGTAACCATAGTGATCCTTGTGCCTTATACCCAATGCAGGGAAATGATACTAATACATGTAGCCATAGGGATCATTGTGCCTTATACCCAATGCAGGGAAATGA
The DNA here is from genome assembly GCA_031769625.1 of Taudactylus pleione. Classification (NCBI taxonomy): domain Eukaryota; kingdom Metazoa; phylum Chordata; class Amphibia; order Anura; family Myobatrachidae; genus Taudactylus; species Taudactylus pleione. The sequence continues at coordinate 1,442,572 of JAUIMM010000046.1, read as the reverse complement.
TACTAATGCATGTAGCCATAGGGATCATTGTGCCTTATACCCAATGCAGGGACGTTATACTAATACATGCAGCCATAGGGATCATTGTGCCTTATACCCAATGCAGGGACATGATACTAATACATATAGCCAAAGGGATCAATGTGCCTTATACCCAATGCAGGGAAATGATACTAATGCATGTAGCCATAGGGATCATTGTGCCTTATTCCCAATGCAGGGAAATTATACTAATACATGTAACCATAGAGATCCTTGTGCCTTATACCCAATGCAGGGAAATGATACTAATACATGTAGCCATAGGGATCATTGTGCCTTATACCCAATGCAGGGAAATGATACTAATGCATGTAGCCATAGGGATCATTGTGCCTTATACCCAATGCAGGGACGTTATACTAATACATGTAGCCATAGGGATCATAGCGTATTATACCCAATGCAGGGAATTATACTAATACATGTAGCCATAGGGATCATTGTGCCTTATACCCATTGCAGGGAATTATACTAATACATATAGCCATAGGGATCTTTGTGCCATATACCTAATGCAGAGAAATGAAGCTAATACATGTAGCCATAGGGATCATTGTGCCTTTTACCCAATGCAGGGATTTATACTAATACATAGGGATCATTGTGCCTTATACCCAATGCAGGGACATGATACTAATACATATAGCCAAAGGGATCATTGTGCCTTATACCCAATGCAGGGAAATGATACTAATGCATGTAGCCATAGGGATCATTGTGCCTTATTCCCAATGCAGGGAAATTATACTAATACATGTAACCATAGTGATCCTTGTGCCTTATACCCAATGCAGGGAAATGATACTAATACATGTAGCCATAGGGATCATTGTGCCTTATACCCAATGCAGGGAAATGATACTAATGCATGTAGCCATAGGGATCATTGTGCCTTATACCCAATGCAGGGACGTTATACTAATACATGCAGCCATAGGGATCATTGTGCCTTATACCCAATGCAGGGACATGATACTAATACATATAGCCAAAGGGATCATTGTGCCTTATACCCAATGCAGGGAAATGATACTAATGCATGTAGCCATAGGGATCATTGTGCCTTATTCCCAATGCAGGGAAATTATACTAATACATGTAACCATAGAGATCCTTGTGCCTTATACCCAATGCAGGGAAATGATACTAATACATGTAGCCATAGGGATCATTGTGCCTTATACCCAATGCAGGGAAATGATACTAATGCATGTAGCCATAGGGATCATTGTGCCTTATACCCAATGCAGGGACGTTATACTAATACATGTAGCCATAGGGATCATAGCGTATTATACCCAATGCAGGGAATTATACTAATACATGTAGCCATAGGGATCATTGTGCCTTATACCCATTGCAGGGAATTATACTAATACATATAGCCATAGGGATCTTTGTGCCATATACCTAATGCAGAGAAATGAAGCTAATACATGTAGCCATAGGGATCATTGTGCCTTTTACCCAATGCAGGGAAATTATACCAATACATGTAGCCATAGGGATCATTGTGTCTTATACCCAATGCAGGGAAATTATACTAATATATGTAGCCATAGGGATCATTGTAACTTATACCCAATGCAGGGAAATTATACTAATGCATGTAGCCATAGGGATCATTGTGCCTTATACCCAATGCAGGGAAATTATACTAATACATGTAGCCATGGGAATCATTGTGCCTTATACCCATCGCAAGGACGTTATACTAATACATGTAGACATAGGGATCATTGTGCCTTATACCCAATGCAGGGAATTATACTAATACATGTAGCCATAGGGATCATTGTGCCTTATACCCAATGCAGGGAATTATACTAATACATGTAGCCATAGGGATCATAGCGTATTATACCCAATGCAGTGAAATTATACTAATACATGTAGCCATAGGGATCATTGTTCCTTATACCCAATGCAGGGAAATGATACTAATACATGTAGCCATAGGGATCATTGTACCTTATACCTAATGCAGGGAAATGATACTAATACATGTAGCTATAGGGATCACTGTGGCTTATACCCAATGCAGGGAAATGATACTAATACATTTAGCCATAGGGATCATTGTGCCTTATACCCAATGCAGGGAATTATACTAATACATGTAGCCATAGGGATAATTGTGCCTTATACAAAATGCAGGGAAGTTTTACTAATATATGTAGCCATAGGGATCATTGTGCCTTATACCCAATGCAGGGACGTTATATTAATACATGTAGCCATAGGTATCATAGCGTATTATACCCAATGCAGGGAATGACACTAATACATGTAGCCATAGGGATCATTGTGCCTTATACCCAATGCAGGGAAATTATACTAATGCATGTAGCCATAGGGATCATTGTGCCTTATACCCAATGCAGGGACGTTATATTAATACATGTAGCCATAGGGATCATAGCGTATTATACCCAATGCAGGGAATTATACTAATACATGTAGCCATAGGGATCATTGTGCCTCATACCCATTGCAGGGAATTATACTAATAGATATAGCCATAGGGATCTTTGTGCCATATACCTAATGCAGAGAAATGAAGCTAATACATGTAGCCATAGGGATCATTGTGCCTTTTACCCAATGCAGGGAAATTATACTAATACATGTAGCCATAGGGATCATTGTGCCTTATACCCAATGCAGGGAAATTATACTAATACATGTAGCCATAGGGATCATTGTGCCTTATACTCAATTCAGGGAATTATACTAATACATGTAGCCATAGGGATCATTGTGCCTCATACCCAATGCAGGGAATTATACTAATACATGTAGCCATGGGAATCATTGTGCCTTATACCCATTGCAAGGACGTTATACTAATACATGTAGCCATAGGGATCATTGTGCCTTATACCCAATGCAGGGAATTATACTAATACATGTAGCCATAGGGATCATTGTGCCTTATACCCAATGCAGGGAATTATACTAATACATGTAGCCATAGGGATCATAGCGTATTATACCCAATGCAGGGAAATTATACTAATACATGTAGCTATAGGGATCACTGTGGCTTATACCCAGTGCAGGGAAATGATACTAATACATGTAGCCATAGGGATCATTGTGCCATATACCCAATGCAGGGAAATGATACTAATACATGTAGCCATAGGGATCATTGTGCCTTATACCCAGAGCAGGGAAATTATACTAATACATGTATCCATTTGGATCATTGTGCCTTAGACCCAACGCAGGGAATTATACTAATACATGTAGCCATAGGGATCATTGTGCCTTATACCCAATGCAGGGACGTTATACTAATACATGTAGCCATAGGGATCATTGTGCCTTATACCCAATGCTGGGAATTATACTAATACATGTAGCCATAGGGATCATTGTGCCTTATACCGAATGCAGGGAATTATACCAATACATGTAGCCTTCGGGATCATTGTGCTTTATACCCAATGCAGGGAAATTATACTAATACATGTAGCCATAGGGATCATTGTGCCATATACCGAATGCAGGGAATTATACCAATACATGTAGCCATAGGGATCATTGTGCTTTATACCCAATGCAGGGAAATTATACTAATACATGTAGCCATAGGGATCATTATGCCTTATACCCAATGCAGGGAAATGATACTAATACAAATAGCAATAGGGATCATTGTGCCTTATACCCAATGCAGGGAAATGATACTAATACATGTAGCCTAAGGGATCATAGCGTATTATACCCAATGCAGGGAATTATACTAATACATGTAGCCATAGGGATCATTGTGCCTTATACCCAATGCAAGGACATGATACTAATACATATAGCCATAGGGATCATTGTGCCTTATACCCAATGCAGGGAAATGATACTAATGCATGTAGCCATATTGATCATTGTGCCTTATACCCAATGCAGGGAATTATACTAATACATGTAGCCATAGGGATCATAGCGTATTATACCCAATTCAAGGAATTATACTAATACATGTAGCCATAGGGATCATTGTGCCTTATAACCAATGCAGTGAAATGATACTAATACATGTAGCCATAGGGATCATTGTGCCTTATACCCAATGGAGGGAATTATACCAATACATGTAGCCATAGGGATCATTGTGCCTTATACCCAATGCAGGGACTTTATAGTAATACATGTAGCGATAGGGATCATGGTGCCTTATACCCAATGCAGGGAATTATACTAATACATGTAGCCATAGGGATCATTGTGCCTTATACCCAATGCAGGGAAATAATACTAATACATGTAGCCATAGATATCACTGTGCCTTATACCCAATGCAGGGAAATGATACTAATACATGTAGCCATAGGGATCATTGTGCCTTATACCCAATGCAGGGAAATAATACTAATACATGTAGCCATAGGGATCATTGTGCCTTATACCCAATGCAAGGAAATGATACTAATACATGTAGCCATAGGGATCATTGTGCCTTATACCCAATGCAGGGAATTATACTAATGCATGTAGCCATAGGGATCATTGTGCCTTATACCCAATGCAGGGACGTTATACTAATACATGTAGCCATAGGGATCATTGTGCCTTATACCCAATGCAGGGAATTATACTAATACATGTAGCCATAGGGATCATGGTGCCTTATACCCAATGCAGGGAATTATACTAATACATGTAGCCATAGGGATCATTGTGCCTTATACCCAATGCAGGGAAATTATACTAATGCATGTAACCATAGTGATCATTGTGCCTTATACCCAATGCAGGGAAATTATACTTATGCATGTAGCCATAGGGATCATTGTGCTTTATACCCAATGCAGGGAAATTATACTAATACATGTAGCCATAGGGATCTTTGTGCCTTATACCCAATGCAGGGACATGATACTAATACATAAAGCCATAGGGATCATTGTGCCTTATACCCAATGCAGGGAATTATACTAATACAAGTAGCCTTAGGGATCATAGCGTATTATACCCAATGCAGGGAATTATACTAATACATGTAGCCATAGGGATCATTGTGCCATATACCCAATGCAGGGAAATTATACTAATACATTTAGCCATAGGGATCATTGTGCCTAATACCCAATGCAGGGAAATTATACTAATACATTTAGCCATAGGGATCATTGTGCCTTATACCCAAAGCAGGGAATTATACTAATACATGTAGTCATAGGGATCATTGTGCCTTATACCCTATGCAGGGACGTTATACTAATACATGTAGCCATAGGGATCATTGTACCTTATACCCAAAAGCAGGGAAATAATACTAATACATGTAGTGATAGGGATCATTGTGCCTTATACCCAATGCAGGGAATTATACTAAAACATGTAGCCATAGGGATCATTGTGCCTTATACCCAATGCAGGGAATTATACTAATACATGTAACCATAGGGATCATAGCGTATTATACCCAATGCAGGGAGTTATACTATTACATATAGCCATAGGGATCATTGTGCCTTATACACAATGCAGGGAAATTATGCAAATACATGTAGCTATAGGGATCATTGTGCCTTATACCCAATGCAGGGAAATGATACTAATGCATGTAGCCATAGGGATCATTGTGCCTTATACCCAATGCAGGGAAATGAAACTAATACATGTAGCCATAGGGATCATTGTACCTTATACCCAAATGCAGGGAAATTATACTAATACATGTAGCCATAGGGATCATTGTGCCTTATACCCAATGCAGGGAATTATACTAATACATGTAGCCATAGGGATCATTGTGCCTTATACCCTATGCAGGGATGTTATACTAATACATGTAGCCATAGGGATCACTGTGCCTTATACCCAATGCAGGGAATTATACTAATACATGTAGCCATAGGGATCATTGTGCCTTATACACAATGCAGGGAAATGAAACTAATACATGTAGCCATAGGGATCATTGTGCCTTATACCCAATGCAGGGAATTATACTAATACATGTAGCCATAGGGATCATAGCGTATTATACCCAATGCAGGGAATTATACTAATACATGTAGCCATAGGGATCATTGTGCCATATACCCAATGCAGGGAAATTATACTAATACATTTAGCCATAGGGATCATTGTGCCTAATACCCAATGCAGGGAAATTATACTAATACATTTAGCCATAGGGATCATTGTGCCTTATACCCAAAGCAGGGAAATTATACTAATACATGTAGTCATAGGGATCATTGTGCCTTATACCCAATGCAGGGAATTATACTAATACATGTAGCCATAGGGATCATTGTGCCTTATACCCAATGCAGGGAAATGAAACTAATACATGTAGCCATAGGGATCATTGTACCTTATACCCAAAAGCATGGAAATGATACTAATACATGTAGTGATAGGGATCATTGTGCCTTATACCCAATGCAGGGAATTATACTAAAACATGTAGCCATAGGGATCATTGTGCCTTATACCCAATGCAGGGAATTATACTAATACATGTAACCATAGGGATCATAGCGTATTATACCCAATGCAGGGAGTTATACTATTACATATAGCCATAGGGATCATTGTGCCTTATACACAATGCAGGGAAATTATGCAAATACATGTAGCTATAGGGATCATTGTGCCTTATACCCAATGCAGGGAAATGATACTAATGCATGTAGCCATAGGGATCATTGTGCCTTATACCCAATGCAGGGAAATGAAACTAATACATGTAGCCATAGGGATCATTGTACCTTATACCCAAAAGCAGGGAAATTATACTAATACATGTAGACATAGGGATCACTTTGCCTTATACCCAATGCAGGGAATTATACTAATACATGTAGCCATAGGGATCATTGTGCCTTATACCCAATACAGGGAAACGATACTAATACATGTAGCCATAGGGATCATTGTGCCTTATACCCAATGCAGGGAAATTATACTAATACATGTAGCCATAGGGATCATTGTGCCTTATACCCAATGCAGGGAAATGATACTAATACATGTAGCCATAGGGATCATTGTGCCATATACCCAATGCAGGGAAGTTATACTAATACATGTAGCCATAGGGATCATTGTGCCTTATACCCAATGCAGGGAAGTTATACTAATACATGTAGCCATAGGGATCATTGTGCCTTATACCCAATGCAGGGACGTTATACTAATACATGTAGCCATAGGGATCATTGTGCCTTATACCCAATGCAGGGAATTATACTAATACATTTAGCCATAGGGATCATTGTGCCTTATACCCAATGCAGGGAAATTATAATATTACATGTAACCATAGTGATCATTGTGCCTTATACCCAATGCAGGGAAATTATACTAATGCATGTAGCCATAGGGATCATAGCGTATTATACCCAATGCAGGGAATTATACTAATACATGTAGCCATAGGGATCATTGTGCCTTATACCCAATGCAGGGAAATAATACTATTACATGTAGCCATAGATATCACTGTGCCTTATACCCAATGCAGGGAAATGATACTAATGCATGTAGCAATAGGAATCATTGTGCCTTATACCCAATGCAGGGAACTATACTAATACATGTAGCCATAGGGATCATAGCGTATTATACCCAATGCAGGGAATTATACTAATACATGTAGCCATGGGAATCATTGTGCCTAATACCCAAAGCAGGGAAATTATACTAATACATTTAGCCATAGGGATCATTGGGCCTTATACCCAAAGCAGGGAAATTATACTAATACATGTAGCCATAGGGATCATTGTGCCTTATACCCAATGCAGGGAAATGAAACTAATACATGTAGCCATAGGGATCATTGTACCTTATACCCAAAAGCAGGGAAATGATACTAATACATGTGGTGATAGGGATCATTGTGCCTTATACCCAATGCAGGGAATTATACTAATACATGTAGCCATAGGGATCATTGTGCCTTATACCCAATGCAGGGAATTATACTAATACATGTAGCCATAGGGATCATAGCGTATTATACCCAATGCAGGGAGTTATACTATTACATATAGCCATAGGGATCATTGTACCTTATACACAATGCAGGGAAATGATGCTAATACATGTAGCCATAGGGATCATTGTGCCTTATTCCCAATGCAGGGAAATGATACTAATACATGTAGACATAGATATCACTGTGCCTTATACCCAATGCAGGGAATTATACTAATACAAGTAGCCTTAGGGATCATAGCTTATTATACCCAATGCAGGGAATTATACTAATACATGTAGCCATAGGGATCATTGTGCCCTATACCCAATGCAGGGAAATGATGCTAATACATGTAGCCATAGGGATCATTGTGCCTTATACCCAAATGCAGGGAAATTATACTAATACATGTAGCCATAGGGATCATTGTGCCTTATACCCAATGCAGGGAATTATACTAATACATGTAGCCATAGGGATCATAGCGTATTATACCCAATGCAGGGAGTTATACTATTACATATAGCCATAGGGATCATTGTACCTTATACACAATGCAGGGAAATGATGCTAATACATGTAGCCATAGGGATCATTGTGCCTTATTCCCAATGCAGGGAAATGATACTAATACATGTAGACATAGATATCACTGTGCCTTATACCCAATGCAGGGAATTATACTAATACAAGTAGCCTTAGGGATCATAGCTTATTATACCCAATGCAGGGAATTATACTAATACATGTAGCCATAGGGATCATTGTGCCCTATACCCAATGCAGGGAAATGATGCTAATACATGTAGCCATAGGGATCATTGTGCCTTATACCCAAATGCAGGGAAATTATACTAATACATGTAGCCATAGGGATCATTGTGCCTTATACCCAATGCAGGGAAATGATACTAATACATGTAGCCATAGGGATCATTGTGCCTTATACCCAATGCAGGGACATTATACTAATACATGTAGCCATAGGGATCATTGTGCCTTATATCCAATGCAGGGAAATTATACTAATACATGTAGCCATAGGGATCATAGCGTATTATACCCAATGCAGGGAATTATACTAATACATGTAGCCATAGGGATCATTGTGCCTTATACCCAATGCAGGGAAATAATACTATTACATGTAGCCATAGATATCACTGTGCCTTATACCCAATGCAGGGAAATGATACTAATGCATGTAGCCATAGGAATCATTGTGCCTTATACCCAATGCAGGGAACTATACTAATACATTTAGCCATAGGGATCATAGCGTATTATACCCAATGCAGGGAATAATACTAATACATGTAGTCATGGGAATCATTGTGCCTAATACCCAAAGCAGGGAAATTATACTAATACATTTAGCCATAGGGATCATTGGGCCTTATACCCAAAGCAGGGAAATTATACTAATACATGTAGCCATAGGGATCATTGTGCCTTATACCCAATGCAGGGAAATGAAACTAATACATGTAGCCATAGGGATCATTGTACCTTATACCCAAAAGCAGGGAAATGATACTAATACATGTGGTGATAGGGATCATTGTGCCTTATACCCAATGCAGGGAATTATACTAATACATGTAGCCATAGGGATCATTGTGCCTTATACCCAATGCAGGGAATTATACTAATACATGTAGCCATAGGGATCATAGCGTATTATACCCAATGCAGGGAGTTATACTATTACATATAGCCATAGGGATCATTGTGCCTTATACACAATGCAGGGAAATGATGCTAATACATGTAGCCATAGGGATCATTGTGCCTTATTCCCAATGCAGGGAAATGATACTAATACATGTAGACATAGATATCACTGTGCCTTATACCCAATGCAAGGAAATGATACTAATACATGTAGCCATAGGGATCATTGTGCCTTATACCCAATGCAGGGAAATAATACTAATACATGTAGCCATAGGGATCATTGTGCCTTATACCCAATGCAAGGAAATGATACTAATACATGTAGCCATAGGGATCATTGTGCCTTATACCCAATGCAGGGAATTATACTAATGCATGTAGCCATAGGGATCATTGTGCCTTATACCCAATGCAGGGACGTTATACTAATACATGTAGCCATAGGGATCATTGTGCCTTATACCCAATGCAGGGAATTATACTAATACATGTAGCCATAGGGATCATGGTGCCTTATACCCAATGCAGGGAATTATACTAATACATGTAGCCATAGGGATCATTGTGCCTTATACCCAATGCAGGGAAATTATACTAATGCATGTAACCATAGTGATCATTGTGCCTTATACCCAATGCAGGAAAATTATACTAATGCATGTAGCCATAGGGATCATTGTGCCTTATACCCAATGCAGGGAAATTATACTAATGCATGTAACCATAGTGATCATTGTGCCTTATACCCAATGCAGGAAAATTATACTAATGCATGTAGCCATAGGGATCATTGTGCCTTATACCCAATGCAGGGAAATTATACTATTACATGTAACCATAGTGATCATTGTGCCTTATACCCAATGTAGGGAAATGATACTAATACATGTAGCCATAGGGATCATTGTGCCTTATACCCAATGCAGGGAAATTATACTTATACATATAGCGATAGGGATCATTGTGCTTTATACCCAATGCAGGGAAATTATACTAATACATGTAGCCATGGGGATCTTTGTGCCTTATACCCAATGCAGGGACATGATACTAATACATGTAGCCATAGGGATCATTGTGCCTTATACCCAATGCAGGGAATTATACTAATACAAGTAGCCTTAGGGATCATAGCGTATTATACCCAAAGCAGGGAATTATACTAATACATGTAGCCATAGGGATCATTGTGCCTTATACCCAATGCAGGGAAATGATGCTAATACATGTAGCCATAGGGATCATTGTGCCTTATACCCAAATGCAGGGAAATTATACTAATACATGTAGCCATAGGGATCATTGTCCCTTATACCAAATGCAGGGAATTATACTAATACATGTAGCCATAGGGATCATTGTGCCTTATACCCAATGCAGGGACATTATACTAATACATGTAGCCATAGGGATCATTGTGCCTTATACCCAATGCAGGGAAATTATACTAATACATGTAGCCATAGGGATCATAGCGTATTATACCCAATGCAGGGATTTATACTAATACATAGGGATCATTGTGCCTTATACCCAATGCAGGGAAATGATACTAATACATGTAGCCATAGGGATCATAGCGTATTATACCCAATGCAGGGATTTATACTAATACATAGGGATCATTGTGCCTTATACCCAATGCAGAGACATGATACTAATACATATAGCCAAAGGGATCATTGTGCCTTATTCCCAATGCATGGAAATTATACTAATACATGTAACCATAGTGATCCTTGTGCCTTATACCCAATGCAGGGAAATGATACTAATACATGTAGCCATAGGGATCATTGTGCCTTATACCCAGTGCAGGGAAATGATACTAATGCATGTAGCCATAGGGATCATTGTGCCTTATACCCAATGCAGGGAAATTATACTATTACATGTAACCATAGTGATCATTGTGCCTTATACCCAATGTAGGGAAATGATACTAATACATGTAGCCATAGGGATCATTGTGCCTTATACCCAATGCAGGGAAATTATACTTATACATATAGCGATAGGGATCATTGTGCCTTATACCCAATGCAGGGACGTTATACTAATACATGTAGCCATAGGGATCATTGTGCCTTATACCCAATGCAGGGAATTATACTAATACATGTAGCCATAGGGATCATGGTGCCTTATACCCAATGCAGGGAATTATACTAATACATGTAGCCATAGGGATCATTGTGCCTTATACCCAATGCAGGGAAATTATACTAATGCATGTAACCATAGTGATCATTGTGCCTTATACCCAATGCAGGAAAATTATACTAATGCATGTAGCCATAGGGATCATTGTGCCTTATACCCAATGCAGGGAAATTATACTAATGCATGTAACCATAGTGATCATTGTGCCTTATACCCAATGCAGGAAAATTATACTAATGCATGTAGCCATAGGGATCATTGTGCCTTATACCCAATGCAGGGAAATTATACTATTACATGTAACCATAGTGATCATTGTGCCTTATACCCAATGTAGGGAAATGATACTAATACATGTAGCCATAGGGATCATTGTGCCTTATACCCAATGCAGGGAAATTATACTTATACATATAGCGATAGGGATCATTGTGCTTTATACCCAATGCAGGGAAATTATACTAATACATGTAGCCATGGGGATCTTTGTGCCTTATACCCAATGCAGGGACATGATACTAATACATGTAGCCATAGGGATCATTGTGCCTTATACCCAATGCAGGGAATTATACTAATACAAGTAGCCTTAGGGATCATAGCGTATTATACCCAAAGCAGGGAATTATACTAATACATGTAGCCATAGGGATCATTGTGCCTTATACCCAATGCAGGGAAATGATGCTAATACATGTAGCCATAGGGATCATTGTGCCTTATACCCAAATGCAGGGAAATTATACTAATACATGTAGCCATAGGGATCATTGTCCCTTATACCAAATGCAGGGAATTATACTAATACATGTAGCCATAGGGATCATTGTGCCTTATACCCAATGCAGGGACATTATACTAATACATGTAGCCATAGGGATCATTGTGCCTTATACCCAATGCAGGGAAATTATACTAATACATGTAGCCATAGGGATCATAGCGTATTATACCCAATGCAGGGATTTATACTAATACATAGGGATCATTGTGCCTTATACCCAATGCAGGGAAATGATACTAATACATGTAGCCATAGGGATCATAGCGTATTATACCCAATGCAGGGATTTATACTAATACATAGGGATCATTGTGCCTTATACCCAATGCAGAGACATGATACTAATACATATAGCCAAAGGGATCATTGTGCCTTATTCCCAATGCATGGAAATTATACTAATACATGTAACCATAGTGATCCTTGTGCCTTATACCCAATGCAGGGAAATGATACTAATACATGTAGCCATAGGGATCATTGTGCCTTATACCCAGTGCAGGGAAATGATACTAATGCATGTAGCCATAGGGATCATTGTGCCTTATACCCAATGCAGGGAAATTATACTATTACATGTAACCATAGTGATCATTGTGCCTTATACCCAATGTAGGGAAATGATACTAATACATGTAGCCATAGGGATCATTGTGCCTTATACCCAATGCAGGGAAATTATACTTATACATATAGCGATAGGGATCATTGTGCTTTATACCCAATGCAGGGAAATTATACTAATACATGTAGCCATGGGGATCTTTGTGCCTTATACCCAATGCAGGGACATGATACTAATACATGTAGCCATAGGGATCATTGTGCCTTATACCCAATGCAGGGAATTATACTAATACAAGTAGCCTTAGGGATCATAGCGTATTATACCCAAATTAGGGAATTATACTAATACATGTAGCCATAGGGATCATTGTGCCTTATACCCAATGCAGGGAAATGATGCTAATACATGTAGCCATAGGGATCATTGTGCCTTATACCCAAATGCAGGGAAATTATACTAATACATGTAGCCATAGGGATCATTGTCCCTTATACCCAATGCAGGGAATTATACTAATACATGTAGCCATAGGGATCATTGTGCCTTATACCCAATGCAGGGACATTATACTAATACATGTAGCCATAGGGATCATTGTGCCTTATACCCAATGCAGGGAAATTATACTAATACATGTAGCCATAGGGATCATAGCGTATTATACCCAATGCAGGGATTTATACTAATACATAGGGATCATTGTGCCTTATACCCAATGCAGGGAAATGATACTAATACATGTAGCCATAGGGATCATAGCGTATTATACCCAATGCAGGGATTTATACTAATACATAGGGATCATTGTGCCTTATACCCAATGCAGGGACATGATACTAATACATATAGCCAAAGGGATCATTGTGCCTTATACCCAATGCAGGGAAATGATACTAATGCATGTAGCCATAGGGATCATTGTGCCTTATTCCCAATGCATGGAAATTATACTAATACATGTAACCATAGTGATCCTTGTGCCTTATACCCAATGCAGGGAAATGATACTAATACATGTAGCCATAGGGATCATTGTGCCTTATACCCAATGCAGGGAAATGATACTAATGCATATAGCCATAGGGATCATTGTGCCTTATACCCAATGCTGGGACGTTATACTAATACATGTAGCCATAGGGATCATAGCGTATTATACCCAATGCAGGGAATTATACTAATACATGTAGCCATAGGGATCATTGTGAGTTATACCCATTGCAGGGAATTATACTAATACATATAGCCATAGGGATCTTTGTGCCATATACCTAATGCAGAGAAATGAAGCTAATACATGTAGCAATAGGGATCATTGTGCCTTTTACCCAATGCAGGGAAATTATACCAATACATGTAGCCATAGGGATCATTGTGCCTTATACCCAATGCAGGGAAATTATACTAATACATGTAGCCATAGGGATCATTGTACCTTATACCCAATGCAGGGAAATTATACTAATGCATGTAGCAATAGGGATCATTGTGCCTTATACCCAATGCAGGGAAGTTATACTAATACATGTAGCCATAGGGATCATTGTGCCTTATACTCAATTCAGGGAATTATACTAATACATGTAGCCATAGGGATCATTGTGCCTTATACCCAATGCAGGGAATTATACTAATACATGTAGCCATAGGGATCATTGTGCCTTATACCCAATGCAGGGAATTATACTAATACATGTAGCCATAGGGATCATAGCGTATTATACCCAATGCAGGGAAATTATACTAATACATGTAGCCATAGGGATCATTGTTCCTTATACCCAATGCAGGGAAATGATACTAATACATGTAGCCATAGGGATCATTGTGCCTTATACCCAATGCAGGGAATTATACTAATACAAGTAGCCTTAGGGATCATAGCGTATTATACCCAAAGCAGGGAATTATACTAATACATGTAGCCATAGGGATCATTGTGCCTTATACCCAATGCAGGGAAATGATGCTAATACATGTAGCCATAGGGATCATTGTGCCTTATACCCAAATGCAGGGAAATTATACTAATACATGTAGCCATAGGGATCATTGTCCCTTATACCAAATGCAGGGAATTATACTAATACATGTAGCCATAGGGATCATTGTGCCTTATACCCAATGCAGGGACATTATACTAATACATGTAGCCATAGGGATCATTGTGCCTTATACCCAATGCAGGGAAATTATACTAATACATGTAGCCATAGGGATCATAGCGTATTATACCCAATGCAGGGATTTATACTAATACATAGGGATCATTGTGCCTTATACCCAATGCAGGGAAATGATACTAATACATGTAGCCATAGGGATCATTGTGCCTTATACCCAATGCAGGGAAATTATACTTATACATATAGCGATAGGGATCATTGTGCTTTATACCCAATGCAGGGAAATTATACTAATACATGTAGCCATGGGGATCTTTGTGCCTTATACCCAATGCAGGGACATGATACTAATACATGTAGCCATAGGGATCATTGTGCCTTATACCCAATGCAGGGAATTATACTAATACAAGTAGCCTTAGGGATCATAGCGTATTATACCCAAAGCAGGGAATTATACTAATACATGTAGCCATAGGGATCATTGTGCCTTATACCCAATGCAGGGAAATGATGCTAATACATGTAGCCATAGGGATCATTGTGCCTTATACCCAAATGCAGGGAAATTATACTAATACATGTAGCCATAGGGATCATTGTCCCTTATACCCAATGCAGGGAATTATACTAATACATGTAGCCATAGGGATCATTGTGCCTTATACCCAATGCAGGGACATTATACTAATACATGTAGCCATAGGGATCATTGTGCCTTATACCCAATGCAGGGAAATTATACTAATACATGTAGCCATAGGGATCATAGCGTATTATACCCAATGCAGGGATTTATACTAATACATAGGGATCATTGTGCCTTATACCCAATGCAGGGAAATGATACTAATACATGTAGCCATAGGGATCATAGCGTATTATACCCAATGCAGGGATTTATACTAATACATAGGGATCATTGTGCCTTATACCCAATGCAGGGACATGATACTAATACATATAGCCAAAGGGATCATTGTGCCTTATACCCAATGCAGGGAAATGATACTAATGCATGTAGCCATAGGGATCATTGTGCCTTATTCCCAATGCATGGAAATTATACTAATACATGTAACCATAGTGATCCTTGTGCCTTATACCCAATGCAGGGAAATGATACTAATACATGTAGCCATAGGGATCATTGTGCCTTATACCCAATGCAGGGATATGATACTAATGCATGTAGCCATAGGGATCATTGTGCCTTATACCCAATGCTGGGACGTTATACTAATACATGTAGCCATAGGGATCATAGCGTATTATACCCAATGCAGGGAATTATACTAATACATGTAGCCATAGGGATCATTGTGAGTTATACCCATTGCAGGGAATTATACTAATACATATAGCCATAGGGATCTTTGTGCCATATACCTAATGCAGAGAAATGAAGCTAATACATGTAGCAATAGGGATCATTGTGCCTTTTACCCAATGCAGGGAAATTATACCAATACATGTAGCCATAGGGATCATTGTGCCTTATACCCAATGCAGGGAAATTATACTAATACATGTCGCCATAGATATCACTGTGCCTTATACCCAATGCAGGGAAATAATACTAATACATGTAGCCATAGATATCACTGTGCCTTATACCCAATGCAGGGAAATGATACTAATGCATGTAGCCATAGGAATCGTTGTGCCTTATACCCAATGCAGGGAAATAATACTAATACATGTAGCCATAGGGATCATTGTGCCTTATACCCAATGCAGGGAAATGATACTAATACATGTAGCCATAGGGATCATTGTGCCTTATACCCAATGCAGGGAATTATACTAATGCATGTAGCCATAGGGATCATTGTGCCTTATACCCAATGCAGGGACGTTATACTAATACATGTAGCCATAGGGATCATTGTGCCTTATACCCAATGCAGGGAATTATACTAATACATGTAGCCATAGGGATCATGGTGCCTTATACCCAATGCAGGGAATTATACTAATACATGTAGCCATAGGGATCATTGTGCCTTATACCCAATGCAGGGAAATTATACTTATACATATAGCGATAGGGATCATTGTGCTTTATACCCAATGCAGGGAAATTATACTAATACATGTAGCCATGGGGATCTTTGTGCCTTATACCCAATGCAGGGACATGATACTAATACATGTAGCCATAGGGATCATTGTGCCTTATACCCAATGCAGGGAATTATACTAATACAAGTAGCCTTAGGGATCATAGCGTATTATACCCAATGCAGGGAATTATACTAATACATGTAGCCATAGGGATCATTGTGCCTTATACCCAATGCAGGGAAATGATGCTAATACATATAGCCATAGGGATCATTGTGCCTTATACCCAATGCAGGGAATTATACTAATACATGTAGCCATAGGGATCATTGGGCCTTATACCCAAAGCAGGGAAATTATACTAATACATGTAGCCATAGGGATCATTGTGCCTTATACCCAAAAGCAGGGAAATGATACTAATACATGTAGTGATAGGGATCATTGTGCCTTATACCCAATGCAGGGAATTATACTATTACATGTAGCCAGAGGGATCATTGTGCCTTATACCCAATGCAGGGAATTATACTAATACATGTAGCCATAGGGATCATAGCGTATTATACCCAATGCAGGGAGTTATACTATTACATATTGCCATAGGGATCATTGTGCCTTATACACAATGCAGGGAAATCATGCTAATACATGTAGCCATAGGGATCATTGTGCCTTATACCCAATGCAGGGAAGTGATACTAATACATGTAGACATAGGGATCACTTTGCCTTATACCCAATGCAGGTAATTATACTAATACATGTAGCCATAGGGATCACTGTGCCTTATACCCAATGCAGGGAAACGATACTAATACATGTAGCCATAGGGATCATTGTGCCTTATACCCAATGCAGGGAAATTATACTAATACATGTAGCCATAGGGATCATTGTGCCTTATACCCAATGTAGGGAAATGATACTAATACATGTAGCCATAGGGATCATTGTGCCATATACCCAATGCAGGGAAGTTATACTAATACATGTAGCCATAGGGATCATTGTGCCTTATACCCAATGCAGGGAAGTTATACTAATACATGTAGCCATAGGGATCATTGTGCCTTATACCCAATGCAGGGAAATTATACTAATACATGTAGCCATAGGGATCATTGTTCCTTATACCCAATGCAGGGAAGTTTTACTAATATATGTAGGCATAGGGATCATTGTGCCATATACCCAATGCAGGGAAATGATACTAATACATGTAGCCATAGGGATCATTGTGCCTTATACCCATTGCAGGGAAATTATACTAATACATGTATCCATTTGGATCATTGTGCCTTATACCCAACGCAGGGAATTATACTAATACATGTAGCCATAGGGATCATTGTGCCTTATACCCAATGCAGGGAATTATACTAATACATTTAGCCATAGGGATCATTGTGCCTTATACCCAATGCAGGAAAATTATAATATTACATGTAACCATAGGGATCATTGTGCCTTATACCCAATGCAGGGAAATTATACTAATGCATGTAGCCATAGGGATCATAGCGTATTATTCCCAATGCAGGGAATTATACCAATACATGTAGCCATAGGGATCATTGTGCCTTATACCCAATGCAGGGAAGTGATACTAATACATGTAGACATAGGGATCACTTTGCCTTATACCCAATGCAGGGAATTATACAAATACATGTAGCCATAGGGATCACTGTGCCTTATACCCAATGCAGGGAAACGATTTTAATACATGTAGCCATAGGGATCATTGTGCCTTATACCCAATGCAGGGAAATTATACTAATACATGTAGCCATAGGGATCATTGTGCCTTATACCCAATGTAGGGAAATGATACTAATACATGTAGCCATAGGGATCATTGTGCCATATACCCAATGCAGGGAAGTTATACTAATACATGTAGCCATAGGGATCATTGTGCCTTATACCCAATGCAGGGAAGTTATACTAATACATGTAGCCATAGGGATCATTGTGCCTTATACCCAATGCAGGGAAATTATACTAATACATGTAGCCATAGGGATCATTGTACCTTATACCCAATGCAGGGAAATTATACTAATGCATGTAGCAATAGGGATCATTGTGCCTTATACCCAATGCAGGGAAGTTATACTAATACATGTAGCCATAGGGATCATTGTGCCTTATACTCAATTCAGGGAATTATACTAATACATGTAGCCATAGGGATCATTGTGCCTTATACCCAATGCAGGGAATTATACTAATACATGTAGCCATAGGGATCATTGTGCCTTATACCCAATGCAGGGAATTATACTAATACATGTAGCCATAGGGATCATAGCGTATTATACCCAATGCAGGGAAATTATACTAATACATGTAGCCATAGGGATCATTGTTCCTTATACCCAATGCAGGGAAGTTTTACTAATATATGTAGGCATAGGGATCATTGTGCCATATACCCAATGCAGGGAAATGATACTAATACATGTAGCCATAGGGATCATTGTGCCTTATACCCATTGCAGGGAAATTATACTAATACATGTATCCATTTGGATCATTGTGCCTTATACCCAACGCAGGGAATTATACTAATACATGTAGCCATAGGGATCATTGTGCCTTATACCCAATGCAGGGACGTTATACTAATACATGTAGCCATAGGGATCATTGTGCCTTATACCCAATGCAGGGAATTATACTAATACATTTAGCCATAGGGATCATTGTGCCTTATACCCAATGCAGGAAAATTATAATATTACATGTAACCATAGGGATCATTGTGCCTTATACCCAATGCAGGGAAATTATACTAATGCATGTAGCCATAGGGATCATAGCGTATTATTCCCAATGCAGGGAATTATACCAATACATGTAGCCATAGGGATCATTGTGCCTTATACCCAATGCAGGGAAATAATACTAATACATGTAGCCATAGATATCACTGTGCCTTATACCCAATGCAGGGAAATGATACTAATGCATGTAGCCATAGGAATCGTTGTGCCTTATACCCAATGCAGGGAAATAATACTAATACATGTAGCCATAGGGATCATTGTGCCTTATACCCAATGCAGGGAAATGATACTAATACATGTAGCCATAGGGATCATTGTGCCTTATACCCAATGCAGGGAATTATACTAATGCATGTAGCCATAGGGATCATTGTGCCTTATACCCAATGCAGGGACGTTATACTAATACATGTAGCCATAGGGATCATTGTGCCTTATACCCAATGCAGGGAATTATACTAATACATGTAGCCATAGGGATCATGGTGCCTTATACCCAATGCAGGGAATTATACTAATACATGTAGCCATAGGGATCATTGTGCCTTATACCCAATGCAGGGAAATTATACTTATACATATAGCGATAGGGATCATTGTGCTTTATACCCAATGCAGGGAAATTATACTAATACATGTAGCCATGGGGATCTTTGTGCCTTATACCCAATGCAGGGACATGATACTAATACATGTAGCCATAGGGATCATTGTGCCTTATACCCAATGCAGGGAATTATACTAATACATGTAGCCATAGGGATCATTGTGCCTTATACCCAATGCAGGGACATTATACTAATACATGTAGCCATAGGGATCATAGCGTATTATACCCAATGCAGGGATTTATACTAATACATAGGGATCATTGTGCCTTATACCCAATGCAGGGAAATGATACTAATACATGTAGCCATAGGGATCATAGCGTATTATACCCAATGCAGTGATTTATACTAATACATAGGGATCATTGTGCCTTATACCCAATGCAGGGAAATTATACTAATGCATGTAACCATAGTGATCATTGTGCCTTATACCCAATGCTGGAAAATTATACTAATGCATGTAGCCATAGGGATCATTGTGCCTTATACCCAATGCAGGGAAATTATACTATTACATGTAACCATAGTGATCATTGTGCCTTATACCCAATGTAGGGAAATGATACTAATACATGTAGCCATATGGATCATTGTGCCTTATACCCAATGCAGGGAAATTATACTTATACATATAGCGATAGGGATCATTGTGCTTTATACCCAATGCAGGGAAATTATACTAATACATGTCGCCATAGATATCACTGTGCCTTATACCCAATGCAGGGAAATAATACTAATACATGTAGCCATAGATATCACTGTGCCTTATACCCAATGCAGGGAAATGATACTAATGCATGTAGCCATAGGAATCGTTGTGCCTTATACCCAATGCAGGGAAATAATACTAATACATGTAGCCATAGGGATCATTGTGCCTTATACCCAATGCAGGGAATTATACTAATGCATGTAGCCATAGGGATCATTGTGCCTTATACCCAATGCAGGGACGTTATACTAATACATGTAGCCATAGGGATCATTGTGCCTTATACCCAATGCAGGGAATTATACTAATACATGTAGCCATAGGGATCATGGTGCCTTATACCCAATGCAGGGAATTATACTAATACATGTAGCCATAGGGATCATTGTGCCTTATACCCAATGCAGGGAAATTATACTTATACATATAGCGATAGGGATCATTGTGCTTTATACCCAATGCAGGGAAATTATACTAATACATGTAGCCATGGGGATCTTTGTGCCTTATACCCAATGCAGGGACATGATACTAATACATGTAGCCATAGGGATCATTGTGCCTTATACCCAATGCAGGGAATTATACTAATACAAGTAGCCTTAGGGATCATAGCGTATTATACCCAATGCAGGGAATTATACTAATACATGTAGCCATAGGGATCATTGTGCCTTATACCCAATGCAGGGAAATGATGCTAATACATATAGCCATAGGGATCATTGGGCCTTATACCCAAAGCAGGGAAATTATACTAATACATGTAGCCATATGGATCATTGTGCCTTATACCCAATGCAGGGAAATTATACTTATACATATAGCGATAGGGATCATTGTGCTTTATACCCAATGCAGGGAAATTATACTAATACATGTCGCCATAGATATCACTGTGCCTTATACCCAATGCAGGGAAATAATACTAATACATGTAGCCATAGATATCACTGTGCCTTATACCCAATGCAGGGAAATGATACTAATGCATGTAGCCATAGGAATCGTTGTGCCTTATACCCAATGCAGGGAAATAATACTAATACATGTAGCCATAGGGATCATTGTGCCTTATACCCAATGCAGGGAATTATACTAATGCATGTAGCCATAGGGATCATTGTGCCTTATACCCAATGCAGGGACGTTATACTAATACATGTAGCCATAGGGATCATTGTGCCTTATACCCAATGCAGGGAATTATACTAATACATGTAGCCATAGGGATCATGGTGCCTTATACCCAATGCAGGGAATTATACTAATACATGTAGCCATAGGGATCATTGTGCCTTATACCCAATGCAGGGAAATTATACTTATACATATAGCGATAGGGATCATTGTGCTTTATACCCAATGCAGGGAAATTATACTAATACATGTAGCCATGGGGATCTTTGTGCCTTATACCCAATGCAGGGACATGATACTAATACATGTAGCCATAGGGATCATTGTGCCTTATACCCAATGCAGGGAATTATACTAATACAAGTAGCCTTAGGGATCATAGCGTATTATACCCAATGCAGGGAATTATACTAATACATGTAGCCATAGGGATCATTGTGCCTTATACCCAATGCAGGGAAATGATGCTAATACATATAGCCATAGGGATCATTGGGCCTTATACCCAAAGCAGGGAAATTATACTAATACATGTAGCCATAGGGATCATTGTGCCTTATACCCAAAAGCAGGGAAATGATACTAATACATGTAGTGATAGGGATCATTGTGCCTTATACCCAATGCAGGGAATTATACTATTACATGTAGCCAGAGGGATCATTGTGCCTTATACCCAATGCAGGGAATTATACTAATACATGTAGCCATAGGGATCATAGCGTATTATACCCAATGCAGGGAGTTATACTATTACATATTGCCATAGGGATCATTGTGCCTTATACACAATGCAGGGAAATGATGCTAATACATGTAGCCATAGGGATCATTGTGCCTTATACCCAATGCAGGGAAGTGATACTAATACATGTAGACATAGGGATCACTTTGCCTTATACCCAATGCAGGGAATTATACTAATACATGTAGCCATAGGGATCACTGTGCCTTATACCCAATGCAGGGAAACGATACTAATACATGTAGCCATAGGGATCATTGTGCCTTATACCCAATGCAGGGAAATTATACTAATACATGTAGCCATAGGGATCATTGTGCCTTATACCCAATGTAGGGAAATGATACTAATACATGTAGCCATAGGGATCATTGTGCCATATACCCAATGCAGGGAAGTTATACTAATACATGTAGCCATAGGGATCATTGTGCCTTATACCCAATGCAGGGAAGTTATACTAATACATGTAGCCATAGGGATCATTGTGCCTTATACCCAATGCAGGGACGTTATACTAATACATGTAGCCATAGGGATCATTGTGCCTTATACCCAATGCAGGGAATTATACTAATACATTTAGCCATAGGGATCATTGTGCCTTATACCCAATGCAGGAAAATTATAATATTACATGTAACCATAGTGATCATTGTGCCTTATACCCAATGCAGGGAAATTATACTAATGCATGTAGCCATAGGGATCATAGCGTATTATTCCCAATGCAGGGAATTATACTAATACATGTAGCCATAGGGATCATTGTGCCTTATACCCAATGCAGGGAAATAATACTAATACATATAGCCATAGATATCACTGTGCCTTATACCCAATGCAGGGAAATGATACTAATGCATGTAGCCATAGGAATCATTGTGCCTTATACCCAATGCAGGGAAATAATACTAATACATGTAGCCATAGGGATCATTGTGCCTTATACCCAATGCAGTGAAATGATACTTATACATGTAGCCATAGGGATCATTGTGCCTTATTCCCAATGCAGGGAATTATACTAATGCATGTAGCCATAGGGATCATTGTGCCTTATACCCAATGCAGGGACGTTATACTAATACATGTAGCCATAGGGATCATTGTGCGTTATACCCAATGCAGGGAATTATACTAATACATGTAGCCATAGGGATCATGGTGCCTTATACCCAATGCAGGGAATTATACTAATACATGTAGCCATAGGGATCATTGTGCCTTATACCCAATGCAGGGAAATTATACTAATGCATGTAACCATAGTGATCATTGTGCCTTATACCCAATGCAGGAAAATTATACTAATGCATGTAGCCATAGGGATCATTGTGCCTTATACCCAATGCAGGGAAATTATACTAATGCATGTAACCATAGTGATCATTGTGCCTTATACCCAATGCAGGAAAATTATACTAATGCATGTAGCCATAGGGATCATTGTGCCTTATACCCAATGCAGGGAAATTATACTATTACATGTAACCATAGTGATCATTGTGCCTTATACCCAATGTAGGGAAATGATACTAATACATGTAGCCATAGAGATCATTGTGCCTTATACCCAATGCAGGGAAATTATACTTATACATATAGCGATAGGGATCATTGTGCTTTATACCCAATGCAGGGAAATTATACTAATACATGTAGCCATGGGGATCTTTGTGCCTTATACCCAATGCAGGGACATGATACTAATACATGTAGCCATAGGGATCATTGTGCCTTATACCCAATGCAGGGAATTATACTAATACAAGTAGCCTTAGGGATCATAGCGTATTATACCCAAAGCAGGGAATTATACTAATACATGTAGCCATAGGGATCATTGTGCCTTATACCCAATGCAGGGAAATGATGCTAATACATGTAGCCATAGGGATCATTGTGCCTTATACCCAAATGCAGGGAAATTATACTAATACATGTAGCCATAGGGATCATTGTCCCTTATACCAAATGCAGGGAATTATACTAATACATGTAGCCATAGGGATCATTGTGCCTTATACCCAATGCAGGGACATTATACTAATACATGTAGCCATAGGGATCATTGTGCCTTATACCCAATGCAGGGAAATTATACTAATACATGTAGCCATAGGGATCATAGCGTATTATACCCAATGCAGGGATTTATACTAATACATAGGGATCATTGTGCCTTATACCCAATGCAGGGAAATGATACTAATACATGTAGCCATAGGGATCATAGCGTATTATACCCAATGCAGGGATTTATACTAATACATAGGGATCATTGTGCCTTATACCCAATGCAGGGACATGATACTAATACATATAGCCAAAGGGATCATTGTTCCTTATACCCAATGCAGGGAAATGATACTAATGCATGTAGCCATAGGGATCATTGTGCCTTATTCCCAATGCATGGAAATTATACTAATACATGTAACCATAGTGATCCTTGTGCCTTATACCCAATGCAGGGAAATGATACTAATACATGTAGCCATAGGGATCATTGTGCCTTATACCCAGTGCAGGGAAATGATACTAATGCATGTAGCCATAGGGATCATTGTGCCTTATACCCAATGCAGGGAAATTATACTATTACATGTAACCATAGTGATCATTGTGCCTTATACCCAATGTAGGGAAATGATAGTAATACATGTAGCCATAGGGATCATTGTGCCTTATACCCAATGCAGGGAAATTATACTTATATATATAGCGATAGGGATCATTGTGCTTTATACCCAATGCAGGGAAATTATACTAGTACATGTAGCCATGGGGATCTTTGTGCCTTATACCCAATGCAGGGACATGATACTAATACATGTAGCCATAGGGATCATTGTGCCTTATACCCAATGCAGGGAATTATACTAATACAAGTAGCCTTAGGGATCATAGCGTATTATACCCAAAGCAGGGAATTATACTAATACATGTAGCCATAGGGATCATTGTGCCTTATACCCAATGCAGGGAAATGATGCTAATACATGTAGCCATAGGGATCATTGTGCCTTATACCCAAATGCAGGGAAATTATACTAATACATGTAGCCATAGGGATCATTGTCCCTTATACCCAATGCAGGGAATTATACTAATACATGTAGCCATAGGGATCATTGTGCCTTATACCCAATGCAGGGACATTATACTAATACATGTAGCCATAGGGATCATTGTGCCTTATACCCAATGCAGGGAAATTATACTAATACATGTAGCCATAGGGATCATAGCGTATTATACCCAATGCAGGGATTTATACTAATACATAGGGATCATTGTGCCTTATACCCAATGCAGGGAAATGATACTAATACATGTAGCCATAGGGATCATAGCGTATTATACCCAATGCAGGGATTTATACTAATACATAGGGATCATTGTGCCTTATACCCAATGCAGGGACATGATACTAATACATATAGCCAAAGGGATCATTGTGCCTTATACCCAATGCAGGGAAATGATACTAATGCATGTAGCCATAGGGATCATTGTGCCTTATTCCCAATGCATGGAAATTATACTAATACATGTAACCATAGTGATCCTTGTGCCTTATACCCAATGCAGGGAAATGATACTAATACATGTAGCCATAGGGATCATTGTGCCTTATACCCAATGCAGGGAAATGATACTAATGCATGTAGCCATAGGGATCATTGTGCCTTATACCCAATGCTGGGACGTTATACTAATACATGTAGCCATAGGGATCATAGCGTATTATACCCAATGCAGGTAATTATACTAATACATGTAGCCATAGGGATCATTGTGCATTATACCCATTGCAGGGAATTATACTAATACATATAGCCATAGGGATCTTTGTGCCATATACCTAATGCAGAGAAATGAAGCTAATACATGTAGCCATAGGGATCATTGTGCCTTTTACCCAATGCAGGGAAATTATACCAATACATGTAGCCATAGGGATCATTGTGCCTTATACCCAATGCAGGGAAATTATACTAATACATGTAGCCATAGGGATCATTGTACCTTATACCCAATGCAGGGAAATTATACTAATGCATGTAGCAATAGGGATCATTGTGCCTTATACCCAATGCAGGGAAGTTATACTAATACATGTAGCCATAGGGATCATTGTGCCTTATACTCAATTCAGGGAATTATACTAATACATGTAGCCATAGGGATCATTGTGCCTTATACCCAATGCAGGGAATTATACTAATACATGTAGCCATAGGGATCATTGTGCCTTATACCCAATGCAGGGAATTATACTAATACATGTAGCCATAGGGATCATAGCGTATTATACCCAATGCAGGGAAATTATACTAATACATGTAGCCATAGGGATCATTGTTCCTTATACCCAATGCAGGGAAATGATACTAATACATGTAGCCATAGGGATCATTGTACCTTATACCCAATGCAGGGAAATAATACTAATACATGTAGCTATAGGGATCACTGTGGCTTATACCCAATGCAGGGAATTATACTAATACATGTAGCCATAGGGATAATTGTGCCTTATACAAAATGCAGGGAAGTTTTACTAATATATGTAGGCATAGGGATCATTGTGCCATATACCCAATGCAGGGAAATGATACTAATACATGTAGCCATAGGGATCATTGTGCCTTATACCCATTGCAGGGAAATTATACTAATACATGTATCCATTTGGATCATTGTGCCTTATACCCAACGCAGGGAATTATACTAATACATGTAGCCATAGGGATCATTGTGCCTTATACCCAATGCAGGGACGTTATACTAATACATGTGGCCATAGGGATCATTGTGCCTTATACCCAATGCAGGGAATTATACTAATACATTTAGCCATAGGGATCATTGTGCCTTATACCCAATGCAGGAAAATTATAATATTACATGTAACCATAGGGATCATTGTGCCTTATACCCAATGCAGGGAAATTATACTAATGCATGTAGCCATAGGGATCATAGCGTATTATTCCCAATGCAGGGAATTATACTAACACATGTAGCCATAGGGATCATTGTGCCTTATACCCAATGCAGGGAAATAATACTAATACATGTAGCCATAGATATCACTGTGCCTTATACCCAATGCAGGGAAATGATACTAATGCATGTAGCCATAGGAATCGTTGTGCCTTATACCCAATGCAGGGAAATAATACTAATACATGTAGCCATAGGGATCATTGTGCCTTATACCCAATGCAGGGAAATGATACTAATACATGTAGCCATAGGGATCATTGTGCCTTATACCCAATGCAGGGAATTATACTAATGCATGTAGCCATAGGGATCATTGTGCCTTATACCCAATGCAGGGACGTTATACTAATACATGTAGCCATAGGGATCATTGTGCCTTATACCCAATGCAGGGAATTATACTAATACATGTAGCCATAGGGATCATGGTGCCTTATACCCAATGCAGGGAATTATACTAATACATGTAGCCATAGGGATCATTGTGCCTTATACCCAATGCAGGGAAATTATACTTATACATATAGCGATAGGGATCATTGTGCTTTATACCCAATGCAGGGAAATTATACTAATACATGTAGCCATGGGGATCTTTGTGCCTTATACCCAATGCAGGGACATGATACTAATACATGTAGCCATAGGGATCATTGTGCCTTATACCCAATGCAGGGAATTATACTAATACAAGTAGCCTTAGGGATCATAGCGTATTATACCCAATGCAAGGAATTATACTAATACATGTAGCCATAGGGATCATTGTGCCTTATACCCAATGCAGGGAAATGATGCTAATACATATAGCCATAGGGATCATTGTGCCTTATACCCAAATGCAGGGAAATTATACTAATACATGTAGCCATAGGGATCATTGTCCCTTATACCCAATGCAGGGAATTATACTAATACATGTAGCCATAGGGATCATTGTGCCTTATACCCAATGCAGGGACATTATACTAATACATGTAGCCATAGGGATCATAGCGTATTATACCCAATGCAGGGATTTATACTAATACATAGGGATCATTGTGCCTTATACCCAATGCAGGGAAATGATACTAATACATGTAGCCATAGGGATCATAGCGTATTATACCCAATGCAGGGATTTATACTAATACATAGGGATCATTGTGCCTTATACCCAATGCAGGGAAATTATACTAATGCATGTAACCATAGTGATCATTGTGCCTTATACCCAATGCTGGAAAATTATACTAATGCATGTAGCCATAGGGATCATTGTGCCTTATACCCAATGCAGGGAAATTATACTATTACATGTAACCATAGTGATCATTGTGCCTTATACCCAATGTAGGGAATTATACTAATACAAGTAGCCTTAGGGATCATAGCGTATTATACCCAATGCAAGGAATTATACTAATACATGTAGCCATAGGGATCATTGTGCCTTATACCCAATGCAGGGAAATGATGCTAATACATATAGCCATAGGGATCATTGTGCCTTATACCCAAATGCAGGGAAATTATACTAATACATGTAGCCATAGGGATCATTGTCCCTTATACCCAATGCAGGGAATTATACTAATACATGTAGCCATAGGGATCATTGTGCCTTATACCCAATGCAGGGACATTATACTAATACATGTAGCCATAGGGATCATAGCGTATTATACCCAATGCAGGGATTTATACTAATACATAGGGATCATTGTGCCTTATACCCAATGCAGGGAAATGATACTAATACATGTAGCCATAGGGATCATAGCGTATTATACCCAATGCAGGGATTTATACTAATACATAGGGATCATTGTGCCTTATACCCAATGCAGGGAAATTATACTAATGCATGTAACCATAGTGATCATTGTGCCTTATACCCAATGCTGGAAAATTATACTAATGCATGTAGCCATAGGGATCATTGTGCCTTATACCCAATGCAGGGAAATTATACTATTACATGTAACCATAGTGATCATTGTGCCTTATACCCAATGTAGGGAAATGATACTAATACATGTAGCCATATGGATCATTGTGCCTTATACCCAATGCAGGGAAATTATACTTATACATATAGCGATAGGGATCATTGTGCTTTATACCCAATGCAGGGAAATTATACTAATACATGTAGCCATAGGGATCATTGTGCCTTATACCCAATGCAGGGAAATGATGCTAATACATATAGCCATAGGGATCATTGTGCCTTATACCCAAATGCAGGGAAATTATACTAATACATGTAGCCATAGGGATCATTGTCCCTTATACCCAATGCAGGGAATTCTACTAATACATGTAGCCATAGGGATCATTGTGCCTTATACCCAATGCAGGGACATTATACTAATACATGTAGCCATAGGGATCATAGCGTATTATACCCAATGCAGGGATTTATACTAATACATAGGGATCATTGTGCCTTATACCCAATGCAGGGAAATGATACTAATACATGTAGCCATAGGGATCATAGCGTATTATACCCAATGCAGGGATTTATACTAATACATAGGGATCATTGTGCCTTATACCCAATGCAGGGACATGATACTAATACATATAGCCAAAGGGATCATTGTGCCTTATACCCAATGCAGGGAAATGATACTAATGCATGTAGCCATAGGGATCATTGTGCCTTATTCCCAATGCATGGAAATTATACTAATACATGTAACCATAGTGATCCTTGTGCCTTATACCCAATGCAGGGAAATGATACTAATACATGTAGCCATAGGGATCATTGTGCCTTATACCCAATGCAGGGAAATGATACTAATGCATGTAGCCATAGTGATCATTGTGCCTTGTACCCAATGCTGGGACGTTATACTAATACATGTAGCCATAGGGATCATAGCGTATTATACCCAATGCAGGGAATTATACTAATACATGTAGCCATAGGGATCATTGTGCCTTATACCCATTGCAGGGAATTATACTAATACATATAGCCATAGGGATCTTTGTGCCATATACCTAATGCAGAGAAATGAAGCTAATACATGTAGCCATAGGGATCATTGTGCCTTTTACCCAATGCAGGGAAATTATACCAATACATGTAGCCATAGGGATCATTGTGCCTTATACCCAATGCAGGGACATGATACCAATACATGTAGCCATAGGGATCATTGTGCCTTATACCCAATGCAGGGAATTATACTAATACAAGTAGCCTTAGGGATCATAGCGTATTATACCCAATGCAGGGAATTATACTAATACATGTAGCCATAGGGATCATTGTGCCTTATACCCAATGCAGGGAAATGATGCTAATACATGTAGCCATAGGGATCATTGTGCCTTATACCCAAATGCAGGGAAATTATACTAATACATGTAGCCATAGGGATCATTGTCCCTTATACCCAATGCAGGGAATTATACTAATACATGTAGCCATAGGGATCATTGTGCCTTATACCCAATGCAGGGACATTATACTAATACATGTAGCCATAGGGATCATTGTGCCTTATACCCAATGCAGGGAAGTTATACTAATACATGTAGCCATAGGGATCATTGTGCCTTATACTCAATTCAGGGAATTATACTAATACATGTAGCCATAGGGATCATTGTGCCTCATACCCAATGCAGGGAATTATACTAATACATGTAGCCATGGGAATCATTGTGCCTTATACCCATTGCAAGGACGTTATACTAATACATGTAGCCATAGGGATCATTGTGCCTTATACCCAATGCAAGGAATTATACTAATACATGTAGCCATAGGGATCATTGTGCCTTATACCCAATGCAGGGAATTATACTAATACATGTAGCCATAGGGATCATAGCGTATTATACCCAATGCAGGGAAATTATACTAATACATGTAGCCATAGGGATCATTGTTCCTTATACCCAATGCAGGGAAATGATACTAATACATGTAGCCATAGGGATCATTGTACCTTATACCCAATGCAGGGAAATGATACTAATACATGTAGCTATAGGGATCACTGTGGCTTATACCCAATGCAGGGAATTATACTAATACATGTAGCCATAGGGATAATTGTGCCTTATACAAAATGCAGGGAAGTTTTACTAATATATGTAGCCATAGGGATCATTGTGCCATATACCCAATGCAGGGAAATGATACTAATACATGTAGCCATAGGGATCATTGTGCCTTATACCCAATGCACGGAAATTATACTAATACATGTATCCATTTGGATCATTGTGCCTTATACCCAACGCAGGGAATTATACTAATACATGTAGCCATAGGGATCATTGTGCCTTATACCCAATGCAGGGACGTTATACTAATACATGTAGCCATAGGGATCATTGTGCCTTATACCCAATGCAGGGAATTATTCTAATACATTTAGCCATAGGGATCATTGTGCCTTATACCCAATGCAGGAAAATTATAATATTACCTGTAACCATAGTGATCATTGTGCCTTATACCCAATGCAGGGAAATTATACTAATACATGTAGCCATAGGGATCATAGCGTATTATTCCCAATGCAGGGAATTATACTAATACATGTAGCCATAGATATCACTGTGCCTTATACCCAATGCAGGGAAATGATACTAATGCATGTAGCCATAGGGATCATTGTGCCTTATACCCAATGCAGGGAAATAATACTAATACATGTAGCCATAGATATCACTGTGCCTTATACCCAATGCAGGGAAATGATACTAATGCATGTAGCCAAAGGGGTCATTGTGCCTTATACCCAATGCAGGGAAATGATACTAATACATGTAGCCATAGGGATCATTGTGCCTTATACCCAATGCAGGGAATTATACTAATGCATGTAGCCATAGGGATCATTGTGCCTTATACCCAATGCAGGGACGTTATACTAATACATGTAGCCATAGGGATCATTGTGCCTTATACCCAATGCAGGGAATTATACTAATACATGTAGCCATGGGGATCTTTGTGCCTTATACCCAATGCAGGGACATGATACTAATACATGTAGCCATAGGGATCATTGTGCCTTATACCCAATGCAGGGAATTATACTAATACAAGTAGCCTTAGGGATCATAGCGTATTATACCCAATGCAGGGAATTATACTAATACATGTAGCCATAGGGATCATTGTGCCTTATACCCAATGCAGGGAAATGATGCTAATACATATAGCCATAGGGATCATTGTGCCTTATACCCAAATGCAGGGAAATTATACTAATACATGTAGCCATAGGGATCATTGTCCCTTATACCCAATGCAGGGAATTATACTAATACATGTAGCCATAGGGATCATTGTGCCTTATACCCAATGCAGGGACATTATACTAATACATGTAGCCATAGGGATTATTGTGCCTTATACCCAATGCAGGGAAATTATACTAATACATGTAGCCATAGGGATCTTAGCGTATTATACCCAATGCAGGGATTTATACTAATACATAGGGATCATTGTGCCTTATACCCAATGCAGGGAAATGATACTAATACATGTAGCCATAGGGATCATAGCGTATTATACCCAATGCAGGGATTTATACTAATACATAGGGATCATTGTGCCTTATACCCAATGCAGGGACATGATACTAATACACATAGCCAAAGGGATCATTGTGCTTATATACACCAATGCAGGGAAATGATACTAATGCATGTAGCCATAGGGATCATTGTGCCTTATTCCCAATGCATGGAAATTATACTAATACATGTAACCATAGTGATCCTTGTGCCTTATACCCAATGCAGGGAAATGATACTAATACATGTAGCCATAGGGATCATTGTGCCTTATACCCAATGCAGGGAAATTATACTTATACATATAGCGTTAGGGATCATTGTGCTTTATACCCAATGCAGGGAAATTATACTAATACATGTAGCCATGGGGATCTTTGTGCCTTATACCCAATGCAGGGACATGATACTAATACATGTAGCCATAGGGATCATTGTGCCTTATACCCAATGCAGGGAATTATACTAATACAAGTAGCCTTAGGGATCATAGCGTATTATACCCAATGCAGGGAATTATACTAATACATGTAGCCATAGGGATCATTGTGCCTTATACCCAATGCAGGGAAATGATGCTAATACATATAGCCATAGGGATCATTGTGCCTTATACCCAAATGCAGGGAAATTATACTAATACATGTAGCCATAGGGATCATTGTCCCTTATACCCAATGCAGGGAATTATACTAATACATGTAGCCATAGGGATCATTGTGCCTTATACCCAATGCAGGGACATTATACTAATACATGTAGCCATAGGGATTATTGTGCCTTATACCCAATGCAGGGAAATTATACTAATACATGTAGCCATAGGGATCATAGCGTATTATACCCAATGCAGGGATTTATACTAATACATAGGGATCATTGTGCCTTATACCCAATGCAGGGAAATGATACTAATACATGTAGCCATAGGGATCATAGCGTATTATACCCAATGCAGGGATTTATACTAATACATAGGGATCATTGTGCCTTATACCCAATGCAGGGACATGATACTAATACACATAGCCAAAGGGATCATTGTGCTTATATACACCAATGCAGGGAAATGATACTAATGCATGTAGCCATAGGGATCATTGTGCCTTATTCCCAATGCATGGAAATTATACTAATACATGTAACCATAGTGATCCTTGTGCCTTATACCCAATGCAGGGAAATGATACTAATACATGTAGCCATAGGGATCATTGTGCCTTATACCCAATGCAGGGAAATGATACTAATGCATGTAGCCATAGGGATCATTGTGCCTTATACCCAATGCTGGGACGTTATACTAATACATGTAGCCATAGGGATCATAGCGTATTATACCCAATGCAGGGAATTATACTAATACATGTAGCCATAGGGATCATTGTGCCTTTTACCCAATGCAGGGAAATTATACCAATACATGTAGCCATAGGGATCATTGTGCCATATACCCAATGCAGGGAAATGATACTAATACATGTAGCCATAGGGATCATTGTGCCTTATACCCAATGCAGGGAAATTATACTAATACATGTATCCATTTGGATCATTGTGCCTTATACCTAACGCAGGGAATTATACTAATACATGTAGCCATAGGGATCATTGTGCCTTATACCCAATGCAGGGAATTATACTAATACATGTAGCCATAGGGATCATTGTGCCTTATACCCAATGCAGGGAATTATACTAATACATGTAGCCATAGGGATCATAGCGTATTATACCCAATGCAGGGAAATTATACTAATACATGTAGCCATAGGGATCATTGTTCCTTATACCCAATGCAGGGAAATGATACTAATACATGTAGCCATAGGGATCATTGTACCTTATACCCAATGCAGGGAAATGATACTAATACATGTAGCCATAGGGATAATTGTGCCTTATACAAAATGCAGGGAAGTTTTACTAATATATGTAGCCATAGGGATCATTGTGCCATATACCCAATGCAGGGAAATTATACCAATACATGTAGCCATAGGGATCATTGTGCCTTATACCCAATGCAGGGAAATTATACTAATACACGTATCCATTTGGATCATTGTGCCTTATACCCAACGCAGGGAATTATACTAATACATGTAGCCATAGGGATCATTGTGCCTTATACTCAATGCAGGGAAATGATGCTAATACATGTAGCCATAGGGATCATTGTGCCTTATACCCAAATGCAGTGAAATTATACTAATACATGTAGCCATAGGGATCATTGTCCCTTATACCCAATGCAGGGAATTATACTAATACATATAGCCAAAGGGATCATTGTGCCTTATACCCAATGCAGGGAAATGATATTAATGCATGTAGCCATAGGGATCATTGTGCCTTATTCTCAATGCATGGAAATTATACTAATACATGTAACCATAGTGATCCTTGTGCCTTATACCCAATGCAGGGAAATGATACTAATACATGTAGCCATAGGGATCATTGTGCCTTATACCCAATGCAGGGAAATGATACTAATGCATGTAGCCATAGGGATCATTGTGCCTTATACCCAATGCAGGGACGTTATACTAATACATGTAGCCATAGGGATCATAGCGTATTATACCCAATGCAGGGAATTATACTAATACATGTAGCCATAGGGATCATTGTGCCTTATACCCATTGCAGGGAATTATACTAATACATATAGCCATAGGGATCTTTGTGCCATATACCTAATGCAGAGAAATGAAGCTAATACATGTAGCCATAGGGATCATTGTGCCTTTTACCCAATGCAGGGAAATTATACCAATACATGTAGCCATAGGGATCATTGTGCCTTATACCCAATGCAGGGAAATTATACTAATACATGTAGCCATAGGGATCATTGTACCTTATACCCAATGCAGGGAAATTATACTAATGCATTTTGCAATAGGGATCATTGTGCCTTATTCCCAATGCAGGGAAGTTATACTAATACATGTAGCCATAGGGATCATTGTGCCTTATAATCAATTCAGGGAATTATACTAATACATGTAGCCATAGGGATCATTGTGCCTCATACCCAATGCAGGGAATTATACTAATACATGTAGCCATGGGAATCATTGTGCCTTATACCCATTGCAACGACTTTATACTAATACATGTAGCCATAGGGATCATTGTGCCTTATACCCAATGCAGGGAATTATACTAATACATGTAGCCATAGGGATCATTGTGCCTTATACCCAATGCAGGGAATTATACTAATACATGTAGCCATAGGGATCATAGCGTATTATACCCAATGCAGGGAAATTATACTAATACATGTAGCCATAGGGATCATTGTTCCTTATACCCAATGCACGGAAATTATACTAATACATGTATCCATTTGGATCATTGTGCCTTATACCCAACGCAGGGAATTATACTAATACATGTTGCCATAGGGAACATTGTGCCTTATACCCAATGCAGGGACGTTATACTAATACATGTAGCCATAGGGATCATTGTGCCTTATACCCAATGCAGGGAATTATTCTAATACATTTAGCCATAGGGATCATTGTGCCTTATACCCAATGCAGGAAAATTATAATATTACATGTAACCATAGTGATCATTGTGCCTTATACCCAATGCAGGGACATTATACTAATACATGTAGCCATAGGGATCATAGCGTATTATTCCCAATGCAGGGAATTATACTAATACATGTAGCCATAGGGATCATTGTGCCTTATACCCAATGCAGGGAAATAATACTAATACATGTAGCCATAGATATCACTGTGCCTTATACCCAATGCAGGGAAATGATACTAATGCATGTAGCCATAGGGATCATTGTGCCTTATACCCAATGCAGGGAAATGATACTAATACATGTAGCCATAGGGATCATTGTGCCTTATACCCAATGCAGGGAATTATACTAATGCATGTAGCCATAGGGATCATTGTGCCTTATACCCAATGCAGGGACGTTATACTAATACATGTAGCCATAGGGATCATTGTGCCTTATACCCAATGCAGGGAATTATACTAATACATGTAGCCATAGGGATCATGGTGCCTTATACCCAATGCAGGGAATTATACTAATACATGTAGCCATAGGGATCATTGTGCCTTATACCCAATGCAGGGAAATTATACTAATGCATGTAACCATAGTGATCATTGTGCCTTATACCCAATGCTGGAAAATTATACTAATGCATGTAGCCATAGGGATCATTGTGCCTTTTACCCAATGCAGGGAAATTATACTATTACATGTAACCATAGTGATCATTGTGCCTTATACCCAATGTAGGGAAATGATACTAATACATGTAGCCATAGGGATCATTGTGCCTTATACCCAATGCAGGGAAATTATACTTATACATATAGCGATAGGGATCATTGTGCTTTATACCCAATGCAGGGAAATTATACTAATACATGTAGCCATGGGGATCTTTGTGCCTTATACCCAATGCAGGGACATGATACTAATACATGTAGCCATAGGGATCATTGTGCCTTATACCCAATGCAGGGAATTATACTAATACAAGTAGCCTTAGGGATCATAGCGTATTATACCCAATGCAGGGAATTATACTAATACATGTAGCCATAGGGATCATTGTGCCTTATACCCAATGCAGGGAAATGATGCTAATACATATAGCCATAGGGATCATTGTGCCTTATACCCAAATGCAGGGAAATTATACTAATACATGTAGCCATAGGGATCATTGTCCCTTATACCCAATGCAGGGAATTATACTAATACATGTAGCCATAGGGATCATTGTGCCTTATACCCAATGCAGGGACATTATACTAATACATGTAGCCATAGGGATCATTGTGCCTTATACCCAATGCAGGGAAATTATACTAATACATGTAGCCATAGGGATCATAGCGTATTATACCCAATGCAGGGATTTATACTAATACATAGGGATCATTGTGCCTTATACCCAATGCAGGGAAATGATACTAATACATGTAGCCATAGGGATCATAGCGTATTATACCCAATGCAGGGATTTATACTAATACATAGGGATCATTGTGCCTTATACCCAATGCAGGGACATGATACTAATACACATAGCCAAAGGGATCATTGTGCTTATATACACCAATGCAGGGAAATGATACTAATGCATGTAGCCATAGGGATCATTGTGCCTTATTCCCAATGCATGTAAATTATACTA
Organism: Taudactylus pleione; assembly: GCA_031769625.1. Lineage (NCBI taxonomy): Eukaryota > Metazoa > Chordata > Amphibia > Anura > Myobatrachidae > Taudactylus > Taudactylus pleione. The sequence goes on along the minus strand of JAUIMM010000046.1, from coordinate 1,403,427 downwards.
ATACATGTAACCATAGTGATCCTTGTGCCTTATACCCAATGCAGGGAAATGATACTAATACATGTAGCCATAGGGATCATTGTGCCTTATACCCAATGCAGGGAAATGATACTAATGCATGTAGCCATAGGGATCATTGTGCCTTATACCCAATGCTGGGACGTTATACTAATACATGTAGCCATAGGGATCATAGCGTATTATACCCAATGCAGGGAATTATACTAATACATGTAGCCATAGGGATCATTGTGCCTTTTACCCAATGCAGGGAAATTATACCAATACATGTAGCCATAGAGATCATTGTGCCTTATACCCAATGCAGGGAAATTATACTAATACATGTAGCCATAGGGATCATTGTACCTTATACCCAATGCAGGGAAATTATACTAATGCATGTAGCAATAGGGATCATTGTGCCTTATACCCAATGCAGGGAAGTTATACTAATACATGTAGCCATAGGGATCATTGTGCCTTATACTCAATTCAGGGAATTATACTAATACATGTAGCCATAGGGATCATTGTGCATTATACCCAATGCAGGGAATTATACTAATAAATGTAGCCATAGGGATCATAGCGTATTATACCCAATGCAGGGAAATTATACTAATACATGTAGCCATAGGGATCATTGTTCCTTATACCCAATGCAGGGAAATGATACTAATACATGTAGCCATAGGGATCATTGTACCTTATACCCAATGCAGGGAATTATACTAATACATGTAGCCATAGGGATAATTGTACCTTATACAAAATGCAGGGAAGTTTTACTAATATATGTAGCCATAGGGATCATTGTGCCTTATACCCAATGCAGGGAATTATACTAATACATGTAGCCATAGGGATCATTGTGCCTTATACCCAATGCAGGGAAATTATACTAATACACGTATCCATTTGGATCATTGTGCCTTATACCCAACGCAGGGAATTATACTAATACATGTAGCCATAGGGATCATTGTGCCTTATACTCAATGCAGGGAAATGATGCTAATACATGTAGCCATAGGGATCATTGTGCCTTATACCCAAATGCAGTGAAATTATACTAATACATGTAGCCATAGGGATCATTGTCCCTTATACCCAATGCAGGGACATGATACTAATACATATAGCCAAAGGGATCATTGTGCCTTATACCCAATGCAGGGAAATGATATTAATGCATGTAGCCATAGGGATCATTGTGCCTTATTCTCAATGCATGGAAATTATACTAATACATGTAACCATAGTGATCCTTGTGCCTTATACCCAATGCAGGGAAATGATACTAATACATGTAGCCATAGGGATCATTGTGCCTTATACCCAATGCAGGGAAATGATACTAATGCATGTAGCCATAGGGATCATTGTGCCTTATACCCAGTGCAGGGACGTTATACTAATACATGTAGCCATAGGGATCATAGCGTATTATACCCAATGCAGGGAATTATACTAATACATGTAGCCATAGGGATCATTGTGCCTTATACCCATTGCAGGGAATTATACTAATACATATAGCCATAGGGATCTTTGTGCCATATACCTAATGCAGAGAAATGAAGCTAATACATGTAGCCATAGGGATCATTGTGCCTTTTACCCAATGCAGGGAAATTATACCAATACATGTAGCCATAGGGATCATTGTGCCTTATACCCAATGCAGGGAAATTATACTAATACATGTAGCCATAGGGATCATTGTACCTTATACCCAATGCAGGGAAATTATACTAATGCATTTTGCAATAGGGATCATTGTGCCTTATACCCAATGCAGGGAAGTTATACTAATACATGTAGCCATAGGGATCATTGTGCCTTATACTCAATTCAGGGAATTATACTAATACATGTAGCCATAGGGATCATTGTGCCTCATACCCAATGCAGGGAATTATACTAATACATGTAGCCCTGGGAATCATTGTGCCTTATACCCATTGCAAGGACGTTATACTAATACATGTAGCCATAGGGATCATTGTGCCTTATACCCAATGCAGGGAATTATACTAATACATGTAGCCATAGGGATCATTGTGCCTTATACCCAATGCAGGGAATTATACTAATACATGTAGCCATAGGGATCATAGCGTATTATACCCAATGCAGGGAAATTATACTAATACATGTAGCCATAGGGATCATTGTTCCTTATACCCAATGCAGGGAAATGATACTAATACATGTAGCCATAGGGATCATTGTACCTTATACCCAATGCAGGGAAATGATACTAATACATGTAGCTATAGGGATCACTGTGGCTTATACCCAATGCAGGAAATTATACTAATACATGTAGCCATAGGGATCATTGTGCCTTATACAAAATGCAGGGAAGTTTTACTAATATATGTAGCCATAGGGATCATTGTGCCATATACCCACTGCAGGGAAATGATACTAATACATGTAGCCATATGGATCATTGTGCCTTATAACCAATGCAGGGAAATTATACTAATACATGTATCCATTTGGATCATTATGCCTTATACCCAACGCAGGGAATTATACTAATACATGTAGCCATAGGGATCATTGTGCCTTATACCCAATGCATGGAATTATACTAATACATGTAGCCATAGGGATCATTGTGCCTTATACCCAATGCAGGGACGTTATACTAATACATGTAGCCATAGGGATCATTGTGCCTTATACCCAATGTAGGGAATTATACTAATACATGTAGCCATAGGGATCATTGTGCCTTATACCGAATGCAGGGAATTATACCAATACATGTAGCCTTCGGGATCATTGTACTTTTTACCCAATGCAGGGAAATTATACTAATACATGTAGCCATAGGGATCATTGTGCCTTATACCCAATGCAGGGAAATGATACTACTACATATAGCCATAGGGATCATTGTGCCTTATACCCAATGCAGGGAATTGATACTAATACATGTAGCCATAGGGATCATTGTGCCTTATACCCAATGCAGGGCATTATACTAATACATGTAGCCATAGATATCATAGCGTATTATACCCAATGCAGGGAATGATACTACTACATATAGCCATAGGGATCATTGTGCCTTATACCCAATGCAGGGAATGATACTAATGCATGTAGCCATAGGGATCATTGTGCCTTATACCCAATGCAGGGACGTTATACTAATACATGTAGCCATAGGGATCATAGCGTATTAAACCCAATGCAGGGAATTATACTAATAAATGTAGCCATAGGGATCATTGTGCCTCATACCCATTGCAGGGAATTATACTAATACATGTAGCCATAGGGATCATTGTACCTTATACACAATGCAGGGAAATTATACTAATGCATGTAGCCATAGGGATCAATGTGCCTTATACCCAATGCAGGGAAGTTATACTAATACATGTAGCCATAGGGATCATTGTGCCTTATACTCAATTCAGGGAATTATACTAATACATGTAGCCATAGGGATCATTGTGCCTCATACCCAATGCAGGGAATTATACTAATACATGTAGCAATGGGAATCATTGTGCCTTATACCCATTGCAAGGATGTTATACTAATACATGTAGCCATAGGGATCATTGTACCTTATACCCAATGCAGGGAAATGATACTAATACATGTAGCCATAGGGATCATTGTGCCTTATACCCAATGCAGGGAATTATACTAATACATGTAGCCATAGGGATAATTGTGCCTTATACAAAATGCAGGGATGTCATACTAATACATGTAGCCATAGGGATCATTGTGCCTTATACCCAATGCAGGGAATTATACTAATACATGTAGCCATAGGGATCATTGTGCCTTATACAGAATGCAGGGAATTATACCAATACATGTAGCCTTCGGGATCATTGTGCTTTATAACCAATGCAGGGAATTATACTAATACATGTAGCCATAGGGATCATAGCGTATTATACCCAATGCAGGGAAATTATACTAATACATGTAGCCATAGGGATCATTGTTCCTTATACCCAATGCAGGGAAATGATACTAATACATGTAGCCATAGGAATCATTGTACCTTATACCCAATGCAGGGAAATGATACTAATACATGTAGCCATAGGGATCATTGTGCCTTATACCCAATGCAGGGAATTATACTAATACATGTAGCCATAGGGATAATTGTGCCTTATACAAAATGCAGGGATGTCATACTAATACATGTAGCCATAGGGATCATTGTGCCTTATACCCAATGCAGGGAATTATACTAATACATGTAGCCATAGGGATCATTGTGCCTTATACAGAATGCAGGGAATTATACCAATACATGTAGCCTTCGGGATCATTGTGCTTTATAACCAATGCAGGGAAATTATACTAATACATGTAGCCATAGGGATCATTGTGCCTTATAACGAATGCAGTGAATTATACCAATACATGTAGCCATAGGGATCATTGTGCTTTATACCCAATGCAGGGAAATTATACTAATACATGTAGCCATAGGGATCATTATGCCTTATACCCAATGCAGGGAAATGATACTAATACATATAGTAATAGGGATCATTGTGCCTTATACCCAATGCAGGGAAATGATACTAATACATATAGTAATAGGGATCATTGTGCCTTATACCCAATGCAGGGAAAAGATACTAATACATGTAGCCTAAGGGATCATAGCGTATTATACCCAATGCAGGGAATTATACTAATACATGTAGCCATGGGGATCATAGCGTATTATACCCAATTCAGGGAATTATTCTAATACATGTAGCCATAGGGATCATTGTGCCTTATAACCAATGCAGTGAAATTATACTAATACATGTAGCCATAGGGATCATTGTGCCTTATACCCAATGCAGGGAATTATACTAATACATGTAGCCATAGGGATCATTGTGCCTTATACCCAATGCAGGGACATTATAGTAATACATGTAGCGATAGGGATCATGGTGCCTTATACCCAATGCAGGGAATTATACTAATACATGTAGCCATAGGGATCATTGTGTCTTATACCCAATGCAGGGAAATTATACTAATACATTTAACCATAGTGATCATTGTGCCTTATACCCAATGCACGGAAATGATACTAATACATGTAGCCGTAGGGATCATTGTGCCTTATAACCAATGCAGGGAAATGATACTAATGCATGTAGCCATATGGATCATTGTGCCTTATACCCAATGCAGGGACGTTATACTAATACATGTAGCCATAGGGATCATAGCATATCATACCCAATGCAGGGAATTATACTAATACATGTAGCCATTGGGATCATTGTGCCTTATACCAATTGCAGGGAATTATACTAATACATATAGCCATAGGGATCTTTGTGCCATATACCTAATGCAGGGAAATGAAGCTAATACATGTAGCCGTAGGGATCATTGTGTCTTATACCCAATGCAGGGAAATGAGACTAATACATGTAGCCATAGGGATCATAGCGTATTATACCCAATGCAGGGAATTATACTAACAGATGTAGCCATAGGGATCATTGTGCCTAATACCCAATGCAGGGACATGATACTAATACATATAGCAATAGGGATCATTGTGCATTATACCCAATGCAGGGAAATGATACTAATGCATGAAGCCATAGGGATCATTGTGCCTTATACCCAGTGCAGGGAATTATAGTAATACATGTAGCCATAGGGATCATAGCGTATTATACCCAATGCAGGGAATTATACTAATACATGTAGCCATAGGGATCATTGTGCCTTATACCCAATGTAGGGAAATGATACTAATACATGTAGCCATAGGGATCATTGTGCCTTATACCCAATGCAGGGAACTATACTAATACAAGCAGCCTTAGGGATCATAGCGTATTATACCCAATGCAGGGAATTATACTAATACCTGTAGCCATAGGGATCATTGTGCCTTTTACCCAATGCAGGGAAATGATGCTAATACATATAGCCATAGGGATCATTGTGCCTTATACCCAAATGCAGGGAAATTATACTAATACATGTAGCCATAGGGATCATTGTCCCTTATACCCAATGCAGGGAATTATACTAATACATGTAGCCATAGGGATCATTGTGCCTTATACGCAATGCAGGGACATTATACTAATACATGTAGCCATAGGGATCATTGTGCCTTATACCCAATGCAGGGAAATTATACTAATACATGTAGCCATAGGGATCATAGCGTATTATACCCAATGCAGGGATTTATACTAATACATAGGGATCATTGTGCCTTATACCCAATGCAGGGACATGATACTAATACACATAGCCAAAGGGATCATTGTGCTTATATACACCAATGCAGGGAAATGATACTAATGCATGTAGCCATAGGGATCATTGTGCCTTATTCCCAATGCATGTAAATTATACTAATACATGTAACCATAGTGATCCTTGTGCCTTATACCCAATGCAGGGAAATGATACTAATACATGTAGCCATAGGGATCATTGTGCCTTATACCCAATGCAGGGAAATGATACTAATGCATGTAGCCATAGGGATCATTGTGCCTTATACCCAATGCTGGGACGTTATACTAATACATGTAGCCATAGGGATCATAGCGTATTATACCCAATGCAGGGAATTATACTAATACATGTAGCCATAGGGATCATTGTGCCTTTTACCCAATGCAGGGAAATTATACCAATACATGTAGCCATAGAGATCATTGTGCCTTATACCCAATGCAGGGAAATTATACTAATACATGTAGCCATAGGGATCATTGTACCTTATACCCAATGCAGGGAAATTATACTAATGCATGTAGCAATAGGGATCATTGTGCCTTATACCCAATGCAGGGAAGTTATACTAATACATGTAGCCATAGGGATCATTGTGCCTTATACTCAATTCAGGGAATTATACTAATACATGTAGCCATAGGGATCATTGTGCATTATACCCAATGCAGGGAATTATACTAATAAATGTAGCCATAGGGATCATAGCGTATTATACCCAATGCAGGGAAATTATACTAATACATGTAGCCATAGGGATCATTGTTCCTTATACCCAATGCAGGGAAATGATACTAATACATGTAGCCATAGGGATCATTGTACCTTATACCCAATGCAGGGAATTATACTAATACATGTAGCCATAGGGATAATTGTACCTTATACAAAATGCAGGGAAGTTTTACTAATATATGTAGCCATAGGGATCATTGTGCCTTATACCCAATGCAGGGAATTATACTAATACATGTAGCCATAGGGATCATTGTGCCTTATACCCAATGCAGGGAAATTATACTAATACACGTATCCATTTGGATCATTGTGCCTTATACCCAACGCAGGGAATTATACTAATACATGTAGCCATAGGGATCATTGTGCCTTATACTCAATGCAGGGAAATGATGCTAATACATGTAGCCATAGGGATCATTGTGCCTTATACCCAAATGCAGTGAAATTATACTAATACATGTAGCCATAGGGATCATTGTCCCTTATACCCAATGCAGGGACATGATACTAATACATATAGCCAAAGGGATCATTGTGCCTTATACCCAATGCAGGGAAATGATATTAATGCATGTAGCCATAGGGATCATTGTGCCTTATTCTCAATGCATGGAAATTATACTAATACATGTAACCATAGTGATCCTTGTGCCTTATACCCAATGCAGGGAAATGATACTAATACATGTAGCCATAGGGATCATTGTGCCTTATACCCAATGCAGGGAAATGATACTAATGCATGTAGCCATAGGGATCATTGTGCCTTATACCCAGTGCAGGGACGTTATACTAATACATGTAGCCATAGGGATCATAGCGTATTATACCCAATGCAGGGAATTATACTAATACATGTAGCCATAGGGATCATTGTGCCTTATACCCATTGCAGGGAATTATACTAATACATATAGCCATAGGGATCTTTGTGCCATATACCTAATGCAGAGAAATGAAGCTAATACATGTAGCCATAGGGATCATTGTGCCTTTTACCCAATGCAGGGAAATTATACCAATACATGTAGCCATAGGGATCATTGTGCCTTATACCCAATGCAGGGAAATTATACTAATACATGTAGCCATAGGGATCATTGTACCTTATACCCAATGCAGGGAAATTATACTAATGCATTTTGCAATAGGGATCATTGTGCCTTATACCCAATGCAGGGAAGTTATACTAATACATGTAGCCATAGGGATCATTGTGCCTTATACTCAATTCAGGGAATTATACTAATACATGTAGCCATAGGGATCATTGTGCCTCATACCCAATGCAGGGAATTATACTAATACATGTAGCCATGGGAATCATTGTGCCTTATACCCATTGCAAGGACGTTATACTAATACATGTAGCCATAGGGATCATTGTGCCTTATACCCAATGCAGGGAATTATACTAATACATGTAGCCATAGGGATCATTGTGCCTTATACCCAATGCAGGGAATTATACTAATACATGTAGCCATAGGGATCATAGCGTATTATACCCAATGCAGGGAAATTATACTAATACATGTAGCCATAGGGATCATTGTTCCTTATACCCAATGCAGGGAAATGATACTAATACATGTAGCCATAGGGATCATTGTACCTTATACCCAATGCAGGGAAATGATACTAATACATGTAGCTATAGGGATCACTGTGGATTATACCCAATGCAGGAAATTATACTAATACATGTAGCCATAGGGATCATTGTGCCTTATACAAAATGCAGGGAAGTTTTACTAATATATGTAGCCATAGGGATCATTGTGCCATATACCCACTGCAGGGAAATGATACTAATACATGTAGCCATATGGATCATTGTGCCTTATAACCAATGCAGGGAAATTATACTAATACATGTATCCATTTGGATCATTATGCCTTATACCCAACGCAGGGAATTATACTAATACATGTAGCCATAGGGATCATTGTGCCTTATACCCAATGCATGGAATTATACTAATACATGTAGCCATAGGGATCATTGTGCCTTATACCCAATGCAGGGACGTTATACTAATACATGTAGCCATAGGGATCATTGTGCCTTATACCCAATGTAGGGAATTATACTAATACATGTAGCCATAGGGATCATTGTGCCTTATACCGAATGCAGGGAATTATACCAATACATGTAGCCTTCGGGATCATTGTACTTTTTACCCAATGCAGGGAAATTATACTAATACATGTAGCCATAGGGATCATTGTGCCTTATACCCAATGCAGGGAAATGATACTACTACATATAGCCATAGGGATCATTGTGCCTTATACCCAATGCAGGGAATTGATACTAATACATGTAGCCATAGGGATCATTGTGCCTTATACCCAATGCAGGGCATTATACTAATACATGTAGCCATAGATATCATAGCGTATTATACCCAATGCAGGGAATGATACTACTACATATAGCCATAGGGATCATTGTGCCTTATACCCAATGCAGGGAATGATACTAATGCATGTAGCCATAGGGATCATTGTGCCTTATACCCAATGCAGGGACGTTATACTAATACATGTAGCCATAGGGATCATAGCGTATTAAACCCAATGCAGGGAATTATACTAATAAATGTAGCCATAGGGATCATTGTGCCTCATACCCATTGCAGGGAATTATACTAATACATGTAGCCATAGGGATCATTGTACCTTATACACAATGCAGGGAAATTATACTAATGCATGTAGCCATAGGGATCAATGTGCCTTATACCCAATGCAGGGAAGTTATACTAATACATGTAGCCATAGGGATCATTGTGCCTTATACTCAATTCAGGGAATTATACTAATACATGTAGCCATAGGGATCATTGTGCCTCATACCCAATGCAGGGAATTATACTAATACATGTAGCAATGGGAATCATTGTGCCTTATACCCATTGCAAGGATGTTATACTAATACATGTAGCCATAGGGATCATTGTACCTTATACCCAATGCAGGGAAATGATACTAATACATGTAGCCATAGGGATCATTGTGCCTTATACCCAATGCAGGGAATTATACTAATACATGTAGCCATAGGGATAATTGTGCCTTATACAAAATGCAGGGATGTCATACTAATACATGTAGCCATAGGGATCATTGTGCCTTATACCCAATGCAGGGAATTATACTAATACATGTAGCCATAGGGATCATTGTGCCTTATACAGAATGCAGGGAATTATACCAATACATGTAGCCTTCGGGATCATTGTGCTTTATAACCAATGCAGGGAATTATACTAATACATGTAGCCATAGGGATCATAGCGTATTATACCCAATGCAGGGAAATTATACTAATACATGTAGCCATAGGGATCATTGTTCCTTATACCCAATGCAGGGAAATGATACTAATACATGTAGCCATAGGAATCATTGTACCTTATACCCAATGCAGGGAAATGATACTAATACATGTAGCCATAGGGATCATTGTGCCTTATACCCAATGCAGGGAATTATACTAATACATGTAGCCATAGGGATAATTGTGCCTTATACAAAATGCAGGGATGTCATACTAATACATGTAGCCATAGGGATCATTGTGCCTTATACCCAATGCAGGGAATTATACTAATACATGTAGCCATAGGGATCATTGTGCCTTATACAGAATGCAGGGAATTATACCAATACATGTAGCCTTCAGGATCATTGTGCTTTATAACCAATGCAGGGAAATTATACTAATACATGTAGCCATAGGGATCATTGTGCCTTATAACGAATGCAGTGAATTATACCAATACATGTAGCCATAGGGATCATTGTGCTTTATACCCAATGCAGGGAAATTATACTAATACATGTAGCCATAGGGATCATTATGCCTTATACCCAATGCAGGGAAATGATACTAATACATATAGTAATAGGGATCATTGTGCCTTATACCCAATGCAGGGAAATGATACTAATACATATAGTAATAGGGATCATTGTGCCTTATACCCAATGCAGGGAAAAGATACTAATACATGTAGCCTAAGGGATCATAGCGTATTATACCCAATGCAGGGAATTATACTAATACATGTAGCCATGGGGATCATAGCGTATTATACCCAATTCAGGGAATTATTCTAATACATGTAGCCATAGGGATCATTGTGCCTTATAACCAATGCAGTGAAATTATACTAATACATGTAGCCATAGGGATCATTGTGCCTTATACCCAATGCAGGGAATTATACTAATACATGTAGCCATAGGGATCATTGTGCCTTATACCCAATGCAGGGACATTATAGTAATACATGTAGCGATAGGGATCATGGTGCCTTATACCCAATGCAGGGAATTATACTAATACATGTAGCCATAGGGATCATTGTGTCTTATACCCAATGCAGGGAAATTATACTAATACATTTAACCATAGTGATCATTGTGCCTTATACCCAATGCACGGAAATGATACTAATACATGTAGCCGTAGGGATCATTGTGCCTTATAACCAATGCAGGGAAATGATACTAATGCATGTAGCCATATGGATCATTGTGCCTTATACCCAATGCAGGGACGTTATACTAATACATGTAGCCATAGGGATCATAGCATATCATACCCAATGCAGGGAATTATACTAATACATGTAGCCATTGGGATCATTGTGCCTTATACCAATTGCAGGGAATTATACTAATACATATAGCCATAGGGATCTTTGTGCCATATACCTAATGCAGGGAAATGAAGCTAATACATGTAGCCGTAGGGATCATTGTGTCTTATACCCAATGCAGGGAAATGAGACTAATACATGTAGCCATAGGGATCATAGCGTATTATACCCAATGCAGGGAATTATACTAACAGATGTAGCCATAGGGATCATTGTGCCTAATACCCAATGCAGGGACATGATACTAATACATATAGCAATAGGGATCATTGTGCATTATACCCAATGCAGGGAAATGATACTAATGCATGAAGCCATAGGGATCATTGTGCCTTATACCCAGTGCAGGGAATTATAGTAATACATGTAGCCATAGGGATCATAGCGTATTATACCCAATGCAGGGAATTATACTAATACATGTAGCCATAGGGATCATTGTGCCTTATACCCAATGTAGGGAAATGATACTAATACATGTAGCCATAGGGATCATTGTGCCTTATACCCAATGCAGGGAATTATACTAATACAAGCAGCCTTAGGGATCATAGCGTATTATACCCAATGCAGGGAATTATACTAATACCTGTAGCCATAGGGATCATTGTGCCTTTTACCCAATGCAGGGAAATGATGCTAATACATATAGCCATAGGGATCATTGTGCCTTATACCCAAATGCAGGGAAATTATACTAATACATGTAGCCATAGGGATCATTGTCCCTTATACCCAATGCAGGGAATTATACTAATACATGTAGCCATAGGGATCATTGTGCCTTATACGCAATGCAGGGACATTATACTAATACATGTAGCCATAGGGATCATTGTGCCTTATACCCAATGCAGGGAAATTATACTAATACATGTAGCCATAGGGATCATAGCGTATTATACCCAATGCAGGGATTTATACTAATACATAGGGATCATTGTGCCTTATACCCAATGTAGGGAAATGATACTAATACATGTAGCCATAGGGATCATAGCGTATTATACCCAATGCAGGGATTTATACTAATACATAGGGATCATTATGCCTTATACCCAATGCAGGGACATGATACTAATACATATAGCCAAAGGGATCATTGTGCTTATATACACCAATGCAGGGAAATGATACTAATGCATGTAGCCATAGGGATCATTGTGCCTTATTCCCAATGCATGGAAATTATACTAATACATGTAAACATAGTGATCCTTGTGCCTTATACCCAATGCAGGGAAATTATACTAATACATGTAGCCATAGGGATCATTGTGCCTTATACCCAATGCAGGGAAATGATACTAATGCATGTAGCCATAGGGATCATTGTGCCTTATACCCAATGCTGGGACGTTATACTAATACATGTATCCATAGGGATCATAGCGTATTATACCCAATGCAGGGAATTATACTAATACATGTAGCCATAGGGATCATTGTGCCTTATACCCATTGCAGGGAATTATACTAATACATATAGCCATAGGGATCTTTGTGCCATATACCTAATGCAGAGAAATGAAGCTAATACATGTAGCCATAGGGATCATTGTGCCTTTTACCCAATGCAGGGAAATTATACCAATACATGTAGCCATAGAGATCATTGTGCCTTATACCCAATGCAGGGAAATTATACTAATACATGTAGCCATAGGGATCATAGCGTATTATACCCAATTCAGGGAATTATTCTAATACATGTAGCCATAGGGATCATTGTGCCTTATAACCAATGCAGTGAAATTATACTAATACATGTAGCCATAGGGATCATTGTGCCTTATACCCAATGCAGGGAATTATACTAATACATGTAGCCATAGGGATCATTGTGCCTTATACCCAATGCAGGGACATTATAGTAATACATGTAGCGATAGGGATCATGGTGCCTTATACCCAATGCAGGGAATTATACTAATACATGTAGCCATAGGGATCATTGTGTCTTATACCCAATGCAGGGAAATTATACTAATACATTTAACCATAGTGATCATTGTGCCTTATACCCAATGCACGGAAATGATACTAATACATGTAGCCGTAGGGATCATTGTGCCTTATAACCAATGCAGGGAAATGATACTAATGCATGTAGCCATATGGATCATTGTGCCTTATACCCAATGCAGGGACGTTATACTAATACATGTAGCCATAGGGATCATAGCATATCATACCCAATGCAGGGAATTATACTAATACATGTAGCCATTGGGATCATTGTGCCTTATACCAATTGCAGGGAATTATACTAATACATATAGCCATAGGGATCTTTGTGCCATATACCTAATGCAGGGAAATGAAGCTAATACATGTAGCCGTAGGGATCATTGTGTCTTATACCCAATGCAGGGAAATGAGACTAATACATGTAGCCATAGGGATCATAGCGTATTATACCCAATGCAGGGAATTATACTAACAGATGTAGCCATAGGGATCATTGTGCCTAATACCCAATGCAGGGACATGATACTAATACATATAGCAATAGGGATCATTGTGCATTATACCCAATGCAGGGAAATGATACTAATGCATGAAGCCATAGGGATCATTGTGCCTTATACCCAGTGCAGGGAATTATAGTAATACATGTAGCCATAGGGATCATAGCGTATTATACCCAATGCAGGGAATTATACTAATACATGTAGCCATAGGGATCATTGTGCCTTATACCCAATGTAGGGAAATGATACTAATACATGTAGCCATAGGGATCATTGTGCCTTATACCCAATGCAGGGAATTATACTAATACAAGCAGCCTTAGGGATCATAGCGTATTATACCCAATGCAGGGAATTATACTAATACCTGTAGCCATAGGGATCATTGTGCCTTTTACCCAATGCAGGGAAATGATGCTAATACATATAGCCATAGGGATCATTGTGCCTTATACCCAAATGCAGGGAAATTATACTAATACATGTAGCCATAGGGATCATTGTCCCTTATACCCAATGCAGGGAATTATACTAATACATGTAGCCATAGGGATCATTGTGCCTTATACGCAATGCAGGGACATTATACTAATACATGTAGCCATAGGGATCATTGTGCCTTATACCCAATGCAGGGAAATTATACTAATACATGTAGCCATAGGGATCATAGCGTATTATACCCAATGCAGGGATTTATACTAATACATAGGGATCATTGTGCCTTATACCCAATGTAGGGAAATGATACTAATACATGTAGCCATAGGGATCATAGCGTATTATACCCAATGCAGGGATTTATACTAATACATAGGGATCATTATGCCTTATACCCAATGCAGGGACATGATACTAATACATATAGCCAAAGGGATCATTGTGCTTATATACACCAATGCAGGGAAATGATACTAATGCATGTAGCCATAGGGATCATTGTGCCTTATTCCCAATGCATGGAAATTATACTAATACATGTAAACATAGTGATCCTTGTGCCTTATACCCAATGCAGGGAAATTATACTAATACATGTAGCCATAGGGATCATTGTGCCTTATACCCAATGCAGGGAAATGATACTAATGCATGTAGCCATAGGGATCATTGTGCCTTATACCCAATGCTGGGACGTTATACTAATACATGTATCCATAGGGATCATAGCGTATTATACCCAATGCAGGGAATTATACTAATACATGTAGCCATAGGGATCATTGTGCCTTATACCCATTGCAGGGAATTATACTAATACATATAGCCATAGGGATCTTTGTGCCATATACCTAATGCAGAGAAATGAAGCTAATACATGTAGCCATAGGGATCATTGTGCCTTTTACCCAATGCAGGGAAATTATACCAATACATGTAGCCATAGAGATCATTGTGCCTTATACCCAATGCAGGGAAATTATACTAATACATGTAGCCATAGGGATCATTGTACCTTATACCCAATGCAGGGAAATTATACTAATGCATGTAGCAATAGGGATCATTGTGCCTTATACTCAATTCAGGGAATTATACTAATACATGTAGCCATAGGGATCATTGTGCCTTATACCCAATGCAGGGAATTATACTAATACATGTAGCCATAGGGATCATAGCGTATTATACCCAATGCAGGGAAATTATACTAATACATGTAGCCATAGGGATCATTGTTCCTTATACCCAATGCAGGGAAATGATACTAATACATGTAGCCATAGGGATCATTGTACCTTATACCCAATGCAGGGAAATGATACTAATACATGTAGCTGTAGGGATCACTGTGGCTTATACCCAATGCAGGGAATTATACTAATACATGTAGCCATAGGTATAATTGTGCCTTATACAAAATGCAGGGAAGTTTTACTAATATATGTAGCCATAGGGATCATTGTGCCATATACCCAATGCAGGGAAATGATACTAATACATGTAGCCATAGGGATCATTGTGCCTTATACCCAATGCAGGGAAATTATACTAATACATGTATCCATTTGGATCATTGTGCCTTATAGCCAACGCAGGGAATTATACTAATACATGTAGCCATAGGGATCATTGTGCCTTATACCCAATGCAGGGAAATTATACTAATACACGTATCCATTTGGATCATTGTGCCTTATACCCAACGCAGGGAATTATACTAATACATGTAGCCATAGGGATCATTGTGCCTTATACTCAATGCAGGGAAATGATGCTAATACATGTAGCCATAGGGATCATTGTGCCTTATACCCAAATGCAGTGAAATTATACTAATACATGTAGCCATAGGGATCATTGTCCCTTATACCCAATGCAGGGACATGATACTAATACATATAGCCAAAGGGATCATTGTGCCTTATACCCAATGCAGGGAAATGATATTAATGCATGTAGCCATAGGGATCATTGTGCCTTATTCTCAATGCATGGAAATTATACTAATACATGTAACCATAGTGATCCTTGTGCCTTATACCCAATGCAGGGAAATGATACTAATACATGTAGCCATAGGGATCATTGTGCCTTATACCCAATGCAGGGAAATGATACTAATGCATTTAGCCATAGGGATCATTGTGCCTTATACCCAATGCAGGGACGTTATACTAATACATGTAGCCATAGGGATCATAGCGTATTATACCCAATGCAGGGAATTATACTAATACATGTAGCCATAGGGATCATTGTGCCTTATACCCATTGCAGGGAATTATACTAATACATATAGCCATAGGGATCTTTGTGCCATATACCTAATGCAGAGAAATGAAGCTAATACATGTAGCCATAGGGATCATTGTGCCTTTTACCCAATGCAGGGAAATTATACCAATACATGTAGCCATAGGGATCATTGTGCCTTATACCCAATGCAGGGAAATTATACTAATACATGTAGCCATAGGGATCATTGTACCTTATACCCAATGCAGGGAAATTATACTAATGCATTTTGCAATAGGGATCATTGTGCCTTATACCCAATGCAGGGAAGTTATACTAATACATGTAGCCATAGGGATCATTGTGCCTTATACTCAATTCAGGGAATTATACTAATACATGTAGCCATAGGGATCATTGTGCCTCATACCCAATGCAGGGAATTATACTAATACATGTAGCCATGGGAATCATTGTGCCTTATACCCATTGCAAGGACGTTATACTAATACATGTAGCCATAGGGATCATTGTGCCTTATACCCAATGCAGGGAAATGATACTAATACATGTAGCTATAGGGATCACTGTGGCTTATACCCAATGCAGGAAATTATACTAATACATGTAGCCATAGGGATCATTGTGCCTTATACAAAATGCAGGGAAGTTTTACTAATATATGTAGCCATAGGGATCATTGTGCCATATACCCACTGCAGGGAAATGATACTAATACATGTAGCCATAGGGATCATTGTGCCTTATAACCAATGCAGGGAAATTATACTAATACATGTATCCATTTGGATCATTATGCCTTATACCCAACGCAGGGAATTATACTAATACATGTAGCCATAGGGATCATTGTGCCTTATACCCAATGCATGGAATTATACTAATACATGTAGCCATAGGGATCATTGTGCCTTATACCCAATGCAGGGACGTTATACTAATACATGTAGCCATAGGGATCATTGTGCCTTATACCCAATGTAGGGAATTATACTAATACATGTAGCCATAGGGATCATTGTGCCTTATACCGAATGCAGGGAATTATACCAATACATGTAGCCTTCGGGATCATTGTACTTTTTACCCAATGCAGGGAAATTATACTAATACATGTAGCCATAGGGATCATTGTGCCTTATACCCAATGCAGGGAAATGATACTACTACATATAGCCATAGGGATCATTGTGCCTTATACCCAATGCAGGGAATGATACTAATGCATGTAGCCATAGGGATCATTGTGCCTTATACCCAATGCAGGGACGTTATACTAATACATGTAGCCATAGGGATCATAGCGTATTATACCCAATGCAGGGAATTATACTAATAAATGTAGCCATAGGGATCATTGTGCCTCATACCCATTGCAGGGAATTATACTAATACATGTAGCCATAGGGATCATTGTACCTTATACACAATGCAGGGAAATTATACTAATGCATGTAGCCATAGGGATCAATGTGCCTTATACCCAATGCAGGGAAGTTATACTAATACATGTAGCCATAGGGATCATTGTGCCTTATACCCAATGCAGGGAATAATACTAATACATGTAGCCATAGGGATCATTGTGCCTTATACCCAATGCAGGGAATTATACTAATACATGTAGCCATAGGGATCATAGCGTATTATACCCAATGCAGGGAAATTATACTAATACATGTAGCCATAGGGATCATTGTTCCTTATACCCAATGCAGGGAAATGATACTAATACATGTAGCCATAGGGATCATTGTGCCTTATACCCAATGCAGGGAATTATACTAATACATGTAGCCATAGGGATAATTGTGCCTTATACAAAATGCAGGGATGTCATACTAATACATGTAGCCATAGGGATCATTGTGCCTTATACCCAATGCAGGGAATTATACTAATACATGTAGCCATAGGGATCATTGTGCCTTATACAGAATGCAGGGAATTATACCAATACATGTAGCCTTCGGGATCATTGTGCTTTATAACCAATGCAGGGAATTATACTAATACATGTAGCCATAGGGATCATAGCGTATTATACCCAATGCAGGGAAATTATACTAATACATGTAGCCATAGGGATCATTGTTCCTTATACCCAATGCAGGGAAATGATACTAATACATGTAGCCATAGGAATCATTGTACCTTATACCCAATGCAGGGAAATGATACTAATACATGTAGCCATAGGGATCATTGTGCCTTATACCCAATGCAGGGAATTATACTAATACATGTAGCCATAGGGATAATTGTGCCTTATACAAAATGCAGGGATGTCATACTAATACATGTAGCCATAGGGATCATTGTGCCTTATACCCAATGCAGGGAATTATACTAATACATGTAGCCATAGGGATCATTGTGCCTTATACAGAATGCAGGGAATTATACCAATACATGTAGCCTTCGGGATCATTGTGCTTTATAACCAATGCAGGGAAATTATACTAATACATGTAGCCATAGGGATCATTGTGCCTTATAACGAATGCAGTGAATTATACCAATACATGTAGCCATAGGGATCATTGTGCTTTATACCCAATGCAGGGAAATTATACTAATACATGTAGCCATAGGGATCATTATGCCTTATACCCAATGCAGGGAAATGATACTAATACATATAGTAATAGGGATCATTGTGCCTTATACCCAATGCAGGGAAATGATACTAATACATATAGTAATAGGGATCATTGTGCCTTATACCCAATGCAGGGAAAAGATACTAATACATGTAGCCTAAGGGATCATAGCGTATTATACCCAATGCAGGGAATTACACTAATACATGTAGCCATGGGGATCATAGCGTATTATACCCAATTCAGGGAATTATTCTAATACATGTAGCCATAGGGATCATTGTGCCTTATAACCAATGCAGTGAAATTATACTAATACATGTAGCCATAGGGATCATTGTGCCTTATACCCAATGCAGGGAATTATACTAATACATGTAGCCATAGGGATCATTGTGCCTTATACCCAATGCAGGGACATTATAGTAATACATGTAGCGATAGGGATCATGGTGCCTTATACCCAATGCAGGGAATTATACTAATACATGTAGCCATAGGGATCATTGTGTCTTATACCCAATGCAGGGAAATTATACTAATACATTTAACCATAGTGATCATTGTGCCTTATACCCAATGCACGGAAATGATACTAATACATGTAGCCGTAGGGATCATTGTGCCTTATAACCAATGCAGGGAAATGATACTAATGCATGTAGCCATATGGATCATTGTGCCTTATACCCAATGCAGGGACGTTATACTAATACATGTAGCCATAGGGATCATAGCATATCATACCCAATGCAGGGAATTATACTAATACATGTAGCCATTGGGATCATTGTGCCTTATACCAATTGCAGGGAATTATACTAATACATATAGCCATAGGGATCTTTGTGCCATATACCTAATGCAGGGAAATGAAGCTAATCATGTAGCCGTAGGGATCATTGTGTCTTATACCCAATGCAGGGAAATGAGACTAATACATGTAGCCATAGGGATCATAGCGTATTATACCCAATGCAGGGAATTATACTAACAGATGTAGCCATAGGGATCATTGTGCCTAATACCCAATGCAGGGACATGATACTAATACATATAGCAATAGGGATCATTGTGCATTATACCCAATGCAGGGAAATGATACTAATGCATGAAGCCATAGGGATCATTGTGCCTTATACCCAGTGCAGGGAATTATAGTAATACATGTAGCCATAGGGATCATAGCGTATTATACCCAATGCAGGGAATTATACTAATACATGTAGCCATAGGGATCATTGTGCCTTATACCCAATGTAGGGAAATGATACTAATACATGTAGCCATAGGGATCATTGTGCCTTATACCCAATGCAGGGAATTATACTAATACAAGCAGCCTTAGGGATCATAGCGTATTATACCCAATGCAGGGAATTATACTAATACCTGTAGCCATAGGGATCATTGTGCCTTTTACCCAATGCAGGGAAATGATGCTAATACATATAGCCATAGGGATCATTGTGCCTTATACCCAAATGCAGGGAAATTATACTAATACATGTAGCCATAGGGATCATTGTCCCTTATACCCAATGCAGGGAATTATACTAATACATGTAGCCATAGGGATCATTGTGCCTTATACGCAATGCAGGGACATTATACTAATACATGTAGCCATAGGGATCATAGCGTATTATACCCAATGCAGGGATTTATACTAATACATAGGGATCATTGTGCCTTATACCCAATGTAGGGAAATGATACTAATACATGTAGCCATAGGGATCATAGCGTATTATACCCAATGCAGGGATTTATACTAATACATAGGGATCATTATGTCTTATACCCAATGCAGGGACATGATACTAATACATATAGCCAAAGGGATCATTGTGCTTATATACACCAATGCAGGGAAATGATACTAATGCATGTAGCCATAGGGATCATTGTGCCTTATTCCCAATGCATGGAAATTATACTAATACATGTAAACATAGTGATCCTTGTGCCTTATACCCAATGCAGGGAAATGATACTAATGCATGTAGCCATAGGGATCATTGTGCCTTATACCCAATGCTGGGACGTTATACTAATACATGTATCCATAGGGATCATAGCGTATTATACCCAATGCAGGGAATTATACTAATACATGTAGCCATAGGGATCATTGTGCCTTATACCCATTGCAGGGAATTATACTAATACATATAGCCATAGGGATCTTTGTGCCATATACCTAATGCAGAGAAATGAAGCTAATACATGTAGCCATAGGGATCATTGTGCCTTTTACCCAATGCAGGGAAATTATACCAATACATGTAGCCATAGAGATCATTGTGCCTTATACCCAATGCAGGGAAATTATACTAATACATGTAGCCATAGGGATCATTGTACCTTATACCCAATGCAGGGAAATTATACTAATGCATGTAGCAATAGGGATCATTGTGCCTTATACTCAATTCAGGGAATTATACTAATACATGTAGCCATAGGGATCATTGTGCCTTATACCCAATGCAGGGAATTATACTAATACATGTAGCCATAGGGATCATAGCGTATTATACCCAATGCAGGGAAATTATACTAATACATGTAGCCATAGGGATCATTGTTCCTTATACCCAATGCAGGGAAATGATACTAATACATGTAGCCATAGGGATCATTGTACCTTATACCCAATGCAGGGAAATGATACTAATACATGTAGCTGTAGGGATCACTGTGGCTTATACCCAATGCAGGGAATTATACTAATACATGTAGCCATAGGTATAATTGTGCCTTATACAAAATGCAGGGAAGTTTTACTAATATATGTAGCCATAGGGATCATTGTGCCATATACCCAATGCAGGGAAATGATACTAATACATGTAGCCATAGGGATCATTGTGCCTTATACCCAATGCAGGGAAATTATACTAATACATGTATCCATTTGGATCATTGTGCCTTATAGCCAACGCAGGGAATTATACTAATACATGTAGCCATAGGGATCATTGTGCCTTATACCCAATGCAGGGAATTATACTAATACATGTAGCCATAGGGATCATTGTGCCTTATACCCAATGCAGGGAATTATACTAATACATGTAGCCATAGGGATCATAGCGTATTATACCCAATGCAGGGAAATTATACTAATACATGTAGCCATAGGGATCATTGTTCCTTATACCCAATGCAGGGAAATGATACTAATACATGTAGCCATAGGGATCATTGGACCTTATACCCAATGCAGGGAAATGATACTAATACATGTAGCCATAGGGATAATTGTGCCTTATACAAAATGCAGGGAAGTTTTACTAATATATGTAGCCATAGGGATCATTGTGCCATATACCCAATGCAGGGAAATGATACTAATACATGTAGCCATAGGGATCATTGTGCCTTATACCCAATGCAGGGAAATTATACTAATACATGTATCCATTTGGATCATTGTGCCTTATACCCAACGCAGGGAATTATACTAATACATGTAGCCATAGGGATCATTGTGCCTTATACCCAATGCAGGGAAATGATGCTAATACATGTAGCCATAGGGATCATTGTGCCTTATACCCAAATGCAGTGAAATTATACTAATACATGTAGCCATAGGGATCATTGTCCCTTATACCCAATGCAGGGAATTATACTAATACATGTAGCCATAGGGATCATTGTGCCTTATACCCAATGCAGGGACATGATACTAATACATATAGCCAAAGGGATCATTGTGCCTTATACCCAATGCAGGGAAATGATATTAATGCATGTAGCCATAGGGATCATTGTGCCTTATTCCCAATGCATGGAAATTATACTAATACATGTAACCATAGTGATCCTTGTGCCTTATACCCAATGCAGGGAAATGATACTAATACATGTAGCCATAGGGATCATTGTGCCTTATACCCAATGCAGGGAAATGATACTAATGCATGTAGCCATAGGGATCATTGTGCCTTATACCCAATGCAGGGACGTTATACTAATACATGTAGCCATAGGGATCATAGCGTATTATACCCAATGCAGGGAATTATACTAATACATGTAGCCATAGGGATCATTGTGCCTTATACCCAATGCAGGGACGTTATACTAATACATGTAACCATAGGGATCATTGTGCCTTATACCCAATGCAGGGAATTATACTAATACATGTAGCCATAGGGATCATTGTGCCTTATACAGAATGCAGGGAATTATACCAATACATGTAGCCTTCGGGATCATTGTGCTTTATAACCAATGCAGGGAAATTATACTAATACATGTAGCCATAGGGATCATTGTGCCTTATACCGAATGCAGGGAATTATACCAATACATGTAGCCATAGGGATCATTGTGCTTTATACCCAATGCAGGGAAATTATACTAATACATGTAGCCATAGGGATCATTATGCCTTATACCCAATGCAGGGAAATGATGCTAATACATATAGCCATAGGGATCATTGTGCCTTATACCCAAATGCAGGGAAATTATACTAATACATGTAGCCATAGGGATCATTGTCCCTTATACCCAATGCAGGGAATTATACTAATACATGTAGCCATAGGGATCATTGTGCCTTATACGCAATGCAGGGACATTATACTAATACATGTAGCCATAGGGATCATAGCGTATTATACCCAATGCAGGGATTTATACTAATACATAGGGATCATTGTGCCTTATACCCAATGTAGGGAAATGATACTAATACATGTAGCCATAGGGATCATAGCGTATTATACCCAATGCAGGGATTTATACTAATACATAGGGATCATTATGTCTTATACCCAATGCAGGGACATGATACTAATACATATAGCCAAAGGGATCATTGTGCTTATATACACCAATGCAGGGAAATGATACTAATGCATGTAGCCATAGGGATCATTGTGCCTTATTCCCAATGCATGGAAATTATACTAATACATGTAAACATAGTGATCCTTGTGCCTTATACCCAATGCAGGGAAATTATACTAATACATGTAGCCATAGGGATCATTGTGCCTTATACCCAATGCAGGGAAATGATACTAATGCATGTAGCCATAGGGATCATTGTGCCTTATACCCAATGCTGGGACGTTATACTAATACATGTATCCATAGGGATCATAGCGTATTATACCCAATGCAGGGAATTATACTAATACATGTAGCCATAGGGATCATTGTGCCTTATACCCATTGCAGTGAATTATACTAATACATATAGCCATAGGGATCTTTGTGCCATATACCTAATGCAGAGAAATGAAGCTAATACATGTAGCCATAGGGATCATTGTGCCTTTTACCCAATGCAGGGAAATTATACCAATACATGTAGCCATAGAGATCATTGTGCCTTATACCCAATGCAGGGAAATTATACTAATACATGTAGCCATAGGGATCATTGTACCTTATACCCAATGCAGGGAAATTATACTAATGCATGTAGCAATAGGGATCATTGTGCCTTATACTCAATTCAGGGAATTATACTAATACATGTAGCCATAGGGATCATTGTGCCTTATACCCAATGCAGGGAATTATACTAATACATGTAGCCATAGGGATCATAGCGTATTATACCCAATGCAGGGAAATTATACTAATACATGTAGCCATAGGGATCATTGTTCCTTATACCCAATGCAGGGAAATGATACTAATACATGTAGCCATAGGGATCATTGTACCTTATACCCAATGCAGGGAAATGATACTAATACATGTAGCTGTAGGGATCACTGTGGCTTATACCCAATGCAGGGAATTATACTAATACATGTAGCCATAGGTATAATTGTGCCTTATACAAAATGCAGGGAAGTTTTACTAATATATGTAGCCATAGGGATCATTGTGCCATATACCCAATGCAGGGAAATGATACTAATACATGTAGCCATAGGGATCATTGTGCCTTATACCCAATGCAGGGAAATTATACTAATACATGTATCCATTTGGATCATTGTGCCTTATAGCCAACGCAGGGAATTATACTAATACATGTAGCCATAGGGATCATTGTGCCTTATACCCAATGCAGGGAATTATACTAATACATGTAGCCATAGGGATCATTGTGCCTTATACCCAATGCAGGGAATTATACTAATACATGTAGCCATAGGGATCATAGCGTATTATACCCAATGCAGGGAAATTATACTAATACATGTAGCCATAGGGATCATTGTTCCTTATACCCAATGCAGGGAAATGATACTAATACATGTAGCCATAGGGATCATTGGACCTTATACCCAATGCAGGGAAATGATACTAATACATGTAGCCATAGGGATAATTGTGCCTTATACAAAATGCAGGGAAGTTTTACTAATATATGTAGCCATAGGGATCATTGTGCCATATACCCAATGCAGGGAAATGATACTAATACATGTAGCCATAGGGATCATTGTGCCTTATACCCAATGCAGGGAAATTATACTAATACATGTATCCATTTGGATCATTGTGCCTTATACCCAACGCAGGGAATTATACTAATACATGTAGCCATAGGGATCATTGTGCCTTATACCCAATGCAGGGAAATGATGCTAATACATGTAGCCATAGGGATCATTGTGCCTTATACCCAAATGCAGTGAAATTATACTAATACATGTAGCCATAGGGATCATTGTCCCTTATACCCAATGCAGGGAATTATACTAATACATGTAGCCATAGGGATCATTGTGCCTTATACCCAATGCAGGGACATGATACTAATACATATAGCCAAAGGGATCATTGTGCCTTATACCCAATGCAGGGAAATGATATTAATGCATGTAGCCATAGGGATCATTGTGCCTTATTCCCAATGCATGGAAATTATACTAATACATGTAACCATAGTGATCCTTGTGCCTTATACCCAATGCAGGGAAATGATACTAATACATGTAGCCATAGGGATCATTGTGCCTTATACCCAATGCAGGGAAATGATACTAATGCATGTAGCCATAGGGATCATTGTGCCTTATACCCAATGCAGGGACGTTATACTAATACATGTAGCCATAGGGATCATAGCGTATTATACCCAATGCAGGGAATTATACTAATACATGTAGCCATAGGGATCATTGTGCCTTATACCCAATGCAGGGACGTTATACTAATACATGTAACCATAGGGATCATTGTGCCTTATACCCAATGCAGGGAATTATACTAATACATGTAGCCATAGGGATCATTGTGCCTTATACAGAATGCAGGGAATTATACCAATACATGTAGCCTTCGGGATCATTGTGCTTTATAACCAATGCAGGGAAATTATACTAATACATGTAGCCATAGGGATCATTGTGCCTTATACCGAATGCAGGGAATTATACCAATACATGTAGCCATAGGGATCATTGTGCTTTATACCCAATGCAGGGAAATTATACTAATACATGTAGCCATAGGGATCATTATGCCTTATACCCAATGCAGGGAAAAGATACTAATACATGTAGCCTAAGGGATCATAGCGTATTATACCCAATGCAGGGAATTATACTAATACATGTAGCCATAGGGATCATAGCGTATTATACCCAATTCAGGGAATTATACTAATACATGTAGCCATAGGGATCATTGTGCCTTATAACCAAAGCAGTGAAATTATACTAATACATGTAGCCATAGGGATCATTGTGCCTTATACCCAATGCAGGGAATTATACTAATACATGTAGCCATAGGGATCATTGTGCCTTATACCCAATGCAGGGACGTTATAGTAATACATGTAGCGATAGGGATAATGGTGCCTTATACCCAATGCAGGGAATTATACTAATACATGTAGCCATAGGGATCATTGTGCCTTATACCCAATGCAGGGAAATGATACTAATACATGTAGCCATAGGGATCATTGTGCCTTATAACCAATGCAGGGAAATGATACTAATGCATGTAGCCATAGGGATCATTGGGCCTTATACCCAATGCAGGGACGTTATACTAATACATGTAGCCATAGGGATCATAGCATATCATACCCAATGCAGGGAATTATACTAATACATGTAGCCATAGGGATCATTGTGCCTTATACCCATTGCAGGGAATTATACTAATACATATAGCCATAGGGATCTTTGTGCCATATACCTAATGCAGGGAAATGAAGCTAATACATGTAGCCGTAGGGATCATTGTGTCTTATACCCAATGCAGGGAAATGAGACTAATACATGTAGCCATAGGGATCATAGCGTATTATACCCAATGCAGGGAATTATACTAACAGATGTAGCCATAGGGATCATTGTGCCTAATACCCAATGCAGGGACATGATACTAATACATATAGCAATAGGGATCATTGTGCCTTATACCCAATGCAGGGAAATGATACTAATGCATGAAGCCATAGGGATCATTGTGCCTTATACCCAGTGCAGGGAATTATAGTAATACATGTAGCCATAGGGATCATAGCGTATTATACCCAATACAGGGAATTATACTAATACATGTAGCCATAGGGATCATTGTGCCTTATACCCAATGTAGGGAAATGATACTAATACATGTAGCCATAGGGATCATTGTGCCTTATACCCAATGCAGGGAAATTATACTTATACATATAGCCATAGGGATCATTGTGCCTTATAACCAAAGCAGTGAAATTATACTAATACATGTAGCCATAGGGATCATTGTGCCTTATACCCAATGCAGGGAATTATACTAATACATGTAGCCATAGGGATCATTGTGCCTTATACCCAATGCAGGGACGTTATAGTAATACATGTAGCGATAGGGATAATGGTGCCTTATACCCAATGCAGGGAATTATACTAATACATGTAGCCATAGGGATCATTGTGCCTTATACCCAATGCAGGGAAATGATACTAATACATGTAGCCATAGGGATCATTGTGCCTTATAACCAATGCAGGGAAATGATACTAATGCATGTAGCCATAGGGATCATTGGGCCTTATACCCAATGCAGGGACGTTATACTAATACATGTAGCCATAGGGATCATAGCATATCATACCCAATGCAGGGAATTATACTAATACATGTAGCCATAGGGATCATTGTGCCTTATACCCAATGCAGGGAAATGATGCTAATACATATAGCCATAGGGATCATTGTGCCTTATACCCAAATGCAGGGAAATTATACTAATACATGTAGCCATAGGGATCATTGTCCCTTATACCCAATGCAGGGAATTATACTAATACATGTAGCCATAGGGATCATTGTGCCTTATACCCAATGCAGGGACATTATACTAATACATGTAGCCATAGGGATCTTTGTGCCTTATACCCAATGCAGGGAAATTATACTAATACATGTAGCCATAGGGATCATAGCGTATTATACCCAATGCAGGGATTTATACTAATACATAGGGATCATTGATCCTTATACCCAATGCAGGGAAATGATACTAATACATGTAGCCATAGGGATCATAGCGTATTATACCCAATGCAGGGATTTATACTAATACATAGGGATCATTGTGCCTTATACCCAATGCAGGGACATGATACTAAAACATATAGCCAAAGGGATCATTGTGCTTATATACACCAATGCAGGGAAATTATACTAATGCATGTAGCCATAGGGATCATTGTGCCTTATTCCCAATGCATGGAAATTATACTAATACATGTAACCATAGCGATCCTTGTGCCTTATACCCAATGCAGGGAAATGATACTAATACATGTAGCCATAGGGATCATTGTGCCTTATACCCAATGCAGGGAAATGATACTAATGCATGTAGCCATAGGGATCATTGTGCCTTATACCCAATGCTGGGACGTTATACTAATACATGTAGCCATAGGGATCATAGCGTATTATACCCAATGCAGGGAATTATACTAATACATGTAGCCATAGGGATCATTGTGCCTTATACCCATTGCAGGGAATTATACTAATACATATAGCCATAGGGATCTTTGTGCCATATAACTAATGCAGAGAAATGAAGGTAATACACGTAGCCATAGGGATCATTGTGCCTTTTACCCAATGCAGGGAAATTATACCAATACATGTAGCCATAGAGATCATTGTGCCTTATACCCAATGCAGGGAAATTATACTAATACATGTAGCCATAGGGATCATTGTACCTTATACCCAATGCAGGGAAATTATACTAATGCATGTAGCAATAGGGATCATTGTGCCTTATACCCAATGCAGGGAAGTTATACTAATACATGTAGCCATAGGGATCATTGTGCCTTATCCTCAATTCAGGGAATTATACTAATACATGTAGCCATAGGGATCATTGTGCCTTATACCCAATGCAGGGAATTATACTAATACATGTAGCCATAGGGATCATAGCGTATTATACCCAATGCAGGGAAATTATACTAATACATGTAGCCATAGGGATCATTGTTCCTTATACCCAATGCAGGGAAATGATACTAATACATGTAGCCATAGGGATCATTGTACCTTATACCCAATGCAGGGAAATGATACTAATACATGTAGCTATAGGGATCACTGTGGCTTATACCCAATGCAGGGAATTATACTAATACATGTAGCCATAGGGATAATTGTGCCTTATACAAAATGCAGGGAAGTTTTACTAATATATGTAGCCATAGGGATCATTGTGCCATATACCCAATGCAGGGAAATGATACTAATACATGTAGCCATAGGGATCATTGTGCCTTATACCCAATGCAGGGAAATTATACTAATACATGTATCCATTTGGATCATTGTGCCTTATACCCAACGCAGGGAATTATACTAATACATGTAGCCATAGGGATCATTGTGCCTTATACCCAATGCAGGGAATTATACTAATACATGTAGCCATAGGGATCATTGTGCCTTATACCCAATGCAGGGAATTATACTAATACATGTAGCCATAGGGATCATAGCGTATTATACCCAATGCAGGGAAATTATACTAATACATGTAGCCATAGGGATCATTGTTCCTTATACCCAATGCAGGGAAATGATACTAATACATGTAGCCATAGGGATCATTGTACCTTATACC
Organism: Taudactylus pleione; assembly: GCA_031769625.1. Lineage (NCBI taxonomy): Eukaryota > Metazoa > Chordata > Amphibia > Anura > Myobatrachidae > Taudactylus > Taudactylus pleione. The sequence continues at coordinate 1,372,880 of JAUIMM010000046.1, read as the reverse complement.
CAATGCAGGGAAATGATACTAATACATGTAGCCATAGGGATAATTGTGCCTTATACAAAATGCAGGGAAGTTTTACTAATATATGTAGCCATAGGGATCATTGTGCCATATACCCAATGCAGGGAAATGATACTAATACATGTAGCCATAGGGATCATTGTGCCTTATACCCAATGCAGGGAAATTATACTAATACATGTATCCATTTGGATCATTGTGCCTTATACCCAACGCAGGGAATTATACTAATACATGTAGCCATAGGGATCATTGTGCCTTATACCCAATGCAGGGAAATGATGCTAATACATGTAGCCATAGGGATCATTGTGCCTTATACCCAAATGCAGTGAAATTATACTAATACATGTAGCCATAGGGATCATTGTCCCTTATACCCAATGCAGGGAATTATACTAATACATGTAGCCATAGGGATCATTGTGCCTTATACCCAATGCAGGGACATGATACTAATACATATAGCCAAAGGGATCATTGTGCCTTATACCCAATGCAGGGAAATGATATTAATGCATGTAGCCATAGGGATCATTGTGCCTTATTCCCAATGCATGGAAATTATACTAATACATGTAACCATAGTGATCCTTGTGCCTTATACCCAATGCAGGGAAATGATACTAATACATGTAGCCATAGGGATCATTGTGCCTTATACCCAATGCAGGGAAATGATACTAATGCATGTAGCCATAGGGATCATTGTGCCTTATACCCAATGCAGGGACGTTATACTAATACATGTAGACATAGGGATCATAGCGTATTATACCCAATGCAGGGAATTATACTAATACATGTAGCCATAGGGATCATTGTGCCTTATACCCATTGCAGGGAATTATACTAATACATATAGCCATAGGGATCTTTGTGCCATATACCTAATGCAGAGAAATGAAGCTAATACATGTAGCCATAGGGATCATTGTGCCTTTTACCCAATGCAGGGAAATTATACCAATACATGTAGCCATAGGGATCATTGCGCCTTATACCCAATGCAGGGAAATTATACTAATACATGTAGCCATAGGGATCATTGTACCTTATACCCAATGCAGGGAAATTATACTAATGCATTTTGCAATAGGGATCATTGTGCCTTATACCCAATGCAGGGAAGTTATACTAATACATGTAGCCATAGGGATCATTGTGCCTCATACCCAATGCAGGGAATTATACTAATACATGTAGCCATGGGAATCATTGTGCCTTATACCCATTGCAAGGACGTTATACTAATACATGTAGCCATAGGGATCATTGTGCCTTATACCCAATGCAGGGAATTATACTAATACATGTAGCCATAGGGATCATTGTGCCTTATACCCAATGCAGGGAATTATACTAATAAATGTAGCCATAGGGATCATAGCGTATTATACCCAATGCAGGGAAATTATACTAATACATGTAGCCATAGGGATCATTGTTCCTTATACCCAATGCAGGGAAATGATACTAATACATGTAGCCATAGGGATCGTTGTAACTTATACCCAATGCAGGGAAATGATACTAATACATGTAGCTATAGGGATCACTGTGGCTTATACCCAATGCAGGGAATTATACTAATACATGTAGCTATAGGGATAATTGTGCCTTATTCAAAATGCAGGGAAGTTTTACTAATATATGTAGCCATAGGGATCATTGTGCCATATACCCAATGCAGGGAAATGATACTAATAAATGTAGCCATAGGGATCATTGTGCCTTATACCCAATGCAGGGAAATTATACTAATACATGTATCCATTTGGATCATTGTGCCTTATACCCAACGCAGGGAATTATACTAATACATGTAGCCATAGGGATCATTGTGCCTTATACCCAATGCAGGGAATTATACTAATACATGTAGCCATAGGGATCATAGCGTATTATACCCAATGCAGGGAAATTATACTAATACATGTAGCCATAGGGATCATTGTTCCTTATACCCAATGCAGGGAAATGATACTAATACATGTAGCCATAGGGATCATTGTACCTTATACCCAATGCAGGGAAATGATACTAATACATGTAGCTATAGGGATCACTGTGGCTTATGCCCAATGCAGGGAATTATACTAATACATGTAGCCATAGGGATCATTGTGCCTTATACCCAATGCAGGGACATGATACTAATACATATAGCCAAAGGGATCATTGTGCCTTATACCCAATGCAGGGAAATGATATTAATGCATGTAGCCATAGGGATCATTGTGCCTTATTCCCAATGCATGGAAATTATACTAATACATGTAACCATAGTGATCCTTGTGCCTTATACCCAATGCAGGGAAATGATACTAATACATGTAGCCATAGGGATCATTGTGCCTTATACCCAATGCAGGGAAATGATACTAATGCATGTAGCCATAGGGATCATTGTGCCTTATACCCAATGCAGGGACGTTATACTAATACATGTAGACATAGGGATCATAGCGTATTATACCCAATGCAGGGAATTATACTAATACATGTAGCCATAGGGATCATTGTGCCTTATACCCATTGCAGGGAATTATACTAATACATATAGCCATAGGGATCTTTGTGCCATATACCTAATGCAGAGAAATGAAGCTAATACATGTAGCCATAGGGATCATTGTGCCTTTTACCCAATGCAGGGAAATTATACCAATACATGTAGCCATAGGGATCATTGTGCCTTATACCCAATGCAGGGAAATTATACTAATACATGTAGCCATAGGGATCATTGTACCTTATACCCAATGCAGGGAAATTATACTAATGCATTTTGCAATAGGGATCATTGTGCCTTATACCCAATGCAGGGAAGTTATACTAATACATGTAGCCATAGGGATCATTGTGCCTTATACTCAATTCAGGGAATTATACTAATACATGTAGCCATAGGGATCATTGTGCCTCATACCCAATGCAGGGAATTATACTAATACATGTAGCCATGGGAATCATTGTGCCTTATACCCATTGCAAGGACGTTATACTAATACATGTAGCTATAGGGATAATTGTGCCTTATTCAAAATGCAGGGAAGTTTTACTAATATATGTAGCCATAGGGATCATTGTGCCATATACCCAATGCAGGGAAATGATACTAATAAATGTAGCCATAGGGATCATTGTGCCTTATACCCAATGCAGGGAAATTATACTAATACATGTATCCATTTGGATCATTGTGCCTTATACCCAACGCAGGGAATTATACTAATACATGTAGCCATAGGGATCATTGTGCCTTATACCCAATGCAGCGAAATATACTAATACATGTAGCCATAGGGATCATAGCGTATTATACCCAATGCAGGGAAATTATACTAATACATGTAGCCATAGGGATCATTGTTCCTTATACCCAATGCAGGGAAATGATACTAATACATGTAGCCATAGGGATCATTGTACCTTATACCCAATGCAGGGAAATGATACTAATACATGTAGCTATAGGGATCACTGTGGCTTATACCCAATGCAGGGAATTATACTAATACATGTAGCCATAGGGATCATTGTGCCTTATACCCAATGCAGGGACATGATACTAATACATATAGCCAAAGGGATCATTGTGCCTTATACCCAATGCAGCGAAATGATATTAATGCATGTAACCATAGTGATCCTTGTGCCTTATACCCAATGCAGGGAAATGATACTAATACATGTAGCCATAGGGATCATTGTGCCTTATACCCAATGCAGGGAAATGATACTAATGCATGTAGCCATAGGGATCATTGTGCCTTATACCCAATGCAGGGACGTTATACTAATACATGTAGACATAGGGATCATAGCGTATTATACCCAATGCAGGGAATTATACTAATACATGTAGCCATAGGGATCATTGTGCCTTATACCCATTGCAGGGAATTATACTAATACATATAGCCATAGGGATCTTTGTGCCATATACCTAATGCAGAGAAATGAAGCTAATACATGTAGCCATAGGGATCATTGTGCCTTTTACCCAATGCAGGGAAATTATACCAATACATGTAGCCATAGGGATCATTGTGCCTTATACCCAATGCAGGGAAATTATACTAATACATGTAGCCATAGGGATCATTGTACCTTATACCCAATGCAGGGAAATTATACTAATGCATTTTGCAATAGGGATCATTGTGCCTTATACCCAATGCAGGGAAGTTATACTAATACATGTAGCCATAGGGATCATTGTGCCTTATACTCAATTCAGGGAATTATACTAATACATGTAGCCATAGGGATCATTGTGCCTCATACCCAATGCAGGGAATTATACTAATACATGTAGCCATGGGAATCATTGTGCCTTATACCCATTGCAAGGACGATATACTAATACATGTAGCCATAGGGATCATTGTGCCTTATACCCAATGCAGGGAATTATACTAATACATGTAGCCATAGGGATCATTGTGCCTTATACCCAATGCAGGGAATTATACTAATACATGTAGCCATAGGGATCATAGCGTATTATACCCAATGCAGGGAAATTATACTAATACATGTAGCCATAGGGATCATTGTTCCTTATACCCAATGCAGGGAAATGATACTAATATATGTAGCCATAGGGATCGTTGTACCTTATACCCAATGCAGGGAAATGATACTAATACATGTAGCTATAGGGATCACTGTGGCTTATACCCAATGCAGGGAATTATACTAATACATGTAGCTATAGGGATAATTGCTCCTTATTCAAAATGCAGGGAAGTTTTACTAATATATGTAGCCATAGGGATCATTGTGCCATATACCCAATGCAGGGAAATGATACTAATAAATGTAGCCATAGGGATCATTGTGCCTTATACCCAATGCAGGGAAATTATACTAATACATGTATCCATTTGGATCATTGTGCCTTATACCCAACGCAGGGAATTATACTAATACATGTAGCCATAGGGATCATTGTGCCTTATACCCAATGCAGGGAATTATACTAATACATGTAGCCATAGGGATCATAGCGTATTATACCCAATGCAGGGAAATTATACTAATACATGTAGCCATAGGGATCATTGTTCCTTATACCCAATGCAGGGAAATGATACTAATACATGTAGCCATAGGGATCATTGTACCTTATACCCAATGCAGGGAAATGATACTAATACATGTAGCTATAGGGATCACTGTGGCTTATACCCAATGCAGGGAATTATACTAATACATGTAGCCATAGGGATAATTGTGCCTTATACAAAATGCAGGGAAGTTTTACTAATATATGTAGCCATAGGGATCATTGTGCCATATACCCAATGCAGGGAAATGATACTAATACATGAAGCCATAGGGATCATTGTGCCTTATACCCAATGCAGGGAAATTATACTAATACATGTATCCATTTGGATCATTGTGCCTTATACCCAACGCAGGGAATTATACTAATACATGTAGCCATAGGGATCATTGTGCCTTATACCCAATGCAGGGACATTACACTAATACATGTAGCCATAGGGATCATTGTGCCTTATACCCAATGTAGGGAATTATACTAATACATGTAGGCATAGGGATCATTGTGCCTTATACCGAATGCAGGGAATTATACCAATACATGTAGCCTTCGGGATCATTGTACTTTATACCCAATGCAGGGAAATTATACTAATACATGTAGCCATAGGGATCATTGTACCTTATACCCAATGCAGGGAAATGATACTACTACATATAGCCATAGGGATCATTGTGCCTTATACCCAATGCAGGGAAATGATACTAATACATGTAGCCATAGGGATCATTGTGCCTTATACCCAATGCAGGGAATTATACTAATACATGTAGCCATAGGTATCATAGCGTATTATACCGAATGCAGGGAATGATACTACTACATATAGCCATAGGGATCATTGTGCCTTATACCCAATGCAGGGAATGATACTAATGCATGTAGCCATAGGGATCATTGTGCCTTATACCCAATGCAGGGACGTTATACTAATACATGTAGCCATAGGGATCATAGCGTATTATACCCAATGCAGGGAATTATACTAATAAATGTAGCCATAGGGATCATTGTGCCTCATACCCATTGCAGGGAATTATACTAATACATGTAGCCATAGGGATCATTGTACCTTATACCCAATGCAGGGAAATTATACTAATGCATGTAGCCATAGCGATCATTGTGCCTTATACCCAATGCAGGGAAGTTATACTAATACATGTAGCCATAGGGATCATTGTGCCTTATACTCAATTCAGGGAATTATACTAATACATGTAGCCATAGGGATCATTGTGCCTCATACCCAATGCAGGGAATTATACTAATACATGTAGCCATGGGAATCATTGTGCCTTATACCCATTGCAAGGACGTTATACTAATACATGTAGCCATAGGGATCATTGTGCCTTATACCCAATGCAGGGAATTATACTAATACATGTAGCCATAGGGATCATTGTGCCTTATACCCAATGCAGGGAATTATACTAATACATGTAGCCATAGGGATCATAGCGTATTATACCCAATGCAGGGAAATTATACTAATACATGTATCCATAGGGATCATTGTTCCTTATACCCAATGCAGGGAAATGATACTAATACATGTAGCCATAGGAATCATTGTACCTTATACCCAATGCAGGGAAATGATACTAATACATGTAGCCATAGGGATCATTGTGCCTTATACCCAATGCAGGGAATTATACTAATACATATAGCCATAGGGATCATTGTGCCTTATACCCAACGCAGGGAATTATACTAATACATGTAGCCATAGGGATCATTGTGCCTTATACCCAACGCAGGGAATTATACTAATACATGTAGCCATAGGGATCATTGTGCCTTATACCCAATGCAGGGAATTATACTAATACATGTAGCCATAGGGATCATAGCGTATTATACCCAATGCAGGGAAATTATACTAATACATGTAGCCATAGGGATCATTGTTCCTTATACCCAATGCAGGGAAATGATACTAATACATGTAGCCATAGGGATCATTGTACCTTATACCCAATGCAGGGAAATGATACTAATACATGTAGCTATAGGGATCACTGTGGCTTATACCCAATGCAGGGAATTATACTAATACATGTAGCCATAGGGATAATTGTGCCTTATACAAAATGCAGGGAAGTTTTACTAATATATGTAGCCATAGGGATCATTGTGCCATATACCCAATGCAGGGAAATGATACTAATACATGAAGCCATAGGGATCATTGTGCCTTATACCCAATGCAGGGAAATTATACTAATACATGTATCCATTTGGATCATTGTGCCTTATACCCAACGCAGGGAATTATACTAATACATGTAGCCATAGGGATCATTGTGCCTTATACCCAATGCAGGGACGTTACACTAATACATGTAGCCATAGGGATCATTGTGCCTTATACCCAATGTAGGGAATTATACTAATACATGTAGGCATAGGGATCATTGTGCCTTATACCGAATGCAGGGAATTATACCAATACATGTAGCCTTCGGGATCATTGTACTTTATACCCAATGCAGGGAAATTATACTAATACATGTAGCCATAGGGATCATTGTACCTTATACCCAATGCAGGGAAATGATATTACTACATATAGCCATAGGGATCATTGTGCCTTATACCCAATGCAGGGAAATGATACTAATACATGTAGCCATAGGGATCATTGTGCCTTATACCCAATGCAGGGAATTATACTAATACATGTAGCCATAGGTATCATAGCGTATTATACCCAATGCAGGGAATTATACTAATACATGTAGCCATAGGGATCATTGTGCCTTATACCCAATGCAGGGAATTATACTAATACATGTAGCCATAGGGATCATAGCGTATTATACCCAATGCAGGGAAATTATACTAATACATGTAGCCATAGGGATCATTGTTCCTTATACCCAATGCAGGGAAATGATACTAATACATGTAGCCATAGGAATCATTGTACCTTATACCCAATGCAGGGAAATGATACTAATACATGTAGCCATAGGGATCATTGTGCCTTATACCCAATGCAGGGAATTATACTAATACATATAGCCATAGGGATCATTGTGCCTTATACCCAATGCAGGGAAATGATACTAATACATGTAGCCTAAGGGATCATAGCGTATTATACCCAATGCAGGGAATTATACTAATACATGTAGCCATAGGGATCATTGTGCCTTATACCCAATGCAGGGACATGATACTAATACATGTAGCCATAGGGATTATTGTGCCTTATACGCAATGTAGGGAATTATACTAATACATGTAGCTATAGGGATCATTGTGCCTTATACCCAATGCAGGGAAATTATACTAATACATTAAGCCATAGGGATCATTGTGCCTTATACCAATGCAGGGAAATTATACTAATACATGTAGCCATATGGATCATTGTGCCTTAAACCCAATGCAGGAAAATGATACTAATGCATGTAGCCATAGGGATCATTGTGCCTTATACCCAATGCAGGGAATTATACTAATATATGTAGCCATAGGGATCATATTGTATTATACCCAATGCAGGAAAATGATGCTAATGCATGTAGCCATAGGGATCATTGTACCCTATTCCCAATGCAGGTACTTTTTAATAATGCATGAAGCCATAGGGATCATTGTGCATTATACCCAATGCAGGGTATTATACTAATACATGTCGCAATAGGGATCATTGTGCCTTACACCCAATGCAGGGACGTTATACTAATACATGTAGACATAGGGATCATTGTGCCTTATACCCAATGCAGGGAATTATGCTAATACATGTAGTCATAGGGATGATGGTGCCTTATACCGAATTCAGGGAATTATATCAATACATGTAGCCATAGGGAACATTGTGCTTTATACCCAATGCAGGGAAATTATACTAATACATGTAGCCATAGGGATCATTGTACCTTATACCCAATGCAGGGAAATTATACTAATGCATGTAGCCATAGGGATCATTGTGCCTTATACCCAATGCAGGGAAATTATACTAATACATGTAGCCATAGGGATCATAGCGTGTTATACCCAATGCAGGGAAATGATACTAATACATGTAGCCATAGGGATCATTGTGCCTTATACCCAATGCAGTGAAATGATACTAATACATGTCGCCATAGGGATCATTGTGCCTTACACCCAATGCAGGGACGTTATACTAATACATGTAGACATAGGGATCATTGTGCCTTATACCCAATGCAGGGAATTATGCTAATACATGTAGTCATAGGGATGATGGTGCCTTATACCGAATTCAGGGAATTATACCAATACATGTAGCCATAGGGAACATTGTGCTTTATACCCAATGCAGGGAAATTATACTAATACATGTAGCCATAGGGATCATTGTACCTTATACCCAATGCAGGGAAATTATACTAATGCATGTAGCCATAGGGATCATTGTGCCTTATACCCAATGCAGGGAAATTATACTAATACATGTAGCCATAGGGATCATAGCGTGTTATACCCAATGCAGGGAAATGATACTAATACATGTAGCCATAGGGATCATTGTGCCTTATACCCAATGCAGTGAAATGATACTAATACATGTAGCCATAGGGATCATTGTGCCTTATACCCAATGCAGGGAATTATACTAATACATGTAGCCATAGGGATCATTGTACGTGATACCCAATGCAGGGAAATGATACTAATACATGTAGCTATGGGGATCACTGTGGCTTATACCCAATACAGGGAAATGGTACTAATACATGTAGCCATAGGGATCATTGTGCCTTATACCCAATGCAGGGAATTATACTAATACATGTAGCCATAGGGATAATTGTGCCTTATATCCAATGCAGGGAATTATACTAATACATGTAGCCATAGGGATCATAGCGTATTATACCCAATGCAGGGAATTATTCTAATACATGTAGCCATAGGGATCATTGTGCCTTATACCCAATGCAGTGAAATGATACTAATACATGTAGCCATAGGGATCATTGTGCCTTATACCCAATGCAGGGAATTATACTAATACATGTAGCCATAGGGATCATTGTACGTGATACCCAATGCAGGGAAATGATACTAATTCATGTAGCTATGGGGATCACTGTGGCTTATACCCAATACAGGGAAATGGTACTAATACATGTAGCCATAGGGATCATTGTGCCTTATACCCAATGCAGGGAATTATACTAATACATGTAGCCATAGGGATAATTGTGCCTTATAAAAAATGCAGGGACGTCATACTAATACATGTAGCCATAGGGATCATAGCGTATTTTACCCAATGCAGGGGAATTATTCTAATACATGTAGCCATAGGGATCATTGTGCCTTATACCCAATGCAGGGAAATTATACTAATACGTGTAGTCATAGGGATCATTGTGCGTTATACCCAATGCAGGGACATGATACTAATACATGTAGCCTAAGGGATCATAGCGTATTTTACCCAATGCAGGGGAATTATTCTAATACATGTAGCCATAGGGATCATTGTGCCTTATACCCAATGCAGGGAAATTATACTAATATGTGTAGTCATAGGGATCATTGTGCGTTATACCCAATGCAGGGAAATCATACTAATACATTTAGCCATAGGGATCATTGTGCCTTATACCCAATGCAGGGAAATTATACTAATACATGTAGTCATAGGGATCATTGTGCCTTATACGCAATGCAAGGAAATTACACTAATACATGTAGCCATAGGGATCATTGTGCCTTAAACCCAATGCAGGAAAATGATACTAATGCATGTAGTCATAGGGATCATTGTGCATTATACCCAATGCAGGGAATTATACTAATATATGTAGCCATAGGGATCATATCGTATTATACCCAATGCAGGGAAATGATGCTAATACATGTAGCCATAGGGATCATTGTGCCCTATTCCCAATGGAGGTACATTATACTAATACATGTAGCCATAGGGATAATTGTGCCATATACCCAATGCAGGGAAATGATACTAATACATGTAGCCAAAGGGATCATTGTGTCTTATACCCAATGCAGGGAAATTATACTAATACATGTAGCCATAGGGATCATTGTGCCTTATACCCAATGCAGGGAATTATACTAATACATGTAGCCATAGGGATCATTGTGCCTTAGACCCAATGCAGGGAAATGATACTAATACATGTAGCCATAGGGATCATTGTGCCTTATACCCAATGCAGGGAAATGATGCTAATACATGTAGCCATAGGGATCATTATGCCTTATACCCAATGCAGGGAAATGATACTAATACATATAGCCATAGGGATCATTGTGCCTTATACCTAATGCAGGGAAATGATACTAATACATGTAGCCTAAGGGATCATAGCGTATTATACCCAATGCAGGGAATTATAATAATACATGTAGCCATAGGGATCATTGTGCCTTATACCCAATGCAGGGACATGATACTAATACATATAGCCATAGGGATCATTGTGCCTTATACCCAATGCAGGGAAATGATACTAATGCATGTAGCCATAGGGATCATTGTGCCTTATACCCAATGCAGGGAATTATACTAATACATGTAGCCATAGGGATCATAGCGTATTATACCCAATGCAGGGAATTATACTAATACATGTAGCCATAGGGATCATTGTGCCTTATACCCAATGCAGTGAAATGATACTAATACATGTAGCCATAGGGATCATTGTGCATTATACCCAATGCAGGGAATTATACTAATACATGTAGCCATAGGGATCATTGTAAGTGATACCCAATGCAGGGAAATGATACTAATACATGTAGCTATAGGGATCACTGTGGCTTATACCCAATACAGGGAAATGATACTAATACATGTAGCCATAGGGATAATTGTGCCTTATACCCAATGCAGGGAATTATACTAATACATGTAGCCATAGGGATAATTGTGCCTTATACAAAATGCAGGGATGTCATACTAATACATGTAGCCATAGGGATCATAGCGTATTTTACCCAATGCAGGGGAAATATTCTAATACATGTAGCCATAGGGATCATTGTGCCTTAAACCCAATGCAGGAAAATGATACTAATGCATGTAGCCATAGGGATCATTGTGCCTTATACCCAATGCAGGGAATTATACTAATATATGTAGCCATAGGGATCATATCGTGTTATACCCAATGCAGGGAAATGATGCTAATACATGTAGCCATAGGGATCATTGTGCCCTATTCCCAATGCAGGTACATTATACTAATACATGTAGCCATAGGGATAATTGTGCCATATACCCAATGCAGGGAAATGATACTAATACATGTAGCCATAGGGATCATTATGCCTTATACCCAATGCAGGGAAATGATACTAATACATATAGCCATAGGGATCATTGTGCCTTATACCCAATGCAGGGAAATGATACTAATACATGTAGCCTAAGGGATCATAGCGTATTATACCCAATGCAGGGAATTATACTAATACATGTAACCATAGTGATCATTGTGCCTTATACCCAATGCAGGGAAATGATACTAATACATGTAGCCATAGGGATCATTGTGCCTTATACCCAAATGCAGGGAAATGATGCTAATACATGTAGCCATAGGGATCATTATGCCTTATACCCAATGCAGGGAAATGATACTAATACATATAGCCATAGGGATCATTGTGCCTTATACCCAATGCAGGGAAATGATACTAATACATGTAGCCTAAGGGATCATAGCGTATTATACCCAATGCAGGGAATTATACTAATACATGTAGCCATAGGGATCATTCTGCCTTTTACCCAATGCAGGGACATGATACTAATACATATAGCCATAGGGATCATTGTGCCTTATACGCAACGCAGGGAATTTTACTAATACATGTAGCCATAGGGATCATAGCGTATTTTACCCAATGCAGGGGAATTATTCTAATACATGTAGCCATAGGGATCATTGTGCCTTATACCCAATGCAGGGAAATTATACTAATGCATGTAGCCATAGGGATAATTGTGCCTTATACAAAATGCAGGGATGTCATACTAATACATGTAGCCATAGGGATCATAGCGTATTTTACCCAATGCAGGGGAAATATTCTAATACATGTAGCCATAGGGATCATTGTGCCTTAAACCCAATGCAGGAAAATGATACTAATGCATGTAGCCATAGGGATCATTGTGCCTTATACCCAATGCAGGGAAATGATACTAATACATGTAGCCTAAGGGATCATAGCGTATTATACCCAATGCAGGGAATTATACTAATACATGTAGCCATAGGGATCATTCTGCCTTTTACCCAATGCAGGGACATGATACTAATACATATAGCCATAGGGATCATTGTGCCTTATACGCAACGCAGGGAATTTTACTAATACATGTAGCCATAGGGATCATAGCGTATTTTACCCAATGCAGGGGAATTATTCTAATACATGTAGCCATAGGGATCATTGTGCCTTATACCCAATGCAGGGAAATTATACTAATGCATGTAGCCATAGGGATAATTGTGCCTTATACAAAATGCAGGGATGTCATACTAATACATGTAGCCATAGGGATCATAGCGTATTTTACCCAATGCAGGGGAAATATTCTAATACATGTAGCCATAGGGATCATTGTGCCTTAAACCCAATGCAGGAAAATGATACTAATGCATGTAGCCATAGGGATCATTGTGCCTTATACCCAATGCAGGGAATTATACTAATATATGTAGCCATAGGGATCATATCGTGTTATACCCAATGCAGGGAAATGATGCTAATACATGTAGCCATAGGGATCATTGTGCCCTATTCCCAATGCAGGTACATTATACTAATACATGTAGCCATAGGGATAATTGTGCCATATACCCAATGCAGGGAAATGATACTAATACATGTAGCCATAGGGATCATTATGCCTTATACCCAATGCAGGGAAATGATACTAATACATATAGCCATAGGGATCATTGTGCCTTATACCCAATGCAGGGAAATGATACTAATACATGTAGCCTAAGGGATCATAGCGTATTATACCCAATGCAGGGAATTATACTAATACATGTAACCATAGTGATCATTGTGCCTTATACCCAATGCAGGGAAATGATACTAATACATGTAGCCATAGGGATCATTGTGCCTTATACCCAAATGCAGGGAAATGATGCTAATACATGTAGCCATAGGGATCATTATGCCTTATACCCAATGCAGGGAAATGATACTAATACATATAGCCATAGGGATCATTGTGCCTTATACCCAATGCAGGGAAATGATACTAATACATGTAGCCTAAGGGATCATAGCGTATTATACCCAATGCAGGGAATTATACTAATACATGTAGCCATAGGGATCATTCTGCCTTTTACCCAATGCAGGGACATGATACTAATACATATAGCCATAGGGATCATTGTGCCTTATACGCAACGCAGGGAATTTTACTAATACATGTAGCCATAGGGATCATAGCGTATTTTACCCAATGCAGGGGAATTATTCTAATACATGTAGCCATAGGGATCATTGTGCCTTATACCCAATGCAGGGAAATTATACTAATGCATGTAGCCATAGGGATCATTGTGCCTTATACCCAATGCAGGGACGTTACATTAATACATGTAGCCATAGGGATCTTTGTGCCATATACCTAATGCAGGGAAATGAAGCTAATACATGTAGCCGTAGGGATCATTGTGCCTTATACCCAATGCAGGGAAATTAGACTAATACATGCAGCCATAGGGATCATTGTACCTTATACCCAATGCAGGGAAATTATACTAATGCATGTAGCCATAGGGATCATTGTGCCTTATACCCAATGCAGGGAAATTATACTAATACATGTAGCCATAGGGATCATAGCGTGTTATACCCAATGCAGGGAAATGATACTAATACATGTAGCCATAGGGATCATTGTGCCTTATACCCAATGCAGTGAAATGATACTAATACATGTAGCCATAGGGATCATTGTGCCTTATACCCAATGCAGGGAATTATACTAATACATGTAGCCATAGGGATCATTGTACGTGATACCCAATGCAGGGAAATGATACTAATACATGTAGCTATGGGGATCACTGTGGCTTATACCCAATACAGGGAAATGGTACTAATACATGTAGCCATAGGGATCATTGTGCCTTATACCCAATGCAGGAAATTATACTAATACATGTAGCCATAGGGATAATTGTGCCTTATATCCAATGCAGGGAATTATACTAATACATGTAGCCATAGGGATCATAGCGTATTATACCCAATGCAGGGAATTATTCTAATACATGTAGCCATAGGGATCATTGTGCCTTATACCCAATGCAGTGAAATGATACTAATACATGTAGCCATAGGGATCATTGTGCCTTATACCCAATGCAGGGAATTATACTAATACATGTAGCCATAGGGATCATTGTACGTGATACCCAATGCAGGGAAATGATACTAATTCATGTAGCTATGGGGATCACTGTGGCTTATACCCAATACAGGGAAATGGTACTAATACATGTAGCCATAGGGATCATTGTGCCTTATACCCAATGCAGGGAATTATACTAATACATGTAGCCATAGGGATAATTGTGCCTTATAAAAAATGCAGGGACGTCATACTAATACATGTAGCCATAGGGATCATAGCGTATTTTACCCAATGCAGGGGAATTATTCTAATACATGTAGCCATAGGGATCATTGTGCCTTATACCCAATGCAGGGAAATTATACTAATACGTGTAGTCATAGGGATCATTGTGCGTTATACCCAATGCAGGGACATGATACTAATACATGTAGCCTAAGGGATCATAGCGTATTTTACCCAATGCAGGGGAATTATTCTAATACATGTAGCCATAGGGATCATTGTGCCTTATACCCATTGCAGGGAAATTATACTAATATGTGTAGTCATAGGGATCATTGTGCGTTATACCCAATGCAGGGAAATCATACTAATACATTTAGCCATAGGGATCATTGTGCCTTATACCCAATGCAGGGAAATTATACTAATACATGTAGTCATAGGGATCATGTGTCTTATACCAAATGCAGGGAAATTATACTAATACATGTAGCCTAAGGGATCATAGCGTATTTTACCCAATGCAGGGGAATTATTCTAATACATGTAGCCATAGGGATCATTGTGCCTTATACCCAATGCAGGGAAATTATACTAATATGTGTAGTCATAGGGATCATTGTGCGTTATACCCAATGCAGGGAAATCATACTAATACATTTAGCCATAGGGATCATTGTGCCTTATACCCAATGCAGGGAAATTATACTAATACATGTAGTCATAGGGATCATTGTGCCTTATACGCAATGCAAGGAAATTACACTAATACATGTAGCCATAGGGATCATTGTGCCTTAAACCCAATGCAGGAAAATGATACTAATGCATGTAGTCATAGGGATCATTGTGCATTATACCCAATGCAGGGAATTATACTAATATATGTAGCCATAGGGATCATATCGTATTATACCCAATGCAGGGAAATGATGCTAATACATGTAGCCATAGGGATCATTGTGCCCTATTCCCAATGGAGGTACATTATACTAATACATGTAGCCATAGGGATAATTGTGCCATATACCCAATGCAGGGAAATGATACTAATACATGTAGCCAAAGGGATCATTGTGTCTTATACCCAATGCAGGGAAATTATACTAATACATGTAGCCATAGGGATCATTGTGCCTTATACCCAATGCAGGGAATTATACTAATACATGTAGCCATAGGGATCATTGTGCCTTAGACCCAATGCAGGGAAATGATACTAATACATGTAGCCATAGGGATCATTGTGCCTTATACCCAATGCAGGGAAATGATGCTAATACATGTAGCCATAGGGATCATTATGCCTTATACCCAATGCAGGGAAATGATACTAATACATATAGCCATAGGGATCATTGTGCCTTATACCTAATGCAGGGAAATGATACTAATACATGTAGCCTAAGGGATCATAGCGTATTATACCCAATGCAGGGAATTATAATAATACATGTAGCCATAGGGATCATTGTGCCTTATACCCAATGCAGGGACATGATACTAATACATATAGCCATAGGGATCATTGTGCCTTATACCCAATGCAGGGAAATGATACTAATGCATGTAGCCATAGGGATCATTGTGCCTTATACCCAATGCAGGGAATTATACTAATACATGTAGCCATAGGGATCATAGCGTATTATACCCAATGCAGGGAATTATACTAATACATGTAGCCATAGGGATCATTGTGCCTTATACCCAATGCAGTGAAATGATACTAATACATGTAGCCATAGGGATCATTGTGCATTATACCCAATGCAGGGAATTATACTAATACATGTAGCCATAGGGATCATTGTAAGTGATACCCAATGCAGGGAAATGATACTAATACATGTAGCTATAGGGATCACTGTGGCTTATACCCAATACAGGGAAATGATACTAATACATGTAGCCATAGGGATAATTGTGCCTTATACCCAATGCAGGGAATTATACTAATACATGTAGCCATAGGGATAATTGTGCCTTATACAAAATGCAGGGATGTCATACTAATACATGTAGCCATAGGGATCATAGCGTATTTTACCCAATGCAGGGGAAATATTCTAATACATGTAGCCATAGGGATCATTGTGCCTTAAACCCAATGCAGGAAAATGATACTAATGCATGTAGCCATAGGGATCATTGTGCCTTATACCCAATGCAGGGAATTATACTAATATATGTAGCCATAGGGATCATATCGTGTTATACCCAATGCAGGGAAATGATGCTAATACATGTAGCCATAGGGATCATTGTGCCCTATTCCCAATGCAGGTACATTATACTAATACATGTAGCCATAGGGATAATTGTGCCATATACCCAATGCAGGGAAATGATACTAATACATGTAGCCATAGGGATCATTATGCCTTATACCCAATGCAGGGAAATGATACTAATACATATAGCCATAGGGATCATTGTGCCTTATACCCAATGCAGGGAAATGATACTAATACATGTAGCCTAAGGGATCATAGCGTATTATACCCAATGCAGGGAATTATACTAATACATGTAACCATAGTGATCATTGTGCCTTATACCCAATGCAGGGAAATGATACTAATACATGTAGCCATAGGGATCATTGTGCCTTATACCCAAATGCAGGGAAATGATGCTAATACATGTAGCCATAGGGATCATTATGCCTTATACCCAATGCAGGGAAATGATACTAATACATATAGCCATAGGGATCATTGTGCCTTATACCCAATGCAGGGAAATGATACTAATACATGTAGCCTAAGGGATCATAGCGTATTATACCCAATGCAGGGAATTATACTAATACATGTAGCCATAGGGATCATTCTGCCTTTTACCCAATGCAGGGACATGATACTAATACATATAGCCATAGGGATCATTGTGCCTTATACGCAACGCAGGGAATTTTACTAATACATGTAGCCATAGGGATCATAGCGTATTTTACCCAATGCAGGGGAATTATTCTAATACATGTAGCCATAGGGATCATTGTGCCTTATACCCAATGCAGGGAAATTATACTAATGCATGTAGCCATAGGGATCATTGTGCCTTATACCCAATGCAGGGACGTTACATTAATACATGTAGCCATAGGGATCTTTGTGCCATATACCTAATGCAGGGAAATGAAGCTAATACATGTAGCCGTAGGGATCATTGTGCCTTATACCCAATGCAGGGAAATTAGACTAATACATGCAGCCATAGGGATCATAGCGTATTATACCCAATGCAGGGAATTATACTAATAGATGTAGCCTTAGGGATCATTGTTCCTTATACCCAATGCAGGGACATGATACTAATACATATAGCAATAGGGATCATTGTGCCTTATACCCAATGCAGGGAAATGATACTAATGCATGTAGACATAGGGATCATTGTGCCTTATACCCAATGCAGGGAATTATATTAATACATGTAGCCATAGGGATCATAGCGTATTATACCCAATGCAGGGAATTATACTAATACATGTAGCCATAGGGATCATTGTGCCTTATACCCAATACAGGAAAATGATACTAATACATGTAGCCATAGGGATCATTGTGCCTTATACCCAATGCAGGGAAATGATACTAATACATGTAGCCATAGGGATCATTGTGCCTTATACGCAACGCAGGGAATTTTACTAATACATGTAGCCATAGGGATCATAGCGAATTTTACCCAATGCAGGGGAATTATTCTAATACATGTAGCCATAGGGATCATTGTGCCTTATACCCAATGCAGGGAATTATACTAGTACATGTAGCCATAGGGATTATAGCGTAATATACCCAATGCAGGGAGTTATACTAATAGATATAGCCATAGGGATCATTGTGCCTTAAACCCAATGCAGGGAAATTATGCTAATACATGTAGCCATAGGGATCATTGTGCCTTATACCCAATGCTGGGAAATGATACTAATACATGTAGCCATAGGGATCATTGTGCCTTATACCCAATGCAGGGAATTATACTAATACATGTAGCCATAGGGATCATTGTGCCTTATACCCAATGCAGGGAAATGATACTAATACATGTAGCCATAGGGATCATTGTGCCTTATACCCAATGCAGGGAAATGATGCTAATACATGTAGCCATAGGGATCATTGTGCCTTATATCCAATGCAGGGAAATGATACTAATACATGTAGCCATAGGTATCATTGTACCTTATACCGAATGCAGGGAATTATTCCAATACATGTAGCCACAGGGATCATTGTGCTTTATACCCAATGCAGGGAAATTATACTAATACATGTAGCCATAGGGATCATTATGCCTTATACCCAATGCAGGGAAATGATACTAATACATATAGCCATAGTGATCATTGTGCCTTATACCCAATGCAGGGAAATGATACTAATACATGTAGCCTTAGGGATCATAGCGTATTATACCCAATGCAGGGAATTATAATAATACATGTAGCCATAGGGATCATTGTGCCTTATACCCAATGCAGGGACATGATACTAATACATATAGCCATAGGGATCATTGTGCCTTATACCCAATGCAGGGAAATGATACTAATGCATGTAGCCATAGGGATCATTGTGCCTTATACCCAATGCAGGGAATTATACTAATACATGTAGCCATAGGGATCATAGCTTATTATACCCAATGCAGGGAATTATACTAATACATGTAGCCATAGGGATCATTGTGCCTTATACCCAATGCAGTGAAATGATACTAATACATGTACCATAGGGATCATTGTGCCTTATACCCAATGCAGGGAATTATACTAATACATGTAGCCATAGGGATCATTGTACGTGATACCCAATGCAGGGAAATGATACTAATACATGTAGCTATAGGGATCACTGTGGCTTATACCCAATACAGGGAAATGATACTAATACATGTAGCCATAGGGATCATTGTGCCTTATACCCAATGCAGGGAATTATACTAATACATGTAGCCATAGGGATAATTGTGCCTTATACAAAATGCAGGGATGTCATACTAATACATGTAGCCATAGGGATCATAGCGTATTTTACCCAATGCAGGGGAATTATTCTAATACATGTAGCCATAGGGATCATTGTGCCTTATACCAAATGCAGGGAAATTATACTAATACATGTAGCCATTTGGATCATTGTGCCTTATACCCAACGCAGGGAATTATACTAATACATGTAGCCATAGGGATCATAGCGTATTTTACCCAATGCAGGGGAAATATTCTAATACATGTAGCCATAGGGATCATTGTGCCTTAAACCCAATGCAGGAAAATGATACTAATGCATGTAGCCATAGGGATCATTGTGCCTTATACCCAATGCAGGGAATTATACTAATATATGTAGCCATAGGGATCATATCGTATTATACCCAATGCAGGGAAATGATGCTAATACATGTAGCCATAGGGATCATTGTGCCCTATTCCCAATGCAGGTACATTATACTAATACATGTAGCCATAGGGATAATTGTGCCATATACCCAATGCAGGGAAATGATACTAATACATGTAGCCATAGGGATCATTATGCCTTATACCCAATGCAGGGAAATGATACTAATACATATAGCCATAGGGATCATTGTGCCTTATACCCAATGCAGGGAAATTATACTAATACATGTAGCCTAAGGGATCATTGTGCCTTATACCCAATGCAGGGAAATGATACTAATACATGTAGCCATAGGGATCATTGTGCCTTATACCCAATGCAGGGAAATGATGCTAATACATGTAGCCATAGGGATCATTATGCCTTATACCCAATGCAGGGAAATGATACTAATACATATAGCCATAGGGATCATTGTGCCTTATACCCAATGCAGGGAAATGATACTAATACATGTAGCCTAAGGGATCATAGCGTATTATACCCAATGCAGGGAATTATACTAATACATGTAGCCATAGGGATCATTGTGCCTTATACCCAATGCAGGGAAATGATACTAATACATGTAGCCATAGGGATCATTGTGCCTTATACCCAATGCAGGGAAATGATGCTAATACATGTAGCCATAGGGATCATTGTGCCTTATATCCAATGCAGGGAAATGATACTAATACATGTAGCCATAGGTACCATTGTACCTTATACCGAATGCAGGGAATTATTCCAATATATGTAGCCATAGGGATCATTGTGCTTTATACCCAATGCAGGGAAATTATACTAATACATGTAGCCATAGGGATCATTGCGCCTTATACCCAATGCAGGGAAATGATACTAATACATGTAGCCTAAGGGATCAGAGCGTATTATACCCAATGCAGGGAATTATACTAATACATGTAGCCATAGGGATTATTGTGCCTTATACCCAATGCAGGGACATGATACTAATACATATAGCCATAGGGATCATTGTGCCTTATACCCAATGCAGGGAATTATACTAATACATGTAGCCATAGGGATCATTGTGCCTTATACCCAATGCAGGGATGTTATAGTAATACATGTAGCGATAGTTATCATGGTGCCTTATACCCAATGCAGGGAATTATACTAGTACATGTAGCCATAGGAATCATTGTGCCTTATACCCAATGCAGGGAAATTATACTAATACATGTAACCATAGTGATCATTGTGCCTTATACCCAATGCAGGGAAATGATACTAATACATGTAGCCATAGGGATCATTGTGCCTTATAACCAATGCAGGGAAATGATACTAATGCATGTAGCCATAGGGATCATTGTGCCTTATACCCAATGCAGGGACGTTATACTAATACATGTAGCCATAGGGATCATAGCGTATTATACCCAATGCAGGGAATTATACTAATAGATGTAGCCTTAGGGATCATTGTTCCTTATACACAATGCAGGGACATGATACTAATACATATAGCAATAGGGATCATTGTGCCTTATACAAAATGCAGGGAAATGATACTAATGCATGTAGCCATAGGGATCATTGTGCCTTATACCCAAAGCAGGGAATTATATTAATACATGTAGCCATAGGGATCATAGCGTATTATACCCAATGCAGGGAATTATACTAATACATGTAGCCATAGGGATCATTGTGCCTTATACCCAATACAGGAAAATGATACTAATACATGTAGCCATAGGGATCATTGTGCCTTATACCCAATGCAGGGAAATGATACTAATACATGTAGCCATAGGGATCATTGTGCCTTATACCCAATGCAGTGAAATGATACTAATACATGTAGCCATAGGGATCATAGCGTATTATACCCAATGCAGGGAATTATACTAATACATGTAGCCATAGGGATCATTGTGCCTTATACCCAATGCAGTGAAATTATACTAATACATGTAGCGATAGGTATCATGGTGCCTTATACCCAATGCAGGGAATTATACTAATACATGTAGCCATAGGAATCATTGTGCCTTATACCCAATGCAGGGAAATTATACTAATACATGTAACCATAGTGATCATTGTGCCTTATACCCAATGCAGGGAAATGATACTAATACATGTAGCCATAGGGATCATTGTGCCTTATAACCAATGCAGGGAAATGATACTAATGCATGTAGCCATAGGGATCATTGTGCCTTATACCCAATGCAGGGAAATGATACTAATGCATGTAGACATAGGGATCATTGTGCCTTATACCCAATGCAGGGAATTATATTAATACATGTAGCCATAGGGATCATAGCGTATTATACCCAATGCAGGGAATTATACTAATACATGTAGCCATAGGGATCATTGTGCCTTATACCCAATACAGGAAAATGATACTAATACATGTAGCCATAGGGATCATTGTGCCTTATACCCAATGCAGGGAAATGATACTAATACATGTAGCCATAGGGATCATTGTGCCTTATACGCAACGCAGGGAATTTTACTAATACATGTAGCCATAGGGATCATAGCGTATTTTACCCAATGCAGGGGAATTATTCTAATACATGTAGCCATAGGGATCATTGTGCCTTATACCCAATGCAGGGAATTATACTAGTACATGTAGCCATAGGGATTATAGTGTAATATACCCAATGCAGGGAGTTATACTAATAGATATAGCCATAGGGATCATTGTGCCTTAAACCCAATGCAGGGAAATTATGCTAATACATGTAGCCATAGGGATCATTGTGCCTTATACCCAATGCTGGGAAATGATACTAATACATGTAGCCATAGGGATCATTGTGCCTTATACCCAATGCAGGGAATTATACTAATACATGTAGCCATAGGGATCATTGTGCCTTATACCCAATGCAGGGAAATGATACTAATACAAGTAGCCATAGGGATCATTGTGCCTTATACCCAATGCAGGGAAATGATGCTAATACATGTAGCCATAGGGATCATTGTGCCTTATATCCAATGCAGGGAAATGATACTAATACATGTAGCCATAGGTATCATTGTGCCTTATACGCAACGCAGGGAATTTTACTAATACATGTAGCCATAGGGATCATAGCGTATTTTACCCAATGCAGGGGAATTATTCTAATACATGTAGCCAGAGGGATCATTGTGCCTTATACCCAATGCAGGGAAATATACTAGTACATGTAGCCATAGGGATTATAGCGTAATATACCCAATGCAGGGAGTTATACTAATAGATATAGCCATAGGGAACATTGTGCCTTATACACAATGCAGGGAATTATACTAATACATGTAGCCATAGGGATCATTGTGCCTTATACCCAATGCAGGGAAATTATACTAATACATGTAGCCATAGGGATCATTGTGCCTTATACCCAATGCAGGGAATTATACTAGTACATGTAGCCATAGGGATTATAGCGTAATATACCCAATGCAGGGAGTTATACTAATAGATATAGCCATAGGGAACATTGTGCCTTATACCCAATGCAGGGAATTATACTAATACATGTAGCCATAGGGATCATTGTGCCTTATACCCAATGCAGGGAAATTATGCTAATACATGTAGCCATAGGGATCATTGTGCCTTATATCCAATGCAGGGAAATGATACTAATACATGTAGCCATAGGTATCATTGTACCTTATACCGAATGCAGGGAATTATTCCAATACATGTAGCCACAGGGATCATTGTGCTTTATACCCAATGCAGGGAAATTATACTAATACATGTAGCCATAGGGATCATTATGCCTTATACCCAATGCAGGGAAATGATACTAATACATATAGCCATAGGGATCATTGTGCCTTATACCCTATGCAGGGATGTGATACGAATACATGTAGCCATAGGGATCATTGCGCCTTATACCCAATGCAGGGAAATGATACTAATACATGTAGCCTAAGGGATCAGAGCGTATTATACCCAATGCAGGGAATTATACTAATACATGTAGCCATAGGGATTATTGTGCCTTATACCCAATGCAGGGACATGATACTAATACATATAGCCATAGGGATCATTGTGCCTTATACCCAATGCAGGGAATTATACTAATACATGTAGCCATAGGGATCATTGTGCCTTATACCCAATGCAGGGATGTTATAGTAATACATGTAGCGATAGTTATCATGGTGCCTTATACCCAATGCAGGGAATTATACTAGTACATGTAGCCATAGGAATCATTGTGCCTTATACCCAATGCAGGGAAATTATACTAATACATGTAACCATAGTGATCATTGTGCCTTATACCCAATGCAGGGAAATGATACTAATACATGTAGCCATAGGGATCATTGTGCCTTATAACCAATGCAGGGAAATGATACTAATGCATGTAGCCATAGGGATCATTGTGCCTTATACCCAATGCAGGGACGTTATACTAATACATGTAGCCATAGGGATCATAGCGTATTATACCCAATGCAGGGAATTATACTAATAGATGTAGCCTTAGGGATCATTGTTCCTTATACACAATGCAGGGACATGATACTAATACATATAGCAATAGGGATCATTGTGCCTTATACAAAATGCAGGGAAATGATACTAATGCATGTAGCCATAGGGATCATTGTGCCTTATACCCAAAGCAGGGAATTATATTAATACATGTAGCCATAGGGATCATAGCGTATTATACCCAATGCAGGGAATTATACTAATACATGTAGCCATAGGGATCATTGTGCCTTATACCCAATACAGGAAAATGATACTAATACATGTAGCCATAGGGATCATTGTGCCTTATACCCAATGCAGGGAAATGATACTAATACATGTAGCCATAGGGATCATTGTGCCTTATACCCAATGCAGTGAAATGATACTAATACATGTAGCCATAGGGATCATAGCGTATTATACCCAATGCAGGGAATTATACTAATACATGTAGCCATAGGGATCATTGTGCCTTATACCCAATGCAGTGAAATTATACTAATACATGTAGCGATAGGTATCATGGTGCCTTATACCCAATGCAGGGAATTATACTAATACATGTAGCCATAGGAATCATTGTGCCTTATACCCAATGCAGGGAAATTATACTAATACATGTAACCATAGTGATCATTGTGCCTTATACCCAATGCAGGGAAATGATACTAATACATGTAGCCATAGGGATCATTGTGCCTTATAACCAATGCAGGGAAATGATACTAATGCATGTAGCCATAGGGATCATTGTGCCTTATACCCAATGCAGGGAAATGATACTAATGCATGTAGACATAGGGATCATTGTGCCTTATACCCAATGCAGGGAATTATATTAATACATGTAGCCATAGGGATCATAGCGTATTATACCCAATGCAGGGAATTATACTAATACATGTAGCCATAGGGATCATTGTGCCTTATACCCAATACAGGAAAATGATACTAATACATGTAGCCATAGGGATCATTGTGCCTTATACCCAATGCAGGGAAATGATACTAATACATGTAGCCATAGGGATCATTGTGCCTTATACGCAACGCAGGGAATTTTACTAATACATGTAGCCATAGGGATCATAGCGTATTTTACCCAATGCAGGGGAATTATTCTAATACATGTAGCCATAGGGATCATTGTGCCTTATACCCAATGCAGGGAATTATACTAGTACATGTAGCCATAGGGATTATAGTGTAATATACCCAATGCAGGGAGTTATACTAATAGATATAGCCATAGGGATCATTGTGCCTTAAACCCAATGCAGGGAAATTATGCTAATACATGTAGCCATAGGGATCATTGTGCCTTATACCCAATGCTGGGAAATGATACTAATACATGTAGCCATAGGGATCATTGTGCCTTATACCCAATGCAGGGAATTATACTAATACATGTAGCCATAGGGATCATTGTGCCTTATACCCAATGCAGGGAAATGATACTAATACAAGTAGCCATAGGGATCATTGTGCCTTATACCCAATGCAGGGAAATGATGCTAATACATGTAGCCATAGGGATCATTGTGCCTTATATCCAATGCAGGGAAATGATACTAATACATGTAGCCATAGGTATCATTGTGCCTTATACGCAACGCAGGGAATTTTACTAATACATGTAGCCATAGGGATCATAGCGTATTTTACCCAATGCAGGGGAATTATTCTAATACATGTAGCCAGAGGGATCATTGTGCCTTATACCCAATGCAGGGAAATATACTAGTACATGTAGCCATAGGGATTATAGCGTAATATACCCAATGCAGGGAGTTATACTAATAGATATAGCCATAGGGAACATTGTGCCTTATACACAATGCAGGGAATTATACTAATACATGTAGCCATAGGGATCATTGTGCCTTATACCCAATGCAGGGAAATTATACTAATACATGTAGCCATAGGGATCATTGTGCCTTATACCCAATGCAGGGAATTATACTAGTACATGTAGCCATAGGGATTATAGCGTAATATACCCAATGCAGGGAGTTATACTAATAGATATAGCCATAGGGAACATTGTGCCTTATACCCAATGCAGGGAATTATACTAATACATGTAGCCATAGGGATCATTGTGCCTTATACCCAATGCAGGGAAATTATGCTAATACATGTAGCCATAGGGATCATTGTGCCTTATATCCAATGCAGGGAAATGATACTAATACATGTAGCCATAGGTATCATTGTACCTTATACCGAATGCAGGGAATTATTCCAATACATGTAGCCACAGGGATCATTGTGCTTTATACCCAATGCAGGGAAATTATACTAATACATGTAGCCATAGGGATCATTATGCCTTATACCCAATGCAGGGAAATGATACTAATACATATAGCCATAGGGATCATTGTGCCTTATACCCTATGCAGGGATGTGATACGAATACATGTAGCCATAGGGATCATTGTACGTGATACCCAATACAGGGAAATGATACTAATACATGTAGCCATAGGGATAATTGTGCCTTATACCCAATGCAGGGGAATTATTCTAATACATGTAGCCATAGGGATCATTGTGCCTTATACCAAATGCAGGGAAATTATACTAATACATGTAGCCATTTGGATCATTGTGCCTTATACCCAACGCAGGGAATTATACTAATACATGTAGCCATAGGGATCATAGCGTATTTTACCCAATGCAGGGGAAATATTCTAATACATGTAGCCATAGGGATCATTGTGCCTTAAACCCAATGCAGGAAAATGATACTAATGCATGTAGCCATAGGGATCATTGTGCCTTATACCCAATGCAGGGAATTATACTAATATATGTAGCCATAGGGATCATATCGTATTATACCCAATGCAGGGAAATGATGCTAATACATGTAGCCATAGGGATCATTGTGCCCTATTCCCAATGCAGGTACATTATACTAATACATGTAGCCATAGGGATAATTGTGCCATATACCCAATGCAGGGAAATGATACTAATACATGTAGCCATAGGGATCATTATGCCTTATACCCAATGCAGGGAAATGATACTAATACATATAGCCATAGGGATCATTGTGCCTTATACCCAATGCAGGGAAATGATACTAATACATGTAGCCTAAGGGATCATAGCGTATTATACCCAATGCAGGGAATTATACTAATACATGTAACCATAGTGATCATTGTGCCTTATACCCAATGCAGGGAAATGATACTAATACATGTAGCCATAGGGATCATTGTGCCTTATACCCAATGCAGGGAAATGATGCTAATACATGTAGCCATAGGGATCATCATGCCTTATACCCAATGCAGGGAAATGATACTAATACATATAGCCATAGGGATCATTGTGCCTTATACCCAATGCAGGGAAATGATACTAATACATGTAGCCTAAGGGATCATAGCGTATTATATCCAATGCAGGGGAATTATACTAATACATGTAGCCATAGGGATCATTCTGCCTTATACCCAATGCAGGGACATGATACTAATACATATAGCCATAGGGATCATTGTCCCTTTTACCCAATGCAGGGAAATGATACTAATGCATGTAGCCATAGGGATCATTGTGCCTTATACCCAATGCAGGGAATTATACTAATACATGTAGCCATAGGGATCATAGCGTATTATACCCAATGCAGGGAATTATACTAATACATGTAGCCATAGGGATCATTGTGCCTTATACCCAATGCAGAGAAATGATACTAATACATGTAGCCATAGGGATCATTGTGCCTTATACCCAATGCAGGGAAATGATGCTAATACATGTAGCCATAGGGATCATTGTGCCTTATATCCAATGCAGGGAAATGATACTAATACATGTAGCCATAGGTATCATTGTAGCTTATACCGAATGCAGGGAATTATTCCAATACATGTAGCCACAGGGATCATTGTGCTTTATACCCAATGCTGGAAATTATACTAATACATGTAGCCATAGGGATCATTATGCCTTATACCCAATGCAGGGAAATGATACTAATACATATAGCCATAGGGATCATTGCGCCTTATACCCAATGCAGGGAAATGATACTAATACATGTAGCCTAAGGGATCAGAGCGTATTATACCCAATGCAGGGAATTATACTATTACATGTAGCCATAGGTATCATTGTGCCTTATACCCAATGCAGGGACATGATACTAATACATATAGCCATAGGGATCATTGTGCCTTATACCCAATGCAGGGAAATGATACTAATGCATGTAGCCATAGGGATCATTGTGCCTTATACCCAATGCAGTGAAATGATACTAATACATGTAGCCATAGGGATCATAGCGTATTATACCCAATGCAGGGAATTATACTAATACATGTAGCCATAGGGATCATTGTGCCTTATACCCAATGCAGTGAAATTATACTAATACATGTAGCGATAGGTATCATGGTGCCTTATACCCAATGCAGGGAATTATACTAATACATGTAGCCATAGGAATCATTGTGCCTTATACCCAATGCAGGGAAATTATACTAATACATGTAACCATAGTGATCATTGTGCCTTATACCCAATGCAGGGAAATGATACTAATACATGTAGCCATAGGGATCATTGTGCCTTATAACCAATGCAGGGAAATGATACTAATGCATGTAGCCATAGGGATCATTGTGCCTTATACCCAATGCAGGGACGTTATACTAATACATGTAGCCATAGGGATCTTTGTGCCATATACCTAATGCAGGGAAATGAAGCTAATACATGTAGCCGTAGGGATCATTGTGCCTTATACCCAATGCAGGGAAATTAGACTAATACATGCAGCCATAGGGATCATAGCGTATTATACCCAATGCAGGGAATTATACTAATAGATGTAGCCTTAGGTATCATTATTCCTTATACACAATGCAGGGACATGATACTAATACATATAGCAATAGGGATCATTGTGCCTTATACCCAATGCAGGGAAATGATACTAATGCATGTAGCCATAGGGATCATTGTGCCTGATACCCAAAGCAGGGAATTATATTAATACATGTAGCCATAGGGATCATAGCGTATTATACCCAATGCAGGGAATTATACTAATACATGTAGCCATAGGGATCATTGTGCCTTATACCCAATACAGGAAAATGATACTAATACATGTAGCCATAGGGATCATTGTGCCTTATACCCAATGCAGGGAAATGATACTAATACATGTAGCCATAGGGATCATTGTACCTTATACGCAACGCAGGGAATTATACTAATACATGTAGCCATAGGGATCATAGCGTATTTTACCCAATGCAGGGGAATTATTCTAATACATGTAGCCATAGGGATCATTGTGCCTTATACCCAATGCAGGGAATTATACTTGTACATGTAGCCATAGGGATTATAGCGTAATATACCCAATGCAGGGAGTTATACTAATAGATATAGCCATAGGGATCATTGTGCCTTATACCCAATGCAGGGAAATTATGCTAATACATGTAGCCATAGGGATCATTGTGCCTTATACCCAATGCTGGGAAATGATACTAATACATGTAGCCATAGGGATCATTGTGCCTTATACCCAATGCAGGGAATTATACTAATACATGTAGCCATAGGGATCATTGTGCCTTATACCCAATGCAGGGAAATGATACTAATAGATGTAGCCATAGGGATCATTGTGCCTTATACCCAATGCAGGGAAATGATGCTAATACATGTAGCCATAGGGATCATTGTGCCTTATATCCAATGCAGGGAAATGATACTAATACATGTAGCCATAGGTATCATTGTACCTTATACCGAATGCAGGGAATTATTCCAATACATGTAGCCACAGGGATCATTGTGCTTTATACCCAATGCAGGGAAATTATACTAATACATGTAGCCATAGGGATCATTATGCCTTATACCCAATGCAGGGAAATGATACTAATACATATAGCCATAGGGATCATTGCGCCTTATACCTAATGCAGGGAAATGATACTAATACATGTAGCCTAAGGGATCAGACCGTATTATACCCAATGCAGGGAATTATACTAATACATGTAGCCATAGGGATCATTGTGCCTTATACCCAATGCAGGGACATGATACTAATACATATAGCCATAGGGATCATTGTGCCTTATACCCAATGCAGGGAAATGATACTAATGCATGTAGCCATAGGGATCATAGTGCCTTATACCCAATGCAGGGAATTATACTAATACATGTAGCCATAGGGATCATAGCATATTATACCCAATGCAGGGAATAATACTAATACATGTAGCCATAGGGATCATTGTGCCTTATACCCAATGCAGTGAAATGATACTAATACATGTAGCCATAGGGATCATTGTTCCTTATACCCAATGCAGGGAATTATACTAATACATGTAGCCATAGGGATCATTGTGCCTTATACCCAATGCAGGGATGTTATAGTAATACATGTAGCGATAGGTATCATGGTGCCTTATACCCAATGCAGGGAATTCTACTAATACATGTAGCCATAGGAATCATTGTGCCTTATACCCAATGCAGGGAAATGATACTAATACATGTAGCCTTAGGGATCATTGTGCCTTATAACCAATGCAGGGAAATGATACTAATGCATGTAGCCATAGGGATCATTGTGCCTTATACCCAATGCAGGGACGTTATACTAATACATGTAGCCATAGGGATCTTTGTGCCATATACCTAATGCAGGGAAATGAAGCTAATACATGTAGCCGTAGGGATCATTGTGCCTTATACCCAATGCAGGGAAATTAGACTAATACATGCAGACATAGGGATCATAGCGTATTATACCCAATGTAGGGAATTATACTAATAGATGTAGCCTTAGGGATCATTGTTCCTTATACCCAATGCAGGGACATGATACTAATACATATAGCAATAGGGATCATTGTGCCTTATACCCAATGCAGGGAAATGATACTAATGCATGTAGCCATAGGGATCATTGTGCCTTATACCCAATGCAGGGAATTATATTAATACATGTAGCCATAGGGATCATAGCGTATTATACCCAATGCAGGGAATTATACTAATACATGTAGCCATAGGGATCATTGTGCCTTATACCCAATACAGGAAAATGATACTAATACATGTAGCCATAGGGATCATTGTGCCTTATACCCAATGCAGGGAAATGATACTAATACATGTAGCCATAGGGATCATTGTGCCTTATACGCAACGCAGGGAATTATACTAATACATGTAGCCATAGGGATCATAGCGTATTTTACCCAATGCAGGGGAATTATTCTAATACATGTAGCCATAGGGATCATTGTGCCTTATACCCAATGCAGGGAATTATACTAGTACATGTAGCCATAGGGATTATAGCGTATTATACCCAATGCAGGGAGTTATACTAATAGATATAGCCATAGGGATCATTGTGCCTTATACCCAATGCAGGGAAATTATGCTAATACATGTAGCCATAGGGATCATTGTGCCTTATACCCAATGCTGGGAAATGATACTAATACATGTAGCCATAGGGATCATTGTGCCTTATACCCAATGCAGGGAATTATACTAATACATGTCACCATAGGGATCATTGTGCCTTACACCCAATGCAGGGAAATTATACTAATACATGTAGCCATAGGGATCATTGTACCTTATACCCAATGCAGGGAAATTATACTAATGCATGTAGCCATAGGGATCATTGTGCCTTATACCCAATGCAGGGAAATTATACTAATACATGTAGCCATAGGGATGATAGCGTGTTATACCCAATGCAGGGAAATGATACTAATACATGTAGCCATAGGGATCATTGTGCCTTATACCCAATGCAGGGAAATGATGCTAATATATGTAGCCATAGGGATCATTGTGCCTTATACCCAATGCAGGGAAATAATACTAATACATGTAGCCATAGGTATCATTGTGCCTTATACCGAATGCAGGGAATTATAACAATACATGTAGCCATAGGGATCATTGTGCTTTATACCCAATGCAGGGAAATTATACTAATACATGTAGCCATAGGGATCATTATGCCTTATACCCAATGCAGGGAAATTATACTAATACATATAGCCATAGGGATCATTGTGCCTTATACCCAATGCAGGGAAATGATACTAATACATGTAGCCTAAGGGATCATAGCGTATTATACCCAATGCAGGGAATTATACTAATACATGTAGCCATAGGGATCATTGTGCCTTATACCCAATGCAGGGACATGATACTAATACATATAGCCATAGGGATCATTGTGCCTTATACCCAATGCAGGGAAATGATACTAATGCATGTAGCCATAGGGATCATTGTGCTTTATACCCAATGCAGGGAATTATACTAATACATGTAGCCATAGGGATCATTGTGCCTTATACCCAATGCAGTGAAATTATACTAATACATGTAGCCATAGGGATCATTGTGCCTTATACCCAATGCAGGGAATTATACTAATACATGTAGACATAGGGATCATTGTGCCTTATACCCAATGCAGGGATGTTATAGTAATACATGTAGCGATAGGGATCATGGTGCCTTATACCCAATGCAGGGAATTATACTAATACATGTAGCCATAGGAATCATTGTGCCTTATACCCAATGCAGGGACATGATACTAAAACATGTAGCCATAGGGATCATTGTGCCTTATAACCAATGCAGGGAAATGATACTAATGCATGTAGCCATAGGGATCATTGTGCCTTATACCCAATGCAGGGACGTTATACTAATACATGTAGCCATAGGAATCATAGCGTATTTTACCCAATGCAGGGGAATTATTCTAATACATGTAGCCATAGGGATCATTGTGCCTTATACCCAATGCAGGGAATTATACTAGTACATGTAGCCATAGGGATTATAGCGTATTATACCCAATGCAGGGAGTTATACTAATAGATATAGCCATAGGGATCATTGTGCCTTATACCCAATGCAGGGAAATTATGCTAATACATGTAGCCATAGGGATCATTGTGCCTTATACCTAATGCTGGGAAATGATACTAATACATGTAGCCATAGGGATCATTGTGCCTTATACCCAATGCAGGGAATTATACTAATACATGTCGCCATAGGGATCATTGTGCCTTACACCCAATGCAGGGAAATTATACTAATACATGTAGCCATAGGGATCATTGTACATTATACCCAATGCAGGGAAATTATACTAATGCATGTAGCCATAGGGATCATTGTGCCTTATACCCAATGCAGGGAAATTATACTAATACATGTAGCCATAGGGATGAAAGCGTGTTATACCCAATGCAGGGAAAGGATACTAATACATGTAGCCATAGGGATCATTGTGCCTTATACCCAATGCAGGGAAATGATGCTAATACATGTAGCCATAGGGATCATTGTGCCTTATACCCAATGCAGGGAAATAATACTAATACATGTAGCCATAGGTATCATTGTGCCTTATACCGAATGCAGGGAATTATAACAATACATGTAGCCATAGGGATCATTGTGCTTTATACCCAATGCAGGGAAATTAAACTAATACATGTAGCCATAGGGATCATTATGCCTTATACCCAATGCAGGGAAATTATACTAATACATATAGCCATAGGGATCATTGTGCCTTATACCCAATGCAGGGAAATGATACTAATACATGTAGCCTAAGGGATCAGAGCGTATTATACCCAATGCAGGGAATTATACTAATACATGTAGCCATAGGGATCATTGTGCCTTATACCCAATGCAGGGACATGATACTAAAACATATAGCCATAGGGATCATTGTGCCTTATACCCAATGCAGGGAAATGATACTAATGCATGTAGCCATAGGGATCATTGTGCCTTATACCCAATGCAGGGAATTATACTAATACATGTAGCCATAGGGATCATAGCGTATTATACCCAATGCAGGGAATTATACTAATACATGTAGCCATAGGGATCATTGTGCCTTATACCCAATGCAGTGAAATTATACTAATACATGTAGCCATAGGGATCATTGTGCCTTATACCCAATGCAGGGAATTATACTAATACATGTAGCCATAGGGATCATTGTGCCTTATACCCAATGCAGGGATGTTATAGTAATACATGTAGCGATAGGGATCATGGTGCCTTATACCCAATGCAGGGAATTATACTAATACATGTAGCCATAGGAATCATTGTGCCTTATACCCAATGCAGGGACATGATACTAATACATGTAGCCATAGGGATCATTGTGCCTTATAACCAATGCAGGGAAATGATACTAATGCATGTAGCCATAGGGATCATTGTGCCTTATACCCAATGCAGGGACGTTATACTAATACATGTAGCCATAGGGATCTTTGTGCCATATACCTAATGCAGGGAAATGAAGC
This sequence comes from Taudactylus pleione, assembly GCA_031769625.1. NCBI lineage: Eukaryota > Metazoa > Chordata > Amphibia > Anura > Myobatrachidae > Taudactylus > Taudactylus pleione. Next base: position 1,336,870 of record JAUIMM010000046.1, on the reverse strand, counting down.
TAATACATGTAGCCGTTGGGATCATTGTGCCTTATACCCAATGCAGGGAAATTAGACTAATACATGTAGCTATAGGGATCATAGCGTATTATACCCAATGCAGGGAATTATACTAATAGATGTAGCCTTAGGGATCATTGTGCCTCATACCCAATGCAGGGACATGATACTAATACATATAGCAATAGGGATCATTGTGACTTATACCCAATGCAGGGAATTATACCAATACATGTAGCCATAGGGATCATAGCGTATTATACCCAATGCAGGGAATTATACTAATACATGTAGCCATAGGGATCATTGTGCCTTATACCCAATACAGGAAAATGATACTAATACATGTAGCCATAGGGATCATTGTGCCTTATACCCAATGCAGGGAAATGATACTAATACATGTAGCCATAGGGATCATTGTGCCTTATATGCAACGCAGGGAATTATACTAATACATGTAGCCATAGGGATCATAGCGTATTTTACCCAATGCAGGGAATTATACTAATACATGTAGTCATAGGGATCATTGTTCGTTATACCCAATGCAGGGAAATCATACTAATACATTTAGCCAAAGGGATCATTGTGTCTTGTACCCAATGCAGGGAAATTATACTAATACATGTAGCCATAGGGATCATTGTGCCTTATACCCAATGCAGGGAATTATACTAGTACATGTAGCCATAGGGATTATGGCGTATTATACCCAATGCAGGGAGTTATACTAATAGATATAGCCATAGGGATCATTGTGCCTTATACCCAATGCAGGGACATGATACTAATACATATAGCCATAGGGATCATTGTGCCTTATACCCAATGCAGGGAAATGATACTAATGCATGTAGGCATAGGGATCATTGTGCCTTATACCCAATGCAGGGAATTATACTAATACATGTAGCCATAGGGATCATAGCGTATTATACCCAATGCAGGGAATTATACTAATACATGTAGCCATAGGGATCATTGTGCCTTATACCCAATGCAGTGAAATGATACTAATACATGTAGCCATAGGGATCATTGTGCCTTATACCCAATGCAGGGAATTATACTAATACATGTAGCCATAGGGATCATTGTGCCTTATACCCAATGCAGGGATATTATAGTAATACATGTAGCGATAGGTATCATGGTGCCTTATACCCAATGCAGGGAATTCTACTAATACATGTAGCCATAGGAATCATTGTGCCTTATACCCAATGCAGGGAAATGATACTAATACATGTAGCCATAGGGATCATTGTGCCTTATAACCAATGCAGGGAAATGATACTAATGCATGTAGCCATAGGGATCATTGTGCCTTATACCCAATGCAGGGACGTTATACTAATACATGTAGCCATAGGGATCTTTGTGCCATATACTTAATGCAGGGAAATGAAGCTAATACATGTAGCCGTAGGGATCATTGTGCCTTATACCCAATGCAGGGAAATTAGACTAGTACATGCAGCCATAGGGATCATAGCGTATTATACCCAATGTAGTGAATTATACTAATAGATGTAGCCTTAGGGATCATTGTTCCTTATACCCAATGCGGTGACATGATACTAATACATATAGCAATATGGATCATTGTGCCTTATACCCAATGCAGGGAAATGATACTAATGCATGTAGCCATAGGGATCATTGTGCCTTATACCCAATGCAGGGAATTATATTAATACATGTAGCCATAGGGATCATAGCGTATTATACCCAATGCAGGGAATTATACTAATACATGTAGCCATAGGGATCATTGTGCCTTATACGCAACGCAGGGAATTATACTAATACATGTAGCCATAGGGATCATAGCGTATTTTACCCAATGCAGGGGAATTATTCTAATACATGTAGCCATAGGGATCATTGTGCCTTATACCCAATGCAGGGAATTATACTAGTACATGTAGCCATAGGGATTATAGCGTATTATACCCAATGCAGGGAGTTATACTAATAGATATAGCCATAGGGATCATTGTGCCTTATACCCAATGCAGGGAAATTATGCTAATACATGTAGCCATAGGGATCATTGTGCCTTATACCCAATGCTGGGAAATGATACTAATACATGTAGCCATAGGGATCATTGTGCCTTATACCCAATGCAGGGAATTATACTAATACATGTCGCCATAGGGATCATTGTGCCTTACACCCAATGCAGGGAAATTATACTAATACATGTAGCCATAGGGATCATTGTACCTTATACCCAATGCAGGGAAATTATACTAATGCATGTAGCCATAGGGATCATTGTGCCTTATACCCAATGCAGGGAAATTATACTAATACATGTAGCCATAGGGATGATAGCGTGTTATACCCAATGCAGGGAAATTATACTAATACATGTAGCCATAGGGATCATTGTGCCTTATACCCAATGCAGGGAAATGATGCTAATACATGTAGCCATAGGGATCATTGTGCCTTATACCCAATGCAGGGAAATAATACTAATACATGTAGCCATAGGTATCATTGTGACTTATACCGAATGCAGGGAATTATAACAATACATGTAGCCATAGGGATCATTGTGCTTTATACCCAATGCATGGAAATTATACTAATACATATAGCCATAGGGATCATTGTGCCTTATACCCAATGCAGGGAAATGATACTAATACATGTAGCCTAAGGGATCTAAGCGTATTATACCCAATGCAGGGAATTATACTAATACATGTAGCCATAGGGATCATTGTGCCTTATACCCAATGCAGGGACATGATACTAATACATATCGCCATAGGGATCATTGTGCCTTATACCCAATGCAGGGAAATGATACTAATGCATGTAGCCATAGGGATCATTGTGCCTTATACCCAATGCAGGGAATTATACTAATACATGTAGCCATAGGGATCATAGCGTATTATACCCAATGCAGGGAATTATACTAATACATGTAGCCATAGGGATCATTGTGCCTTATACCCAATGCAGTGAAATTATACTAATACATGTAGCCATAGGGATCATTGTGCCTTATACCCAATGCAGGGAATTATACTAATACATGTAGCCATAGGGATCATTGTGCCTTATACCCAATGCAGGGATGTTATAGTAATACATGTAGCGATAGGGATCATGGTGCCTTATACCCAATGCAGGGAATTATACTAATACATGTAGCCATAGGAATCATTGTGCCTTATACCCAATGCAGGGACATGATACTAATACATGTAGCCATAGGGATCTTTGTGCCTTATAACCAATGCAGGGAAATGATACTAATGCATGTAGCCATAGGGATCATTGTGCCTTATACCCAATGCAGGGACGTTATACTAATACATGTAGCCATAGGGATCTTTGTGCCATATACCTAATGCAGGGAAATGAACCTAATACATGTAGCCATAGGGATCATTGTGCCTTATACCCAATGCAGGGAAATTAGACTAATACATGTAGCTATAGGGATCATAGCGTATTATACCCAATGCAGGGAATTATACTAATAGATGTAGCCTTAGGGATCATTGTGCCTCATACCCAATGCAGGGACATGATACTAATACATATAGCAATAGGGATCATTGTGCCTTATACCCAATGCAGGGAAATGATACTAATGCATGTAGCCATAGGGATCATTGTGACTTATACCCAATGCAGGGAATTATACCAATACATGTAGCCATAGGGATCATAGCGTATTATACCCAATGCAGGGAATTATACTAATACATGTAGCCATAGGGATCATTGTGTCTTATACCCAATACAGGAAAATGATACTAATACATGTAGCCATAGGGATCATTGTGCCATATACCCAATGCAGGGAAATGATACTAATACATGTAGCCATAGGGATCATTGTGCCTTATACGCAATGCCGGGAAATTATACTAATACATGTAGCCATTTGGATCATTGTGCCTTATACGCAACGCAGGGAATTATACTAATACATGTAGCCATAGGGATCATAGCGTATTTTACCCAATGCAGGGGAATTATTCTAATACATGTAGCCATAGGGATCATTGTGCCTTATACCCAATGCAGGGAAATTATACTAATACATGTAGTCATAGGGATCATTGTTCGTTATACCCAATGCAGGGAAATCATACTAATACATTTAGCCAAAGGGATCATTGTGTCTTGTACCCAATGCAGGGAAATTATACTAATACATGTAGCCATAGGGATCATTGTGCCTTATACCCAATGCAGGGAGTTATACTAAAAGATATAGCCATAGGGATCATTGTGCCTTATACCCAATGCAGGGAAATGATGCTAATACATGTAGCCATAGGGATCATTGTGCCTTATACCCAATGCAGGGAAATGATACTAATACATATAGCCATAGGGATCATTGTGCCTTATACCCATTGCAGGGAAATGATACTAATACATGTAGCCTAAGGGATCATAGCGTATTATACCCAATGCGGGGAATTATACTAATACATATAGCCATAGGGATCATTGTGCCTTATACCCAATGCAGGGACATGATACTAATACATATAGCCATAGGGATCATTGTGCCTTATACCCAATGCAGGGAACTGATACTAATGCATGTAGCCATAGGGATCATTGTGCCTTATACCCAATGCAGGGAATTATACTAATACATGTAGCCTGGGATCATAGCGTATTATACCCAATGCAGGGAATTATACTAATCCATGTAGCCATAGGGATCATTGTGCCTTATACCCAATGCAGTGAAATTATACTAATACATGTAGCCATAGGGATCATTGTGCCTTATACCCAATGCAGGGAATTATACTAATACATGTAGCCATAGGGATCATTGTGCCTTATACCCAATGCAGGGATGTTACAGTAATACATGTAGCGATAGGGATCATGGTGCCTTATACCCAATGCAGGGAATTATACTAATACATGTAGCCATAGGAATCATTGTGCCTTATACCCAATGCAGGGAAATTATACTAATACATGTAACCATAGTGATCATTGTGCCTTATACCCAATGCAGGGAAATGATACAAATACATGTAGCCATAGGGATCATTGTGCCTTATAACCAATGCAGGGAAATGATACTAATGCATGTAGCCATAGGGATCATTGTGCCTTATACCCAATGCAGGGACTTTATACTAATACATGTAGCCATAGGGATCTTTGTGCCATATACCTAATGCAGGGAAATGAAGCTAATACATGTAGCTGTAGGGATCATTGTGCCTTATACCCAATGCAGGGAAATTAGACTAATACATGTAGCCATAGGGATCATAGCGTATTGTACCCAATGCAGGGAATTATACTAATAGATGTAGCCTTAGGGATCATTGTGCCTTATACCCAATGCAGGGACATGATACTAATACATATAGCAATAGGGATCATTGTGCTTATACCCAATGCAGGGAAATGATACTAATGCATGTAGCCATAGGGATCATTGTGCATTATACCCAATACAGGAAAATGATACTAAAACATGTAGCCATAGGGATCATTGTGCCATATACCCAATGCAGGGAAATGATACTAATACATATAGGCATAGGGATCATTGTGCCTTATACGCAATGCCGGGAAATTATACTAATACATGTAGCCATTTGGAACATTGTGCCATATACGCAACGCAGGGAATTATAATAATACATGTAGCTATAGGGATCATAGCGTATTTTACCCAATGCAGGGGAATTATTCTAATACATGTAGCCATAGGGATCATTGTGCCTTATACCCAATGCAGGGACGTTATACTAATACATGTAGCCATAGGGATCTTTGTGCCATATACCTAATGCAGGGAAATTAAGCTAATACATGTAGCTGTAGGGATCATTGTGCCTTATACCCAATGCAGGGAAATTAGACTAATACATGTAGCCATAGGGATCATAGCGTATTATACCCAATGCAGGGAATTATACTAATAGATGTAGCCTTAGGGATCCTTGTGCCTTATACCCAATGCAGGGACATGATACTAATACATATAGCAATAGGGATCATTGTGCCTTATACCCAATGCAGGGAAATGATACTAATGCATGTAGCCATAGGGATCATTGTGCCTTATACCCAATGCAGGGAATTATACTAATACATGTAGCCATAGGGATCATAGCGTATTATACCCAATGCAGGGAATTATACTAATACATGTAGCCATAGGGATCATTGTGTCTTATACCCAATACAGGAAAATGATACTAATACATGTAGCCATAGGGATCATTGTGCCATATACCCAATGCAGGGAAATGATACTAATACATGTAGGCATAGGGATCATTGTGCCTTCTACGCAATGCCGGGAAATTATACTAATACATGTAGCCATTTGGAACATTGTGCCTTATAAGCAACGCAGGGAATTATAATAATACATGTAGCTATAGGGATCATAGCGTATTTTACCCAATGCAGGGGAATTATTCTAATACATGTAGCCATAGGGATCATTGTGCCTTATACCCAATGCAGGGACGTTATACTAATACATGTAGCCATAGGGATCTTTGTGCCATATACCTAATGCAGGGAAATGAAGCTAATACATGTAGCTGTAGGGATCATTGTGCCTTATACCCAATGCAGGGAAATTAGACTAATACATGTAGCCATAGGGATCATAGCGTATTATACCCAATGCAGGGAATTATACTAATAGATGTAGCCTTAGGGATCATTGTGCCTTATACCCAATGCAGGGACATGATACTAATACATATAGCAATAGGGATCATTGTGCCTTATACCCAATGCAGGGAAATGATACTAATGCATGTAGCCATAGGGATCATTGTGCCTTATACCCATAGCAGGGAATTATACTAATACATGTAGCCATAGGGATCATAGCGTATTATACCCAATGCAGGGAATTATACTAATACATGTAGCCATAGGGATCATTGTGTCTTATACCCAATACAGGAAAATGATACTAATACATGTAGCCATAGGGATCATTGTGCCATATACCCAATGCAGGGAAATGATACTAATACATGTAGGCATAGTGATCATTGTGCCTTATACGCAATGCCGGGAAATTATACTAATACATGTAGCCATTTGGAACATTGTGCCTTATATGCAACGCAGGGAATTATACTAATACATGTAGCTATAGGGATCATAGCGTATTTTACCCAAAGCTGGGGAATTATTCTAATACATGTAGCCATACGGATCATTGTGCCTTATACCCAATGCAGGGAGTTATACTAATAGATATAGCCATAGGGATCATTGTGCCTTATACCCAATGCAGGGAAATGATGCTAATACATGTAGCCATAGGGATCATTGTGCCTTATACCCAATGCAGGGAAATGATACTAATACATGTAGCCATAGGGATCATTGTGCCTTATACCCAATGCAGGTAATTATACTAATACATGTCGCCATAGGGATCATTGTGCCTTACACCCAATGCAGGGACATGATACTAATACATGTAGCCATAGGGATCATTGTGCCTTATACCCAATGCAGGGAATTATACTAATACATGTAGCCATAGGGATGATTGTGCCTTATACCGAATGCAGGGAATTATACCAATACATGTAGCCATAGGGATCATTGTGCTTTATACCCAATGCAGGGAAATTATACTAATACATGTAGCCATAGGGATCATTGTACCTTATACTCAATGCAGGGAAATTATACTAATGCATGTAGCCATAGGGATCATTGTGCCTTATACCCAATGCAGGGAAATTATACTAATACATGTAGCCATAGGGATCATAGCGTGTTATACCCAATGCAGGGAAATGATACTAATACATGTAGCCATAGATGTCACTGTGCCTTATACCCAATGCAGGGACATGATACTAATACATATAGCCATAGGGATCATTGTGCCTTATACCCAATGCAGGGAAATGATACTAATACATATAGCCATAGTGATCATTGTGCCTTATACCCAATGCAGGGAAATGATACTAATACATGTAGCCTAAGGGATCATAGCGTATTATACCCAATGCAGGGAATTATACTAATACATGTAGCCATAGGGATCATTGTGCCTTATAGACAATGCAGGGACATGATACTAATACATATAGCCATAGGGATCATTGTGCCTTATACCCAATGCAGGGAAATGATACTAATGCATGTAGCCATAGGGATCATTGTGCCTTATACCCAATGCAGGGAATTATACTAATACATGTAGCCTGGGATCATAGCGTATTATACCCAATGCAGGGTATTATACTAATACATGTAGCCATAGGGATCATTGTGCCTTATACCCAATGCAGGGAATTATACTAATACATGTAGCCATAGGGATCATTGTGCCTTATACCCAATGCAGGGATGTTATAGTAATACATGTAGCGATAGGGATCATGGTGCCTTATACCCAATGCAGGGAATTATACTAATACATGTAGCCATAAGGATGATTGTGCCTTATACCGAATGCAGGGAATTATACCAATACATGTAGCCATAGGGATCATTGTGCTTTATACCCAATGCAGGGAAATTATACTAATACATGTAGCCATAGGGATCATTGTACCTTATACTCAATGCAGGGAAATTATACTAATGCATGTAGCTATAGGGATAGGGATCACTGTGCCTTATACCCAATGCAGGGAAATTATACTAATACATGTAGCCATAGGGATCATAGCGTGTTATACCCAATGCAGGGAAATGATACTAATACATGTAGCCATAGTGATCATTGTGCCTTATACCCAATGCAGGGAAATGATACTAATACATGTAGCCTAAGGGATCATAGCGTATTATACCCAATGCAGGGAATTATACTAATACATGTAGCCATAGGGATCATTGTGCCTTATACCCAATGCAGGGACATGATACTAATACATATAGCCATAGGGATCATTGTGCCTTATACCCAATGCAGGGAAATGATACTAATGCATGTAGCCATAGGGATCATTGTGCCTTATACCCAATGCAGGGAAATTAGACTAATACATGTAGCCATAGGGATCATAGCGTATTATACCCAATGCAGGGAATTATACTAATAGATGTAGCCTTAGGGATCATTGTGCCTTATACCCAATGCAGGGACATGATACTAATACATATAGCAATAGGGATCATTGTGCCTTATACCCAATGCAGGGAAATGATACTAATGCATGTAGCCATAGGGATCATTGTGCCTTATACCCAATGCAGGGAATTATACTAATACATGTAGCCATAGGGATCATAGCGTATTATACCCAATGCAGGGAATTATACTAATACATGTAGCCATAGGGATCATTGTGTCTTATACCCAATACAGGAAAATGATACTAATACATGTAGCCATAGGGATCATTGTGCCATATACCCAATGCAGGGAAATGATACTAATACATGTAGGCATAGGGATCATTGTGCCTTATACGCAATGCCGGGAAATTATACTAATACATGTAGCCATTTGGAACATTGTGCCTTATACGCAACGCCGGGAATTATACTAATACATGTAGCTATAGGGATCATAGCGTATTTTACCCAAAGCAGGGGAATTATTCTAATACATGTAGCCATACCGATCATTGTGCCTTATACCCAATGCAGGGAGTTATACTAATAGATATAGCCATAGGGATCATTGTGCCTTATACCCAATGCAGGGAAATGATGCTAATACATGTAGCCATAGGGATCATTGTGCCCTATACCCAATGCAGGGAAATGATACTAATACATGTAGCCATAGGGATCATTGTGCCTTATACCCAATGCAGGGAATTATACTAATACATGTAGCCATAGGGATGATTGTGCCTTATACCGAATGCAGGGAATTATACCAATACATGTAGCCATAGGGATCATTGTGCTTTATACCCAATGCAGGGAAATTATACTAATACATGTAGCCATAGGGATCATTGTACCTTATACTCAATGCAGGGAAATTATACTAATGCATGTAGCCATAGGGATCATTGTGCCTTATACCCAATGCAGGGAAATTATACTAATACATGTAGCCATAGGGATCATAGCGTGTTATACCCAATGCAGGGAAATGATACTAATACATGTAGCCATAGATGTCACTGTGCCTTATACCCAATGCAGGGACATGATACTAATACATATAGCCATAGGGATCATTGTGCCTTATACCCAATGCAGGGAAATGATACTAATACATATAGCCATAGTGATCATTGTGCCTTATACCCAATGCAGGGAAATGATACTAATACATGTAGCCTAAGGGATCATAGCGTATTATACCCAATGCAGGGAATTATACTAATACATGTAGCCATAGGGATCATTGTGCCTTATAGACAATGCAGGGACATGATACTAATACATATAGCCATAGGGATCATTGTGCCTTATACCCAATGCAGGGAAATGATACTAATGCATGTAGCCATAGGGATCATTGTGCCTTATACCCAATGCAGGGAATTATACTAATACATGTAGCCTGGGATCATAGCGTATTATACCCAATGCAGGGTATTATACTAATACATGTAGCCATAGGGATCATTGTGCCTTATACCCAATGCAGGGAATTATACTAATACATGTAGCCATAGGGATCATTGTGCCTTATACCCAATGCAGGGATGTTATAGTAATACATGTAGCGATAGGGATCATGGTGCCTTATACCCAATGCAGGGAATTATACTAATACATGTAGCCATAAGGATGATTGTGCCTTATACCGAATGCAGGGAATTATACCAATACATGTAGCCATAGGGATCATTGTGCTTTATACCCAATGCAGGGAAATTATACTAATACATGTAGCCATAGGGATCATTGTACCTTATACTCAATGCAGGGAAATTATACTAATGCATGTAGCTATAGGGATAGGGATCACTGTGCCTTATACCCAATGCAGGGAAATTATACTAATACATGTAGCCATAGGGATCATAGCGTGTTATACCCAATGCAGGGAAATGATACTAATACATGTAGCCATAGTGATCATTGTGCCTTATACCCAATGCAGGGAAATGATACTAATACATGTAGCCTAAGGGATCATAGCGTATTATACCCAATGCAGGGAATTATACTAATACATGTAGCCATAGGGATCATTGTGCCTTATACCCAATGCAGGGACATGATACTAATACATATAGCCATAGGGATCATTGTGCCTTATACCCAATGCAGGGAAATGATACTAATGCATGTAGCCATAGGGATCATTGTGCCTTATACCCAATGCAGGGAAATTAGACTAATACATGTAGCCATAGGGATCATAGCGTATTATACCCAATGCAGGGAATTATACTAATAGATGTAGCCTTAGGGATCATTGTGCCTTATACCCAATACAGGAAAATGATACTAATACATGTAGCCATAGGGATCATTGTGCCATATACCCAATGCAGGGAAATGATACTAATACATGTAGGCATAGGGATCATTGTGCCTTATACGCAATGCCGGGAAATTATACTAATACATGTAGCCATTTGGAACATTGTGCCTTATACGCAACGCCGGGAATTATACTAATACATGTAGCTATAGGGATCATAGCGTATTTTACCCAAAGCAGGGGAATTATTCTAATACATGTAGCCATACCGATCATTGTGCCTTATACCCAATGCAGGGAGTTATACTAATAGATATAGCCATAGGGATCATTGTGCCTTATACCCAATGCAGGGAAATGATGCTAATACATGTAGCCATAGGGATCATTGTGCCCTATACCCAATGCAGGGAAATGATACTAATACATGTAGCCATAGGGATCATTGTGCCTTATACCCAATGCAGGGAATTATACTAATACATGTCGCCATAGGGATCATTGTGCCTTACACCCAATGCAGGGACATGATACTAATACATGTAGCCATAGGGATCATTGTGCCTTATACCCAATGCAGGGAATTATACTAATACATGTAGCCCTAGGGATGATTGTGCCTTATACCTAATGCAGGGAATTATACCAATACATGTAGCCATAGGGATCATTGTGCTTTATACCCAATGCAGGGAAATTATACTAATACATGTAGCCATAGGGATCATTGTACCTTATACTCAATGCAGGGAAATTATACTAATGCATGTAGCCATAGGGATCATTGTGCCTTATACCCAATGCAGGGAAATGATACTAATACATATAGCCATAGGGATCATTGTGCCTTATACCCAATGCAGGGAAATGATACTAATACATGTAGCCTAAGGGATCATAGCGTATTATACCCAATGCAGGGAATTATACTAATACATGTAGCCATAGGGATCATTGTGCCTTATACCCAATGCAGGGACATGATACTAATACATATAGCCATAGGGATCATTGTGCCTTATACCCAATGCAGGGAAATGATACTAATGCATGTAGCCATAGGGATCATTGTGCCTTATACCCAATGCAGGGAATTATACTAATACATGTAGCCTGGGATCATAGCGTATTATACCCAATGCAGGGAATTATACTAATACATGTAGCCATAGGGATCATTGTGCCTTATACCCAATGCAGTGAAATTATACTAATACATGTAGCCATAGGGATCATTGTGCCTTATACCCAATGCAGGGAATTATACTAATACATGTAGCCATAGGGATCATTGTGCCTTATACCCAATGCAGGGATGTTATAGTAATACATGTAGCGATAGGGATCATGGTGCCTTATACCCAATGCAGGGAATTATACTAATACATGTAGCCATAGGAATCATTGTGCCTTATACCCAATGCAGGGAATTTATACTAATACATGTAACCATAGTGATCATTGTGCCTTATACCCAATGCAGGGAAATGATACAAATACATGTAGCCATAGGGATCATTGTGCCTTATAACCAATGCAGGGAAATGATACTAATGCATGTAGCCATAGGGATCATTGTGCCTTATACCCAATGCAGGGACTTTATACTAATACATGTAGCCATAGGGATCTTTGTGCCATATACCTAATGCAGGGAAATGAAGCTAATACATGTAGCTGTAGGGATCATTGTGCCTTATACCCAATGCAGGGAAATTAGACTAATACATGTAGCCATAGGGATCATAGCGTATTATACCCAATGCAGGGAATTATACTAATAGATGTAGCCTTAGGGATCATTGTGCCTTATACCCAATGCAGGGACATGATACTAATACATATAGCAATAGGGATCATTGTGCTTATACCCAATGCAGGGAAATGATACTAATGCATGTAGCCATAGGGATCATTGTGCCTTATACCCAATGCAGGGAATTATACTAATACATGTAGCCATAGGGATCATAGCGTATTATACCCAATGCAGGGAATTATACTAATACATGTAGCCATAGGGATCATTGTGTCTTATACCCAATACAGGAAAATGATACTAATACATGTAGCCATAGGGATCATTGTGCCATATACCCAATGCAGGGAAATGATACTAATACATGTAGGCATAGGGATCATTGTGCCTTATACGCAATGCCGGGAAATTATACTAATACATGTAGCCATTTGGAACATTGTGCCTTATACGCAACGCAGGGAATTATACTAATACATGTAGCTATAGGGATCATAGCGTATTTTACCCAAAGCAGGGGAATTATTCTAATACATGTAGCCATAGGGATCATTGTACCTTATACTCAATGCAGGGAAATTATACTAATGCATGTAGCCATAGGGATCATTGTGCCTTATACCCAATGCAGGGAAATTATACTAATACATGTAGCCATAGGGATCATAGCGTGTTATACCCAATGCAGGGAAATGATACTAATACATGTAGCCATAGATGTCACTGTGCCTTATACCCAATGCACGGATATGATACTACTACATATAGCCATAGGGATCATTGTGCCTTATACCCAATGCATGGAAATGATACTAATGCATGTAGCCATAGGGATCATTATGCCTTATACCCAATGCAGGGAAATGATACTAATACATATAGCCATAGGGATCATTGTGCCTTATACCCAATGCAGGGAAATGATACTAATACATGTAGCCTAAGGGATCATAGCGTATTATACCCAATGCAGGGAATTATACTAATACATGTAGCCATAGGGATCATTGTGCCTTATACCCAATGCAGGGACATGATACTAATACATATAGCCATAGGGATCATTGTGCCTTATACCCAATGCAGGGAAATGATACTAATGCATGTAGCCATAGGGATCATTGTGCCTTATACCCAATGCAGGGAATTATACTAATACATGTAGCCATAGGGATCATAGCGTATTATACCCAATGCAGGGAATTATACTAATACATGTAGCCATAGGGATCATTGTGCCTTATACCCAATGCAGTGAAATGATACTAATACTTGTAGCCATAGGGATCATTGTGCCTTATACCCAATGCAGGGAATTATACTAATACATGTAGCCAAAGGGATCATTGTGCCTTATACCCACTGCAGGGATGTTATAGTAATACATGTAGCCATATGGATCATTGTGCCTTATATCCAATGCAGGGAAATTATACTAATACATGTAACCATAGTGATCATTGTGACTTATACCCAATGCAGGGAAATGATACTAATACATGTAGCCATAGGGATCATTGTGCCTTATAACCAATGCAGGGAAATGATACTAATACATATAGCCATAGGGATCATTGTGCCTTATACCCAATGCAGGGACATGATACTAATACATATAGCCATAGGGATCATTGTGCCTTATACCCAATGCAGGGAAATGATACTAATGCATGTAGCCATAGGGATCATTGTGCCTTATACCCAATGCAGGGAATTATACTAATACATGTAGCCATAGGGATCATAGCGTATTATACCCAATGCAGGGAATTATACTAATACATGTAGCCATAGGGATCATTGTGCCTTATACCCAATGCAGTGAAATGATACTAATACTTGTAGCCATAGGGATCATTGTGCCTTATACCCAATGCAGGGAATTATACTAATACATGTAGCCAAAGGGATCATTGTGCCTTATACCCACTGCAGGGATGTTATAGTAATACATGTAGCCATATGGATCATTGTGCCTTATAACCAATGCAGGGAAATGATACTAATGCATGTAGCCAAAAGGATCATTCTGCCTTATACCCAATGCAGGGACGTTATACTAATACATGTCGCCATAGGGATCATTGTGCCTTACACCCAATGCAGGGACGTTATACTAATACATGTAGCCATAGGGATCATTGTGCCTTATACCCAATGCAGGGAATTATACTAATACATGTAGCCATAGGCATGATTGTGTCTTATACCGAATGCAGGGAATTATACCAATACATGTAGCCATAGGGATTATTGTGCTTTATACCCAATGCAGGGAAATTATACTAATACATGAAGCCATAGGGATCATTGTACCTTATACCCAATGCAGGGAAATTATACTAATGCATGTAGCCATAGGGATCATTGTGCCTTATACCCAATGCAGGGAAATTATACTAATACATGTAGCCATAGGGATCATAGCGTGTTATACCCAATGCAGGGAAATGATACTAATACATGTAGCCATAGATGTCATTGTGCCTTATACCCAATGCAGGGACATGATACTAATACATATAGCCATAGGGATCATTGTGCCTTATACCCAATGGATGGAAATGATACTAATGCATGTAGCCATATGGATTATTATGTCTTATACCCAATGCAGGGAAATGATACTAATACATATAGCCATAGGGATCATTGTGCCTTATACCCAATGCAGGGAAATGATACTAATACATGTAGCCTAAGGGATCATAGCGTATTATACCCAATGCAGGGAATTATACTAATACATGTAGCCATAGGGATCATTGTGCCTTATACCCAATGCAGGGACATGATACTAATACATATAGCCATAGGGATCATTGTGCCTTATACCCAATGCAGGGAAATGATACTAATGCATGTAGCCATAGGGATCATTGTGCCTTATACCCAATGCAGGGAATTATACTAATACATGTAGCCATAGGGATCATAGCGTATTATACCCAATGCAGGGAATTATACTAATATATGTAGCCATAGGGATCATTGTGCCTTATACCCAATGCAGTGAAATGATACTAATACATGTAGCCATAGGGATCATTGTGCCTTATACCCAATGCAGGGAATTATACTAATACATGTAGCCAAAGGGATCATTGTGCCTTATACCCAATGCAGGGATGTTATAGTAATACATGTAGCGATAGGGATCATGGTGCCTTATACCCAATGCAGGAAATTATACTAATACATGTAGCCATAGGGATCATTGTGCCTTATATCCAATGCAGGGAAATTATACTAATACATGTAACCATAGTGATCATTGTGCCTTATACCCAATGCAGGGAAATGACACTAATACATGTAGCCATAGGGATCATTCTGCCTTATACCCAATGCAGGGACGTTATACTAATACATGTAGCCATAGGGATCTTTGTGCCATATACCTAATGCAGGGAAATGAAGCTAATACATGTAGCCGTAGGGATCATTGTGCCTTATACCCAATGCATGGAAATTAGACTAATTCATGTAGCCATAGGGATCATAGCGTATTATACCCAATGCAGGGAATTATACTAATAGATGTAGCCTTAGGGATCATTGTGCCTTATACCCAATGCAGGGAATTATACTAATACATGTAGCCATAGGGATCATAGCGTATTATACCCAATGCAGGGAATTATACTAATACATGTAGCCATAGGGATCATTGTGCCTTATACCCAATGCAGTGAAATGATACTAATACTTGTAGCCATAGGGATCATTGTGCCTTATACCCAATGCAGGGAATTATACTAATACATGTAGCCAAAGGGATCATTGTGCCTTATACCCACTGCAGGGATGTTATAGTAATACATGTAGCCATATGGATCATTGTGCCTTATACCCAAAGCAGGGAAATTATACTAATACATATAGCAATAGGGATCATTGTGTCTTATACCCAATGCAGGGAAATGATACTAATGCATGTAGCCATAGGGATCATTGTGCCTTATACCCAATGCAGGGAATTATGCTAATACATGTAGCCATAGGGATCATAGTGTATTATACCCAATGCAGGGAATTATACTAATACATGTAGCCATAGGGATCATTGTGCCTTATACCCAATACAGGAAAATTATATTAATACATGTAGCCATAGGGATCATTGTGCCATATACCCAATGCAGGGAAATGATACTAATACATGTAGCCATAGGGATCATTGTGCCTTATACGCAATGCAGGGAAATTATACTAATACATGTAGCCATTTGGATCATCGTGCCTTATACCCAATGCAGGGAATTATACTAATACATGTAGCCATAGGGATCATTGTGCCTTATACCCAATGCAGGGATAATATAGTAATACATGTAGCGATAGGGATCATGGTGCCTTATACCCAATGCAGGGAATTATACTAATGCATGTAGCCATAGGAATCATTGTGCCTTATACCCAATGCAGGGAATTTATACTAATACATGTAACCATAGTGATCATTGTGCCTTATACCCAATGCAGGGAAATGATACAAATACATGTAGCCATAGGGATCATTGTGCCTTATAACCAATGCAGGGAAATGATACTAATGCATGTAGCCATAGGGATCATTGTGCCTTATACCCAATGCAGGGACTTTATACTAATACATGTAGCCATAGGTATCTTTGTGCCATATACCTAATGCAGGGAAATGAAGCTAATACATGTAGCTGTAGGGATCATTGTGCCTTATACCCAATGCAGGGAAATTAGACTAATACATGTAGCCATAGGGATCATAGCGTATTATACCCAATGCAGGGAATTATACTAATAGATGTAGCCTTAGGGATCATTGTGCCTTATACCCAATGCAGGGACATGATACTAATACATATAGCAATAGGGATCATTGTGCTTATACCCAATGCAGGGAAATGATACTAATGCATGTAGCCATAGGGATCATTGTGCCTTATACCCAATACAGGAAAATGATACTAATACATGTAGCCATAGGGATCATTGTGCCATATACCCAATGCAGGGAAATGATACTAATACATGTAGGCATAGGGATCATTGTGCCTTATACGCAATGCCGGGAAATTATACTAATACATGTAGCCATTTGGAACATTGTGCCTTATACGCAACGCAGGGAATTATAATAATACATGTAGCTATAGGGATCATAGCGTATTTTACCCAATGCATGGGAATTATTCTAATACATGTAGCCATAGGGATCATTGTGCCTTATACCCAATGCAGGGACGTTATACTAATACATGTAGCCATAGGGATCTTTGTGCCATATACCTAATGCAGGGAAATGAAGCTAATACATGTAGCTGTAGGGATCATTGTGCCTTATACCCAATGCAGGGAATTATACTAATACATGTAGCCATAGGTATCATAGCGTATTATACCCAATGCAGGGAATTATACTAATACATGTAGCCATAGGGATCATTGTGTCTTATACCCATTACAGGAAAATGATACTAATACATGTAGCCATAGGGATCATTGTGCCATATACCCAATGCAGGGAAATGATACTAATACATGTAGGCATAGGGATCATTGTGCCTTATACGCAATGCCGGGAAATTATACTAATACATGTAGCCATTTGGAACATTGTGCCTTATACGCAACGCAGGGAATTATACTAATACATGTAGCTATAGGGATCATAGCGTATTTTAGTCAAAGCAGGGGAATTATTCTAACACATGTAGCCATACGGAGCATTGTGCCTTATACCCAATGCAGGGAATTATACTAATACATGTCGCCAAAGGGATCATTGTGCCTTACACCCAATGCAGGGACATGATACTAATACATGTAGCCATAGGGATCATTGTGCCTTATACCCAATGCAGGGAATTATACTAATACATGTAGCCATAGGGATGATTGTGCCTTATACCGAATGCAGGGAATTATACCAATACATGTAGCCATAGGGATCATTGTGCTTTATACCCAATGCAGGGAAATTATACTAATGCATGTAGCCATAGGGATCATTGTGCCTTATACCCAATGCAGGGAAATTATACTAATACATGTAGCCATAGGGATCATAGCGTGTTATACCCAATGCAGGGAAATGATACTAATACATGTAGCCATAGATGTCACTGTGCCTTATACCCAATGCAGGGACATGATACTAATACATATAGCCATAGGGATCATTGTGCCTTATACCAAATGCATGGAAATGATACTAATGCATGTAGCCATAGGGATCATTATGCCTTATACCCAATGCAGGGAAATGATACTAATACATATAGCCATAGGGATCATTGTGCCTTATACCCAATGCAGGGAAATGATACTAATACATGTAGCCTAAGGGATCATAGCGTATTATACCCAATGCAGGGAATTATACTAATACATGTAGCCATAGGGATCATTGTGCCTTATACCCAATGCAGGGACATGATACTAATACATATAGCCATAGGGATCATTGTGCCTTATACCCAATGCAGGGAAATGATACTAATGCATGTAGCCATAGGGATCATTGTGCCTTATACCCAATGCAGGGAATTATACTAATACATGTAGCCATAGGGATCATAGCGTATTATACCCAATGCAGGGAATTATACTAATACATGTAGCCATAGGGATCATTGTGCCTTATACCCAATGCAGTGAAATGATACTAATACTTGTAGCCATAGGGATCATTGTGCCTTATACCCAATGCAGGGAATTATACTAATACATGTAGCCAAAGGGATCATTGTGCCTTATACCCAATGCAGGGATGTTATAGTAATACATGTAGCGATAGGGATCATGGTGCCTTATACCCAATGCAGGGAATTATACTAATACATGTAGCCATAGGGATCATTGTGCCTTATATCCAATGCAGGGAAATTATACTAATACATGTAACCATAGTGATCATTGTGCCTTATACCCAATGCAGGGAAATGATACTAATACATGTAGCCATAGGGATCATTGTGCCTTATAACCAATGCAGGGAAATGATACTAATGCATGTAGCCATAAGGATCATTCTGCCTTATACCCAATGCAGGGACGTTATACTAATACATGTCGCCATAGGGATCATTGTGCCTTACACCCAATGCAGGGACGTTATACTAATACATGTAGCCATAGGGATCATTGTGCCTTATACCGAATGCAGGGACTTATACCAATACATGTAGCCATAGGGATCATTGTGCTTTATACCCAATGCAGGGAAATTATACTAATACATGTAGCCATAGGGATCATTGTACCTTATACCCAATGCAGGGAAATTATACTAATGCATGTAGCCATAGGGATCATTGTGCCTTATACCCAATGCAGGGAAATTATACTAATACATGTAGCCATAGGGATCATAGCGTGTTATACCCAATGCAGGGAAATGATACTAATACATGTAGCCATAGATGTCACTGTGCCTTATACCCAATGCAGGGACATGATACTAATACGTATAGCCATAGGGATCATTGTGCCTTATACCCAATGGATGGAAATGATACTAATGCATGTAGCCATAGGGATCATTATGCCTTATACCCAATGCAGGGAAATGATACTAATACATATAGCCATAGGGATCATTGTGCCTTATACCCAATGCAGGGAATTATACTAATACATGTAGCCATAGGGATCATAGCGTATTATACCCAATGCAGGGAATTATACTAATGCATGTAGCCATAGGGATCATTGTGCCTTATACCCAATGCAGTGAAATGATACTAATACATGTAGCCATAGGGATCATTGTGCCTTATACCCAGTGCAGGGAATTATACTAATACATGTAGCCAAAGGGATCATTGTGCCTTATACCCAATGCAGGGATGTTATAGTAATACATGTAGCGATAGGGATCATTGTGCCTTATACCCAATGCAGGGAATTATACTAATACATGTAGCCTAAGGGATCATAGCGTATTATACCCAATGCAGGGAATTATACTAATACATGTAGCCATAGGGATCATTGTGCCTTATACCCAATGCAGGGACATGATACTAATACATATAGCCATAGGGATCATTGTGCCTTATACCCAATGCAGGGAAATGATACTAATGCATGTAGCCATAGGGATCATTGTGCCTTATACCCAATGCAGGGAATTATACTAATACATGTAGCCATAGGGATCATAGCGTATTATACCCAATGCAGGGAATTATACTAATGCATGTAGCCATAGGGATCATTGTGCCTTATACCCAATGCAGTGAAATGATACTAATACATGTAGCCATAGGGATCATTGTGCCTTATACCCAGTGCAGGGAATTATACTAATACATGTAGCCAAAGGGATCATTGTGCCTTATACCCAATGCAGGGATGTTATAGTAATACATGTAGCGATAGGGATCATTGTGCCTTATACCCAATGCAGGGAATTATACTAATACATGTAGCCATAGGGATCATTGTGCCTTATATCCAATGCAGGGAAATTATACTAATACATGTAACCATAGTGATCATTGTGCCTTATACCCAATGCAGGGAAATGACACTAATACATGTAGCCATAGGGATCATTGTGCCTTATAACCAATGCAGGGAAATGATACTAATGCATGTAGCCATAAGGATCATTCTGCCTTATACCCAATGCAGGGACGTTATACTAATACATGTAGCCATAGGGATCTTTGTGCCATATACCTAATGCAGGGAAATGAAGCTAATACATGTAGCCGTAGGGATCATTGTGCCTTATACCCAATGCATGGAAATTAGACTAATACATGTAGCCATAGGGATCATAGCGTATTATACCCAATGCAGGGAATTATACTAATAGATGTAGCCTTAGGGATCATTGTGCCTTATACCCAATGCAGGGACATGATACTAATACATATAGCAATAGGGATCATTGTGTCTTATACCCAATGCAGGGAAATGATACTAATGCATGTAGCCATAGGGATCATTGTGCCTTATACCAAATGCAGGGAATTATACTAATACATGTAGCCATAGGGATCATAGTGTATTATACCCAATGCAGGGAATTATACTAATACATGTAGCCATAGGGATCATTGTGCCTTATACCCAATACAGGAAAATGATATTAATACATGTAGCCATAGGGATCATTGTGCCATATACCCAATGCAGGGAAATGATACTAATACATGTAGCCATAGGGATCATTGTGCCTTATACGCAATGCAGGGAAATTATACTAATACATGTAGCCATAGGGATCATTGTGCCTTATACGCAACGCAGGGAATTATACTTATACATGTAGCCATAGGGATCATAGCGTATTTTACCCAATGCAGGGGAATTATTCTAATACATGTAGCCATAGGGATCATTGTGCCTTATACCCAATGCAGGGAAATTATACTAATACGTGTAGTCATAGGGATCATTCTGCGTTATACCCAATGCAGGGAAATGATACTAATACATGTCGCCATAGGGATCATTGTGCCTTACACCCAATGCAGGGACGTTATACTAATACATGTAGCCATAGGGATCATTGTGCCTTATACCCAATGCAGGGACGTTATACTAATACATGTAGCCATAGGGATCATTGTGCCTTATACCCAATGCAGGGAATTATACTAATACATGTAGCCATAGGGATGATTGTGCCTTATACCGAATGCAGGGAATTATACCAATACATGTAGCCATAGGGATCATTGTGCTTTATACCCAATGCAGGGAAATTATACTAATGCATGTAGCCATAGGGATCATTGTGCCTTATACCCAATGCAGGGAAATTATACTAATATATGTAGCCATAGGGATCATAGCGTGTTATACCCAATGCAGGGAAATGATACTAATACATGTAGCCATAGATGTCACTGTGCCTTATACCCAATGCAGGGACATGATACTAATACATATAACCATAGGGATCATTGTGCCTTATACCCAATGCATGGAAATGATACTAATGCATGTAGCCATAGGGATCATTGTGCCTTATACCCAATGCAGGGAATTATACTAATACATGTAGCCATAGGGATCATAGCGTATTATACAAACTGCAGGGAATTATACTAATACATGTAGCCATAGGGATCATTGTGCCTTACACCCAATGCAGTGAAATGATACTAATACATGTAGCCATAGGGATCATTGTGCCTTATACCCAATGCAGGGAATTATACTAATACATGTAGCCATAGGGATCATTGTGCCTTATACCCAATGCAGGGAATTATACTAATACATGTAGCCATAGGGATAATTGTGCCTTATACAAAATGCAGGGACGTTATACTAATACATGTAGCCATAGGGATCATAGCGTATTTTACCCAATGCAGGGGAATTATTCTAATACATGTAGCCATAGGGATCATTGTGCCTTATACCCAACGCAGGGAATTATACTAATACATGTAGCCATAGGGATCATTGTGCCTTAAACCCAATGCAGGAAAATGATACTAATGCATGTAGCCATAGGGATCATTGTGCCTTATACCCAATGCAGGGAATTATACTAATACATGTAGCCTTAGGGATCATTGTGCCTTATACCCAATGCAGGGAATTATACTAATACATGTAGCCATAGGGATCATAGCGTATTATACAAAATGCAGGGAATTATACTAATACATGTAGCCATAGGGATCATTGTGCCTTACACCCAATGCAGTGAAATGATACTAATACTTGTAGCCATAGGGATCATTGTGCCTTATACCCAATGCAGGGAATTATACTAATACATGTAGCCATAGGGATCATTGTGCCTTATACCCAATGCAGGGAATTATACTAATACATGTAGCCATAGGGATAATTGTGCCTTATACAAAATGCAGGGACGTTATACTAATACATGTAGCCATAGGGATCATAGCGTATTTTACCCAATGCAGGGGAATTATTCTAATACATGTAGCCATAGGGATCATTGTGCCTTATACCAAATGCAGGGAAATTATACTAATACATGTAGCCATTTGGATCATTGTACCTTATACCCAACGCAGGGAATTATACTAATACATGTAGCCATAGGGATCATTGTGCCTTAAACCCAATGCAGGAAAATGATACTAATGCATGTAGCCATAGGGATCATTGTGCCTTATACCCAATGCAGGGAATTATACTAATATATGTAGCCATAGGGATCATATCGTATTATACCCAATGCAGGGAAATGATGCTAATACATGTAGCCATAGGGATCATTGTGCCATATACCCAATGCAGGGAAATGATACTAATACATGTAGCCATAGGGATCATTGTGCCTTATACCCAATGCAGGGAAATTATACTAATATGTGTAGTCATAGGGATCATTGTGCGTTATACCCAATGCAGGGAAATCATACTAATACATGTAGCCATAGGGATCATTGTGCCTTATACCCAATGCAGGGAATTATACTAATACATGTAGCCATAGGGATCATTGTGCCTTATACCCAATGCAGGGAATTATACTAATACATGTAGCCATAGGGATGATTGTGCCTTATACTGAATGCAGGGAATTATACCAATACATGTAGCCATAGGGATCATTGTGCTTTATACCCAATGCAGGGAAATTATACTAATACATGTAGCCATAGGGATCATTGTACCTTATACCCAATGCAGGGAAATTATACTAATGCATGTAGCCATAGGGATCATTGTGCCTTATACCCAATGCAGGGAAATTATACTAATACATGTAGCCATAGGGATCATTGTGCCTTATACCCAATGCAGGGAATTATACTAGTACATGTAGCCATAGGGATTATAGCATATTATACCCAATGCAGGGAGTTATACTAATAGATATAGCCATAGGGATCATTGTGCCTTATACCCAATGCAGGGAAATGATGCTAATATATGTAGCCATAGGGATCATTGTGCCTTATACCCAATGCAGGGAAATGATACTAATACATGTAGCCATAGGGATCATTGTGCCTTATACCCAATGCAGGGAATTATACTAATACATGTAGCCATAGAGATCATTGTGCCTTACACCCAATGCAGGGACGTTATACTAATATATGTAGCCATAGGGATCATTGTGCTTTATACCCAATGCAGGGAAATTATACTACTACATGTAGCCATAGGGATCATTGTGCCTTATACCCAATGCAGGGAAATTATACTAATGCATGTAGCCATAGGGATCATTTTCCTTATACCCAATGCAGGGAAATTATACTAATACATGTAGCCATAGGGATCATAGCCTATTATACCCAATGCAGGGAATTATACTAATACATGTAGCCATAGGGATCATTGTGTCTTATACCCAATGCAGTGAAATGATACAAATACATGTAGCCATAGGGATCATTGTGCCTTATACCCAATGCAGGGAATTATACTAATACATGTAGCCATAGGGATCATTGTACGTGATACCCAATGCAGGGAAATTATACTAAAACATGTAGCCTAAGGGATCATAGCGTATTATACCCAATGCAGGGAATTATACTAATACATTTAGCCATAGGGATCATTGTGCCTTATACCCAATGCAGGGACATGATACTAATACATATAGCCATAGGGATCATTGTGCCTTATACCCAATGCAGGGAAATGATACTAATGCATGTAGCCATAGGGATCATTGTGCCTTATACCGAATGCAGGGAATTATACCAATACATGTAGCCATAGGGATCATTGTGCTTTATACCCAATGCATGGAAATTATACTAATACATGTAGCCATAGGGATCATTATGCCTTATACCCAATGCAGGGAAATGATACTAATACATATAGCCATAGGGATCATTGTGCCTTATACCCAATGCAGTGAAATTATACTAATACATGTAGCCATAGGGATCATTGTGCCTTATACCCAATGCAGGGAAATGATACTAATACATGTAGCAATAGGGATCATTGTGCCTTATAACCAATGCAGGGAAATGATACTAATGCATGTAGCCATAGGGATCATTGTGCCTTATACCCAATGCAGGGACGTTATAGTAATACATGTAGCCATAGGGATCTTTGTGCCATATACCTAATGCATGGAAATGAAGCTAATACATGTAGCCGTAGGGATCATTGTGCCTTATACCCAATGCAGGGAAATTAGACTAATACATGTAGCCATAGGGATCATAGCGTATTATACCCAATGCAGGGAATTATACTAATAGATGTAGCCTTAGGGATCATTGTGCCTTATAACCAATGCAGGGACATGATACTAATACATATAGCAATAGGGATCATTGTGCCTTATACCCAATGCAGGGAAATGATACTAATGCATGTAGCCATAGTGATCATTGTGCCTTATACCCAATGCAGGGAACTATACTAATACATGTAGCCATAGGGATCATTGCGTATTAAACCCAATGCAGGGAATTATACTAATACATGTAGCCATAAGGATCATTGTGCCTTATACCCAATACAGGAAAATGATACTAATACATGTAGCCATAGGGATCATTGTGCCATATACCCAATGCAGGGAAATGATACTAATACATGTAGCCATAGGGATCATTGTGCCTTATACGCAATGCAGGGAAATTATACTAATACATGTAGCCATTTGGATCATTGTGCCTTATACGCAACGCAGGGAATTATACTAATACATGTAGCCATGGGGATCATAGCGTATTTTACCCAATGCAGGGGAATTATTCTAATACATGTAGCCATAGGGATCATTGTGCCTTATACCCAATGCAGGGAAATTATACTAATACGTGTAGTCATAGGGATCATTGTGCGTTATACCCAATGCAGGGAAATCATACTAATACATTTAGCTATAGGGATCATTGTGCCTTATACCCAATGCAGGGAAATTATACTAATACATGTAGTCATAGGGATCATTGTGCCTTATACTCAATGCAAGTAAATTATACTAATACATGTAGCCATAGGGATCATTGTGCCTTAAACCCAATGCAGGGAAATTAGACTAATACATGTAGCCATAGGGATCATTGTGCCTTATACCCAATGCAGGGAATTATACTAATATATGTAGCCATAGGGATCATATTGTATTATACCCAATGGAGGGAAATGATGCTAATACATGTAGCCATAGGGATCATTGTGCCTTATACCCAATGCAGGGAAATGATACTAATACATGTAACCATAGGGATCATTGTGCCTTATACCCAATGCAGGGAATTATACTAATACATGTCGGCATAGGGATCATTGTCCCTTATACCCAATGCAGGGAATTATACTAATACATGTAGCCATAGGTATCATTGTGCCTTATACCCAATGCAGGGAAATGATACTAATACATGTAGCCATAGGGATCATTGTGCCTTAAACCCAATGCAGGGAATTATACTAATATATGTAGCCATAGGGATCATATTGTATTATACCCAATGCAGGAAAATGATGCTAATACATGTAGCCATAGGGATCATTGTGCCTTATACCCAATGCAGGGAATTATACTAATATATGTAGCCATAGGGATCATATTGTATTATACCCAATGCAGGAAAATGATGCTAATACATGTAGCCATAGGGATCATTGTGCCTTATACCCAATGCAGTGAAATGATACTAATTCATGTAGCCATAGGTATCGTTGTGCCTTATACCGAATGCAGGGAATTATACTAATACATATAGCCATAGGGATCATTGTGCCTTATACCCAATGCAGGGAAATGATACTAATACATGTAGCCTAAGGGATCATAGCGTATTATACCCAATGCAGGGAATTATACTAATACATGTAGCCATAGGGATCATTGTGCCTTATACCCAATGCAGGGACACGATACTAATACATATAGCCATAGGGATCATTGTGCCTTAAACCCAATGCAGGGAATTATACTAATATATGTAGCCATAGGGATCATATCGTATTATACCCAATGCAGGGAAATGATGCTAATACATGTAGCCATAGGGATCATTGTGCCCTATTTCCAATGCAGGTACATTATACTAATACATGTAGCCATAGGGATCATTGTGCCATATACCCAATGCAGGGAAATTATACTAATACATGTAGCCATAGGGATCATAGCGTATTATACCCAATGCAGGGAATTATACTAATACATGTAGCCTTAGGGATCATTGTGCCATATACCCAATGCAGGGAATTATACTAATACATGTAGCCATAGGGATCATAGCGTATTATACCCAATGCAGGGAATTATACTAATACATGTAGCCATAGGGATTATTGTGCCATATACCCAATGCAGGGAAATGATACTAATACATGTAGCCATAGGGATCATTGTGCCTTATACCCAATACAGGAAAATGATACTAATACATGTTGCCATAGGGATCATTGTGCCATATACCCAATGCAGGGAAATTATACTAATACATGTAGTCATAGGGATCATTGTGCGTTATACCCAATGCAGGGAAATCATACTAATACATTTAGCCAAAGGGATCATTGTGTCTTGTACCCAATGCAGGGAAATTATACTAATACATGTAGCCATAGGGATCAGTGTGCCTTATACCCAATGCAGGGAATTATACTAGTACATGTAGCCATAGGGATTATAGCGTATTATACCCAATGCAGGGAGTTATACTAATAGATATAGCCATAGGGATCATTGTGCCTTATACAAAATGCAGGGACGTTATACTAATACATGTAGCCATAGGGATCATAGCGTATTTTACCCAATGCAGGGGAATTATTCTAATACTTGTAGCCATAGGGATCATTTTGCTTTATACCCAATACAGGAAAATGATACCAATACATGTCGCCATAGGGATCATTGTGCCTTACACCCAATGCAGGGACGTTATACTAATACATGTAGCCATAGGGATCATTGTGCCTTATACCCAATGCAGGGAATTATACTAATACATGTAGCCATAGGGATGATTGTGCCTTATACCGAATGCAGGGAATTATACCAATACATGTAGCCATAGGGATCATTGTGCTTTATACCCAATGCAGGGAAATTATACTACTACATGTAGCCATAGGGATCATTGTGCCTTATACCCAATGCAGGGAAATTACACTAATGCATGTAGCCATAGGGATCATTGTGCCTTATACCCAATGCAGGGAAATTATACTAATACATGTAGCCATAGGGATCATAGCGTGTTAAACCCAATGCAGGGAAATGATACTAATACATGTAGCCATAGATGTCACTGTGCCTTATACCCAATGCAGGGACATGATACTAACACATATAGCCATAGGGATCATTGTGCCTTATACCTAATGCATGGAAATGATACTAATGAATGTAGCCATAGGGATCATTGTGCCTTATACCCAATGCAGGGAATTATACTAATACATGTAGCCATAGGGATCATAGCCTATTATACCCAATGCAGGGAATTATACTAATACATGTAGCCATAGGGATCATTGTGCCTTATACCCAATGCAGTGAAATGATACTAATACATGTAGCCATAGGGATCATTGTGCCTTATACCCAATGCAGGGAATTATACTAATACATGTAGCCATAGGGATCATTGTACGTGATACAAAATGCAGGGAATTATACTAAAACATGTAGCCTAAGGGATCATAGCGTATTATACCCAATGCAGGGAATTATACTAATACATTTAGCCATAGGGATCATTGTGCCTTATACCCAATGCAGGGACATGATACTAATACATATAGCCATAGGGATCATTGTGCCTTATACCCAATGCAGGGAAATGATACTAATGCATGTAGCCATAGGGATCATTGTGACTTATACCCAATGCAGGGAATTATACTAATACACGTAGCCATAGGGATCATAGCGTATAATACCCAATGCAGGGAATTATACTAATACATGTAGCCATAGGGATCATTGTGCCTTATACCCAATGCAGGGAATTATACTAATATATGTAGCCATAGGGATCATATCATATTATACCCAATGCAGGGAAATGATGCTAATACATGTAGCCATAGGGAACATTGTGCCCTATTTCCAATGCAGGTACATTATACTAATACATGTAGCCATAGGGATCATTGTGCCATATACCCAATGCAGGGAAATTATACTAATACATGTAGCCATAGGGATCATAGCGTATTTTACCCAATGCAGGGGAATTATTCTAATACTTGTAGCCATAGGGATCATTTTGCTTTATACCCAATACAGGAAAATGATACTAATACATGTCGCCATAGGGATCATTGTGCCTTACACCCAATGCAGGGAATTATACTAATACATGTAGCCTTAGGGATCATTGTGCCATATACCCAATGCAGGGAATTATACTAATACATGTAGCCATAGGGATCATAGCGTATTATACCCAATGCAGGGAATTATACTAATACATGTAGCCATAGGGATTATTGTGCCATATACCCAATGCAGGGAAATGATACTAATACATGTAGCCATAGGGATCATTGTGCCTTATACCCAATACAGGAAAATGATACTAATACATGTTGCCATAGGGATCATTGTGCCATATACCCAATGCAGGGAAATTATACTAATACATGTAGTCATAGGGATCATTGTGCGTTATACCCAATGCAGGGAAATCATACTAATACATTTAGCCAAAGGGATCATTGTGTCTTGTACCCAATGCAGGGAAATTATACTAATACATGTAGCCATAGGGATCAGTGTGCCTTATACCCAATGCAGGGAATTATACTAGTACATGTAGCCATAGGGATTATAGCGTATTATACCCAATGCAGGGAGTTATACTAATAGATATAGCCATAGGGATCATTGTGCCTTATACAAAATGCAGGGACGTTATACTAATACATGTAGCCATAGGGATCATAGCGTATTTTACCCAATGCAGGGGAATTATTCTAATACTTGTAGCCATAGGGATCATTTTGCTTTATACCCAATACAGGAAAATGATACTAATACATGTCGCCATAGGGATCATTGTGCCTTACACCCAATGCAGGGACGTTATACTAATACATGTAGCCATAGGGATCATTGTGCCTTATACCCAATGCAGGGAATTATACTAATACATGTAGCCATAGGGATGATTGTGCCTTATACCGAATGCAGGGAATTATACCAATACATGTAGCCATAGGGATCATTGTGCTTTATACCCAATGCAGGGAAATTATACTACTACATGTAGCCATAGGGATCATTGTGCCTTATACCCAATGCAGGGAAATTATACTAATGCATGTAGCCATAGGGATCATTGTGCCTTATACCCAATGCAGGGAAATTATACTAATACATGTAGCCATAGGGATCATAGCGTGTTAAACCCAATGCAGGGAAATTATACTAATACATGTAGCCATAGATGTCACTGTGCCTTATACCCAATGCAGGGACATGATACTAACACATATAGCCATAGGGATCATTGTGCCTTATACCTAATGCATGGAAATGATACTAATGAATGTAGCCATAGGGATCATTGTGCCTTATACCCAATGCAGGGAATTATACTAATACATGTAGCCATAGGGATCATAGCCTATTATACCCAATGCAGGGAATTATACTAATACATGTAGCCATAGGGATCATTGTGCCTTATACCCAATGCAGTGAAATGATACTAATACATGTAGCCATAGGGATCATTGTGCCTTATACCCAATGCAGGGAATTATACTAATACATGTAGCCATAGGGATCATTGTACGTGATACAAAATGCAGGGAAATTATACTAAAACATGTAGCCTAAGGGATCATAGCGTATTATACCCAATGCAGGGAATTATACTAATACATTTAGCCATAGGGATCATTGTGCCTTATACCCAATGCAGGGACATGATACTAATACATATAGCCATAGGGATCATTGTGCCTTATACCCAATGCAGGGAAATGATACTAATGCATGTAGCCATAGGGATCATTGTGACTTATACCCAATGCAGGGAATTATACTAATACACGTAGCCATAGGGATCATAACGTATTATACCCAATGCAGGGAATTATACTAATACATGTAGCCATAGGGATCATTGTGCCTTATACCCAATGCAGTGAAATGATACTAATACATGTAGCCATAGGGATCATTGTGCCTTATACCCAATGCAGGGAATTATACCAATACATGTAGCCATAGGGATCATTGTGCCTTATACCCAATGCAGGGACGTTATAGTAATACATGTAGCGATAGGGATCATGGTGCCTTATACCCAATGCAGGGAATTATACTAATACATGTAGCCATAGGGATCATTGTGCCTTATACCCAATGCAGGGAAATTATACTAATACATGTAACCATAGTGATCATTGTGCCTTATACCCAATGCAGGTAAATGATGCTAATACATGTAGCCTTAGGGATCATTGTGCCTTATAACCAATGCAGGGAAATGATACTAATGCATGTAGCCATAGGGATCATTGTGCCTTATACCCAATGCAGGGATGTTATACTAATACACGTAGCCATAGGGATCATAGAATATTATACCCAATGCAGGGAATTATACAAATACATGTAGCCATAGGGATCATTGTGCCTTATACCCATTGCAGGGAATTATACTAATACATATAGCCAAAGGGAACTTTGTGCCATATACCTAATGCAGGCAAATGAAGCTAATACATGTAACCTTAGGGATCATTGTGCCTTATACCCAATGCAGGGAAATGAGACTAATACATGTAGCCATAGGGAACATAGCGTATTATACCCAATGCAGGGAATTATACTAATAGATGTAGCCATACGGATCATTGTGCCTTATACCCAATGCAGGGACATGATACTAATACATATAGCAATAGGGATCATTGTGCCTTATACCCAATGCAGGGAAATGATACTAATGCATGTAGCCATAGGGATCATTGTGCCTTATACCCAATGCAGGGAATTATACTAATACATGTAGCCATAGGGAACATAGCGTATTATACCCAATGCAGGGAATTATACTAATACATGTAGCCATAGGGATCATTGTGCCTTATACCCAATACAGGAAAATGATACTAATACATGTAGCCAGAGGGATCATTGTGCCATATACACAATGCAGGGAAATGATACTAATACATGTAGCCATAGGGATCATTGTGCCTTATACGCAATGCAGGGAAATTATACTAATACATGTAGCCATTTGGATCATTGTGCCTTATACGCAACGCAGGGAATTATACTAATACATGTAGCCATAGGGATCATTGTACCTGATACCCAATGCAGGGAAATGGTACTAATACATGTAGCCATAGGGATCATTGTGCCTTATACCCAATGCAGGGAATTATACTAATACATGTAGCCATAGGGATATTTGTGCCTTATACAAAATGCAGGGACGTTATACTAATACATGTAGCCATAGGGATCATTGTGCCTTATACACAATGCAGGGAATTATACTAATACATGTAGCCATAGGGATCATTGTGCCTTATACCCAATGCAGGGACGTTATACTAATACATGTAGCCATAGGGATCATTGTGCCTTATACCCAATGCAGGGAAATGATACTAATACATGTAGCCATAGGGATCATGGTGCCTTATACCCAATGCAGGGAATTATACTAATATATTTAGCCATAGGGATCATATTGTATTATACCCAATGCAGGGAAATGATGCTAATACATGTAGCCATAGGGATCATTGTGCCCTATTCCCAATGCAAGGAATTATACTAATACATGTAGCCATAGGGATCATTGTGCCTTATACCCAATGCAGGGAATTATATTAATCATTTAATGTCTAAAATATCTATTTTTTATATAACTATAACAGCTTCATAATGGAGTAAGGGTCAATCAGGGAGTCTCTCATATAAGCACAATTTACTTAATTTAAGATTTTTTTCTGAATTTCTGGATAAGACACTTTTCTCCTAGGGGTGCAGTGTTAACAGTGCTGATACACTAGGGGGTGCAATGATAACAGTGCTGATACACGAGGGGTGCAGTGATAACAGTGCTGATACACGAGGGGTGCAGTGATAACAGTGCTGATACACTAGGGGTGCCGTGATAACAGTGCTGATACACTAGGGGCGCCGTGATAACAATGCTGATACACTAGGGCGCCGTGATAACAGTGCTGATACACTAGATGATAACAGTGCTGATACACTAGGGGTGCCGTGATAACAGTGCTGATACACTAGGGGCGCCGTGATAACAGTGCTGATACACCAGGGGTGCCGTGATAACAGTGCTGATACACTAGGGGTGCCGTGATAACAGTGCTGATACACTAGGGGTGCCCTGATAACAGTGCTGATACACTAGGGGCGCCGTGATAACAGTGCTGATACACTAGGGGCGCCGTGATAACAGTGCTGATACACTAGGGTGCCGTGATAACAGTGCTGATACACTAGGGGCGCCGTGATAACAGTGCTGATACACTAGGGGCGCCGTGATAACAGTGCTGATACACTAGGGGTGCCGTGATAACAGTGCTGATACACTAGGGGTGCCGTGATAACAGTGCTGATACACTAGGGGCGCCGTAATAACAGTGCTGATACACTAGGGGTGCCCTGAAAACAGTGCTGATACACTAGGGGCGCCGTGATAACAGTGCTGATACACTAGGGTGCCATGATAACAGTGCTGATACACTAGGGGCGCCGTGATAACAGTGCTGATACACTAGGGGCGCAGTGATAGCAATGCTGATACACTAGGGGTGACGTGATAACAGTGCTGATACACTAGGGGCGCCGTGATAACAACGCTGATACACTAGGGGCGCCGTGATAACAATGCTGATACACTAGGGGTGCCGTGATAACAGTGCTGATACACTAGGGTGCTGATACACTAGGGGTAACGTGATAACAACGCTGATACACTAGGGGTGACGTGATAACAACGCTGATACACTAGGGGTGCCGTGATAACAACGCTGATACACTAGGGGTGCAGTGATAACAGTGCTGATACACTAGGGGTGCAGTGATAACAGTGCTGATACACAGGGGGGGGGGCGTGATAACAGTGCTGATACACTAGGGGTGCCGTGATAACAGTGCTGATACACTAGGGGTACTGTGATAACAGTGCTGATACACTAGGGGTCAGTGCTGATACACTAGGGGTGCCGTGATAACAGTGCTGATACACTAGGGGTACCGTGATAACAACGCTGATACACTAGGGGTGCCGTGATAACAACGCTGATACACTAGGGGTGCCGTGATAACAACGCTGATACACTAGGGGTGCAGTGATAACAGTGCTGATACACAGGGGGGGGGCCGTGATAACAGTGCTGATACACTAGGGGCGCCGTGATAACAGTGCTGATACACTAGGGGTACTGTGATAACAGTGCTGATACACTAGGGGTGCCGTGATAACAGTGCTGATACACTAGGGGTGCCGTCATAACAGTGCTGATACACTAGGGGCGCCGTGATAACAGTGCTGATACACTAGGGGTGCCGTGATAACAGTGCTGATACACTAGGGGTGCCGTGATAACCGTGCTGATACACTAGGGGTGCCGTGATAACCGTGCTGATACACTAGGGTGCAGTGATAACAGCGCTGATACACTAGGGGTGCGTGATAACAGTGCTGATACACTAGAGGTGCCGTGATAACAGTGCTGATACACTAGGGGTGCCGTGATAACAGTGCTGATACACTAGGGGTGCCGTGATAACAGTGCTGATACACTAGGGGTGCCGTGATAACAGTGCTGATACACTAGGGGTGCCGTGATAACAGTGCTGATACACTAGGGGTGCCCTGATAACAGTGCTGATACACTAGGGGCGCCGTGATAACAGTGCTGATACACTAGGGTGCCGTGATAACAGTGCTGATACACTAGGGGCGCCGTGATAACAGTGCTGATACACTAGGGGCGCAGTGATAACAACGCTGATACACTAGGGGCGCCGTGATAACAATGCTGATACACTAGGGGTGCCGTGATAACAGTGCTGATACACTAGGGTGCTGATACACTAGGGGTAACGTGATAACAACGCTGATACACTAGGGGTGACGTGATAACAACGCTGATACACTAGGGGTGCCGTGATAACAACGCTGATACACTAGGGGTGCAGTGATAACGGTGCTGATACACTAGGGGTGCAGTGATAACAGTGCTGATACACAGGGGGTGCCGTGATAACAGTGCTGATACACTAGGGGTACTGTGATAACAGTGCTGATACACTAGGGGTGCTGTGGTAACAGTGCTGATACACTAGGGGTCAGTGCTGATACACTAGGGGTGCCGTGATAACAGTGCTGATACACTAGGGGTACCGTGATAACAACGCTGATACACTAGGGGTGCCGTGATAACAACGCTGATACACTAGGGGTGCCGTGATAACAACGCTGATACACTAGGGGTGCAGTGATAACAGTGCTGATACACAGGGGGGGGGCCGTGATAACAGTGCTGATACACTAGGGGCGCCGTGATAACAGTGCTGATACACTAGGGGTACTGTGATAACAGTGCTGATACACTAGGGGTGCAGTGATAACAGTGCTGATACACTAGGGGTCCCGTGATAACAGTGCTGATACACTAGGGGTGCCGTCATAACAGTGCTGATACACTAGGGGCGCCGTGATAACAGTGCTGATACACTAGGGGTGCCGTGATAACCGTGCTGATACACTAGGGGTGCCGTGATAACCGTGCTGATACACTAGGGGTGCCGTGATAACCGTGCTGATACACTAGGGTGCCGTGATAACAGCGCTGATACACTAGGGTGCGTGATAACAGTGCTGATACACTAGAGGTGCTGTGATAACAGTGCTGATACACTAGGGGCGCCGTGATAACAGTGCTGATACACTAGGGGCGCCGTGATAACAGTGCTGATACACTAGGGGCGCCCTGATAACAGTGCTGATACACTAGGGGTTGCCGTGATAACAGTGCTCATACACTAGGGGTGCGGTGATAACAGCGCTGATACACTAGGGGTGCGGTGATAACAGCGCTGATACACTAGGGGTGCGGTGATAACAGCGCTGATACACTAGGTACGCCGTGATAACAGTGCTGATACACTAGGGGCGCCGTGATAACAGTGCTGATACACTAGGGGCGCCGTGATAACAGTGCTGATACACTAGGGGTGCCGTGATAACAGTGCTGATACACTAGGGGTGCCGTGATAACAGTGCTGATACACTAGGGGTGCCGTGATAACAGTGCTGATACACTAGGGGGTGCAGTGATAACAGTGCTGATACACTCGGGGTGCCGTGATAACAATGCTGATACACAAGGGTGCCGTGATAACAATGCTGATACACTAGATGATAACAGTGCTGATACACTAGGGTGCCGTGATAACAATGCTGATACACTAGGGGTGCCGTAATAACAGTGATGATACACTAGGGGTGCCGTGATAACAGTGCTGATACACTAGGGGCGCCGTGATAACAGTGCTGATACACTAGGCGTGCCGTGATAACAGTGCTGATACACTAGTGGTGCCGTGATAACAGTGCTGATACACTAGGGGTGCCGTGATAACAGTGCTGATACACTAGGGGGTGCAGTGATAACAGTGCTGATACACTAGGGGTGCCGTGATAACAATGCTGATACACTAGGGGTGCCGTGATAACAGTGCTGATACACTAGGGGTGCCGTGATAACAGTGCTGATACACTAGATGATAACAGTGCTGATACACTAGGGGTGCCGTGATAACAATGCTGATACACTAGGGGTGCCGTAATAACAGTGATGATACACTAGGGGTGCCGTGATAACAGTGCTGATACACTAGGGGTGCCGTGATAACAGTGCTGATACACTAGGGGTGCGGTGATAACAATGCTGATACACTAGGGGTGCCGTGATAACAGTGCTGATACACTAGGGTGCCGTGATAACAGTGCTGATACACTAGGGGTGCCATGATAACAGTGCTGATACACTAGGGGTGCAGTGATAACAGTGCTGATACACTAGGGGCGCCGTGATAACAGTGCTGATACACTAGGGGCGCCGTGATAACAGTGCTGATACCCTAGGGGTGCCGTGATAACAGTGCTGATACACTAGGGGTGCCGTGATAACAGTGCTGATACACTAGGCGTGCCGTGATAACAGTGCTGATACACTAGGGTGCCGTGATAACAGTGCTGATACACTAGGGGTGCCGTGATAACAGTGCTGATACACTAGGGGTGCCGTGATAACAATGCTGATACACTAGGGGCGCCGTGATAACAGTGCTGATACACTAGGGGCGCCGTGATAACAGTGCTGATACACTAGGGGTGCCGTGATAACAGTGCTGATACACTAGGGGTGCCGTGATAACAGTGCTGATACACTAGGGGTGCCGTGATAACAGTGCTGATACACTAGGGGTGCCGTGATAACAGTGCTGATACACTAGGCGTGCCGTGATAACAGTGCTGATACACTAGGGGCGCCGTGATAACAATGCTGATACACTAGGGGCGCCGTGATAACAGTGCTGATACACTAGGGGTGCCGTGATAACAGTGCTAATACACTAGGCGTGCCGTGATAACAGTGCTGATACACTAGGGGGGCCGTGATAACAGTGCTGATACACTAGGGGCGCCGTGATAACAGTGCTGATACACTAGGGGTGCCGTGATAACAGTGCTGATACACTAGGGGTGCCGTGATAACAGTGCTGATACACTAGGCGTGCCGTGATAACAGTGCTGATACACTAGGCGTGCCGTGATAACAGTGCTGATACACTAGGCGTGCCGTGATAACAGTGCTGATACACTAGGGGGGCCGTGATAACAGTGCTGATACACTAGGGGCGCCGTGATAACAGTGCTGATACACTAGGGGTGCCGTGATAACAGTGCTGATACACTAGGGGTGCCGTGATAACAGTGCTGATACACTAGGGGTGCCGTGATAACAGTGCTGATACACTAGGCGTGCCGTGATAACAGTGCTGATACACTAGGGTGCCGTGATAACACTGCTGATACACTAGGGGTGCACAATGCTGATACACTAGGGGCGCCGTGATTCAAGAAAGTTTGGGAGTTATTGCTCTTGGGGGAGATTGTATTAAACCCTCTAAAGAAATTGCCCATAGCTAGCAATTAGCTTCTAGATATGATTTATCTAGAACGTTCTTTTAAATGATAGCTGTAATCTGATTGGTTGCTATGGACAACACCTGCACTTATCCACCTTAGGTTGATACATCTCTCCCCAGGTTGCCCTCACCCCCCTAAGCACCAGGGTGCAATGTTTCTCCAAGCAGCCCTGGGTTGGTGTAACAAGGAGGATGACATACAGATAACAGAAGGGGGCCTGAGAGAGGCGTTATATAGTGGGTGATATAGGGTGCGGTACATGACGATGTGGGGCGTATCAGGACAATAGCAGACTGACGCTCCTGTACTACAAACGTTTCATTGCTCCCTGCACCCATGTTTGGGAATCTTTCGTATTGCTGAGCGGTGTCTGATGTGACCGTACGGTGACAATGCAGAAGGAGGAGCACATGACAGCTGTGTGAGTGGGGGATCCTTCCCACTGAGCCGACTAAAGATTTTCTTACTCTCCCCATCAGAATCTAGCAAGTACACAAGTATTGATTTCTGTATGCGGGAAGTCTGCGTTCGGCGGCTCACCGGGATAAATGCAGGGAATAAAACACAGGCTTTTAACCATTACATTCCTTGCAGCAAATACAATTCCCCCTGGTGCCTTAGGCAGCGGGGAGCCCTATATAGATTGGGGGGACAGTAAGGGAAACCTTATTAGGTTTTCAATTTAGTTTTTTCCTGCATTTATGAAAACAACGCTCAGGTCAGTGACATAAAACGGAACTTGTTTTGTAATTAGATTATAATTTGGGAAATGACAATAATAATTTGTATGTTGCTGGTGAAGTTGCAGAAAATGAGAGTGATGGGTTGAGTATTTCAGAAGTCATCGGCCTAATTAGCACCATTACAGCAGATATCTGGAATTACTGCGGATTTCCATGGTGCTGGAGTCATGCATTGCTGGGAGAGGAAGCCGTCCGTCACCTGATGGAGAATACTGCACATAGCTCCCCTCGTGTGAGAAATATAAACTTACCAGAAGATTAAATAGAGGTTGATTTGAAATAATACAAGTTTCCTTTGCCATAAGGACAAAATTTCATACAAACATTGTTTTGCTTTTCCCTTATAGCTTCTTAGGTTAAAAACAAGCTGAGGCTGGGCAGTAACCTACATAAATCCACTGGTGATTATTGTACCACTCTGCGCTTCCCCCTTCTCACTGCAGAATGCAAATGAAACCTATTGCCTCAAATTATCCTAAAATACACTACAGTAGTATCTATCATCTGCACATACAGTATGTATACATTGCTTAGTAATCCGCATTTCAGTTTTTGGACCAAATCAATGGCGGCACTGTTGATGGGCTAGTTATATCCCTTGTCCACTGGAGACGGGATAGATATAGCCATTGGGCACTGGAGATGGGCTAGATATATCCATTGGGCACTGGACATGGGCTAGATATATCCATTGGGCACTGGACATGGGCTAGATATATCCATTGGGCACTGGACATGGGCTAGATATAGCCATTGGGCACTGGAGTTGGGCTAGATATATCCATTGGGCACTGGAGTTGGGCTAGATATATCCATTGGGCACTGGAGTTGGGCTAGATATATCCATTGGGCACTGGAGGTGGGTTAGATATATCCATTGGGCACTGGAGGTGGGCTAGATATAGCCATTGGGCACTGGAGATGGGATAGATATAGCCATTGGGCACTGGAGATGGGATAGATATAGCCATTGGGCACTGGAGATGGGATAGATATAGCCATTGGGCACTGGAGATGGGATAGATATAGCCATTGGGCACTGGAGATGGCCTAGATATAGCCATTGGGCACTGGAGATGGGTTAGTTTATCCATTGGGCACTGGAGTTGGGCTAGATATATCCATTGGGCACTGGAGATGGGATAGATACAGTATATCCATTGGGCACTGGAGATGGGATAGATATATCCATTGGGCACTGGAGGTGGGTTAGATTATCCATTGGGCACTGGAGTTGGGCTAGATATATCCATTGGGCACTGGAGATGGGATAGATACAGTATATCCATTGGGCACTGGAGATGGGATAGATATATCCATTGGGCACTGGAGACAGCTAGATATAGCCATTGGGCAGTGGAGATGGGCTAAATATATCCATTGGGCACTGGGGATAAGCTAGATATATCCATTGGGCACTGGAGATAAGCTAGATATATCCATTGGGCACTGGAGATGGGCTAGATAGATCAATTGGGAACTGGAGTTGGGCAAGATAGATTCATTGGGCACTGGAGTTGGGCTAGATATATCCATTGGGCACTGGAGGTGGGTTAGATTATCCATTGGGCACTGGAGGTGGGTTAGATTATCCATTGGGCACTGGAGGTGGGCTAGATATATCCATTGGGCACTGATGGGATAGATACAGTATATCCATTGGGCACTGGAGATGGGATATATATATCCATTGGGCACTGGAGATGGGCTAGATAAAGCCATTGGCCACTGGAGATGGGCTAGATTATCCATTGGGCAATGGAGATGGGCTAGATATATCCATTGGGCACTGATGGGAAAGATATATCCATTGGGCACTGGAGATGGGCTAGATATACCACTTGGGTACTGGAGATGGGCTAGATATAGCCATTAGGCACTGGAGAAGGGCAATGGATATGGGGAGGCAGCAGTGGGTGTCCATATGCTGGGCTGTGCTCACACAGTATGGATATGAGAAGGCAGCAGTGGGTGTCCATATGCTGGGCTGTGCTTACACTGTACAGATATGAGGAGGCAGCAGTGGGCGTCCCTATGCTGGGCTGTGCTTACACTGTACGGATATGAGAAGGCAGCAGTGGGCGTCCCTATGCTGGGCTGTGCTTACACTGTACAGATACGAGGAGGCAGCAGTGGGCGTCCCTATGCTGGGCTGTGCTTACACTGTACAGATATGAGAAGGCAGCAGTGAGTGTCCCTATGCTGGGCTGTTCTTACACTGTACGGATACGAGAAGGCAGCAGTGGGCGTCCATATGCTGGGCTGTGCTTACACTGTACGGATATGAGGAGGCAGCAGTGGGCGTCCCTATGCTGGGCTGTGCTTACACTGTACAGATACGAGGAGGCAGCAGTGGGCGTCCCTATGCTGGGCTGTTCTTACACTGTACGGATACGAGAAGGCAGCAGTGGGCGTCCCTATGCTGGGCTGTGCTTACACTGTATGGATACGAGAAGGCAGCAGTGGGCGTCCCTATGCTGGGCTGTGATTACACTGTACGGATATGAGAAGGCAGCAGTGGGCGTCCCTATGCTGGGCTGTGACTACACTGTACGGATATGAGAAGGCAGCAGTGGGCGTCCCTATGCTGGGCTGTGCTTACACTGCACAGATATGAGGAGGCAGCAGTGAGTGTCCCTATGCTGGGCTGTGATTACACTGTACGGATATGAGAAGGCAGCAGTGGGCGTCCCTATGCAGGGCTGTGCTTACACTGTACAGATATGAGGAGGCAGCAGTGGGTGTCCCTATGCTGGGCTGTGCTTACACTGTACAGATATGAGAAGGCAGCAGTGGGCGTCCCTATGCTGGGCTGTGATTACACTATAAGGATATGAGAAGGCAGCAGTGGGCGTCCCTATGCTGGGCTGTGCTTACACTGTATGGATATGAGAAGGCAGCAGTGGGCGTCCCTATGCTGGGCTGTGCTTACACTGTACAGATATGAGGAGGCAGCAGTGGGCGTCCCTATGCTGGGCTGCGCTTACACTGTACGGATATGAGGAGGCAGCAGTGGGCGTCCCTATGCTGGGCTGTGGTTACAGTGGGCCTGATTCAGACCCGGACGCTAATTGCGGACGCTCGTTCTTAAAAAGGGGCCGGATATTTAAATCGAGCGCTCGCTCTTTGCAGTGTGTTGACGCCTCTATGTCTGAGCGAACGTCCGAAAAATGCGCTCGCTATTTTGTAAAGACGCCCCTTTGCCGTTCGCA
Organism: Taudactylus pleione; assembly: GCA_031769625.1. NCBI lineage: Eukaryota > Metazoa > Chordata > Amphibia > Anura > Myobatrachidae > Taudactylus > Taudactylus pleione. The sequence goes on along the minus strand of JAUIMM010000046.1, from coordinate 1,293,677 downwards.
TCACACATCATTTCCGTTATTTATTAGATTAATCGGGAACATCGAAAGGCATCAGAACTGCTCGCAGTGCTTGTGGTAGGATTTTCTTCCCGCTATCACTGCGAGCAGTTCAGGCTAAAAGACAACCAAGTGACGTGGTCGATGACGCTCCTTTACTAATTGTGCACTCCTATTAAACGCCGTTTTGACCATTAGGCACGCCTGCGTTCAGATCTCCACTCCCCCATTTTCAAGCACCTTCCCCTGTTACCACCCACAAACGGTACATTCTGTCAATCAAATTAGCAGCCCTTCGTTGTTTTACGAGCGCACGATTTCAGACCGCAATGACTTGTTTGCACATGAGCATTGCAAACCATACGCATGCGCAGTTGTGCGAACATCGCTTAGAGTGAACGAGCGGCCGCATACGAGCGGCTCTGAATCAGGCCCACTGTACGAATATGAGAAGGCAGCAATGGGCGTCCCTATGCTGGGCTGTGATTACACTGTATGTATGTGAGGAGGCAGCAGTGGGCGTCCCTATGCTGGGCTGTACTTACACTGTACGGATATGAGGAGGCAGCAGTGGGCGTCCCTATGCTGGGCTGTACTTACACTGTACGGATATGAGAAGGTAGCAGTGGGTGTCCCTATGCTGGGCTGTGCTTACACTGTACGGATATGAGGAGGCAGCAGTGGGCGTCCCTATGCTGGGCTGTACTTACACTGTACGGATATGAGGAGGCAGCAGTGGGTGTCCCTATGCTGGGCTGTGCTTACACTGTACGGATATGAGGAGGCAGCAGTGGGAGTCCCTATGCTGGGCTGTGCTTACACTGTACGGATATGAGAAGGCAGCAGTGGGCTTCCCTATGCTGGGCTGTGCTTACACTGTACAGATATGAGGAGGCAGCAGTGGGCGTCCCTATGCTGTGCTGTGCTTACACTGTACAGATATGAGGAGTCAGCAGTGGGCGTCCCTATGCTGTGCTGTGCTTACACTGTACAGATATGAGAAGGCAGCAGTGGGCGTCCCTATGCTGTGCTGTGCTTACACTGTACAGATATGAGGAGTCAGCAGTGGGCGTCCCTATGCTGTGCTGTGCTTACACTGTACAGATATGAGGAGTCAGCAGTGGGCGTCCCTATGCTGTGCTGTGCTTACACTGTACAGATATGAGGAGGCAGCAGTGGGCGTCACTATGCTGGGCTGTGATTACACTGTACAGATATGAGAAGGCAGCAGTGGGTGTCCCTATGCTGGGCTGTGCTTACACTGTACAGATATGAGAAGGCAGCAGTGGGTGTCCCTATGCTGTGCTGTGCTTACACTGTACGGATATGAGAAGGCAGCAGTGGGCGTCCCTATGCTGGGCTGTGCTTACACTATACGGATATATGGAGGCAGCAGTGGGCGTCCCTATGCTGGGCTGTGCTTACACTGTACAGATATGAGAAGGCAGCAGTGGGTGTCCCTATGCTGGGCTGTACATACACTGTACGGATATGAGAAGGCAGCAGTGGGTGTCCCTATGCTGGGCTGTACATACACTGTACGGATATGAGAAGGCAGCAGTGGGCGTCCCTATGCTGGGCTGTGATTACACTGTACAGATATGAGGAGGCAGCAGTGGGCGTCCCTATGCTGGGCTGTGATTACACTGTACAGATATGAGGAGGCAGCAGTGGGCGTCCCTATGCTGGGCTGTGCTTACACTGTATGTTTATGAGAAGGCAGCAGTGGGTGTCCCTATGCTGGGCTGTGATTACACTGTACAGATATGAGAAGGCAGCAGTGGGCGTCCCTATGCTGGGCTGTGCTTACACTGTACAGATATGAGAACGCAGCAGTGGGCGTCCCTATGCTGGGCTGTGATTACACTGTACAGATATGAGGAGGCAGCAGTGGGTGTCCCTATGCTGGGCTGTGCTTACACTGTACGGATATGAGGAGGCAGCAGTGGGGGTCCCTATGCTGGGCTGTGCTTACACTGTACGGATATGAGGAGGCAGCAGTGGGTGTCCCTATGCTGGGCTGTGCTTACACTGTACAGATATGAGAAGGCAGCAATGGGCGTCCCTATACTGGGCTGTGCTTACACTGTACGGATATGAGGAGGCAGCAGTGGGGGTCCCTATGCTGGGCTGTGCTTACACTGTACAGATATGAGGAGGTAGCAGTGGGCGTCTCTATGCTGGGCTGTTCTTACACTGTATGGATATGAGGAGGCAGCAGTGGGTGTCCCTATACTGGGCTGTGCTTACATTGTACAGATATGAGAAGGCAGCAGTGGGCGTCCCTATGCTGGGCTGTGATTACACTGTACAGATATGAGAAGGCAGCAGTGGGTGTCCCTATGCTGGGCTATGCTTACACTGTACGGATATGAGGAGGCAGCAGTGGGGGTCCCTATGCTGGGCTGTGCTTACACTGTACAGATATGAGGAGGCAGCAGTGGGCGTCCCTATGCTGGGCTGTGATTACACTGTACAGATATGAGAAGGCAGCAGTGGTGTCCCTATGATGGGCTGTGCTTACACTGTACAGATATGAGGAGGCAGCAGTGGGTGTCCCTATGCTGGGCTGTGATTACACTGTACGGATATGAGGAGGCAGCAGTGGGTGTCCCTATGCTGGGCTGTGATTACACTGTACAGATATGAGGAGGCAGCAGTGGGTGTCCCTATGCTGGGCTATGCTTACACTGTATATATATTAGGGGTGAGCGGGTTCGGATTTCTGAAATCCGAACCCCCCCGAGCCCCCCCGATCCGAGTCCGATCCGAGTCAGGCTCGACTTTTCCCGCCTGACTCGGATCTGACATCGAGGCAAAACGTCATCATCCCGCCTTCCGAGTCTCGCGGGTTTTGGATCCTATATAAGGTACCCGCGTCGGCGCCATTTTCTCACTCGGATGTGGACAGTGAAGAGGGAGGGTGGGAGTTAGTGCTGTGTAGTGTAGTGTAGTGTAGTGCTGCTGTTGTCCACTACTTCAAAGTCCATAGGGGCTGGCTGTGTTGTGCTGTGCTGCTGTTGTTAATAGGGGCTGTGTCCACTACTTCAAAGTCCATAGGGGCTGGCTGGACTGTGTTGTGCAGTCAGTTCCAAAGTCCTGTGCAGTGTCCCAGTCCTAAAGGGGTGCTGTAGTGTTGTCCAGGGGGTGCTCTGTCCATCAGGGGTGCTCCCCCCAAGTGCTAAAAAAATAATATATTTTCTGTGTTTGTGAATTGTGTGCGCAGTAGCCGCACGTGCATCAACAAAGTAGTGCCAAGCGTGCGCCTGTGTCATAAGTAAAGGGCCGGCTGGCTTGACCGTTAAGGGTGCTGTAACCCCCGAAAGTACACTCCAGTCCAAACCAAAAAAAAAATTATTTTCTGTGTTTGTGAATTGTGTGCGCAGTAGCCGCACGTGCATCAACAAAGTAGTGCCAAGCGTGCACCTGTGTCATAAGTAAAGGGCCGGCTGGCTTGACCGTTAAGGGTGCTGTAACCCCCGAAAGTACACTCCAGTCCAAACCTAAAAAAAAATTATTTTCTGTGTTTGTGAATTGTGTGCGCAGTAGCCGCACGTGCATCAACAAAGTAGTGCCAAGCGTGCGCCTGTGTCATAAGTAAAGGGCCGGCTGGCTTGACCGTTAAAGGGTGCTGTAACCCCCGAAAGTACACTCCAGTCCAAACCAAAAAAAAATTATTTTCTGTGTTTGTTAATTGTGTGCGCAGTAGCCGCACGTGCATCAACAAAGTAGTGCCAAGCGTGCGCCTGTGTCATAAGTAAAGGGCCGGCTGGCTTGACCGTTAAGGGTGCTGTAACCCCCGAAAGTACACTCCAGTCCAAACCTAAAAAAAAATTATTTTCTGTGTTTGTGAATTGTGTGCGCAGTAGCCGCACGTGCATCAACAAAGTAGTGCCAAGAGTGCCCCTGTGTCATAAGTAAAGGGCCGGCTGGCTTGACCGTTAAAGGGTGCTGTAACCCCCGAAAGTACACTCCAGTCCAAACCAAAAAAAAATTATTTTCTGTGTTTGTGAATTGTGTGCGCAGTAGCCGCACGTGCATCAACAAAGTAGTGCCAAGCGTGCGCCTGTGTCATAAGTAAAGGGCCGGCTGGCTTGACCGTTAAAGGGTGCTGTAACCCCTGAAAGTACACTCCAGTCCAAACCAAAAAAAAATTATTTTCTGTGTTTGTGAATTGTGTGCGCAGTAGCCGCACGTGCATCAACAAAGTAGTGTCAAGCGTTCGCCTGTGTCATAAGTAAAGGGCCGGCTGGCTTGACCGTTAAGGGTGCTGTAACCCCCGAAAGTACACTCCAGTCCAAACCAAAAAAAAAATTATTTTCTGTGTTTGTGAATTGTGTGCGCAGTAGCCGCACGTGCATCAACAAAGTAGTGTCAAGCGTGCGCCTGTGTCATAAGTAAAGGGCCGGCTGGCTTGACCGTTAAGGGTGCTGTAACCCCCGAAAGTACACTCCAGTCCAAACCAAAAAAAAAATTATTTTCTGTGTTTGTGAATTGTGTGCGCAGTAGCCGCACGTGCATCAACAAAGTAGTGCCAAGCGTGCGCCTGTGTCATAAGTAAAGGGCCGGCTGGCTTGACCGTTAAGGGTGCTGTAACCCCCGAAAGTACACTCCAGTCCAAACCTAAAAAAAAATTATTTTCTGTGTTTGTGAATTGTGTGCGCAGTAGCCGCACGTGCATCAACAAAGTAGTGCCAAGCGTGCGCCTGTGTCATAAGTAAAGGGCCGGCTGGCTTGACCGTTAAAGGGTGCTGTAACCCCCGAAAGTACACTCCAGTCCAAACCAAAAAAAAATTATTTTCTGTGGTTGTGAATTGTGTGCGCAGTAGCCGCACGTGCATCAACAAAGTAGTGCCAAGCGTGCGCCTGTGTCATAAGTAAAGGGCCGGCTGGCTTGACCGTTAAGGGTGCTGTAACCCCCGAAAGTACACTCCAGTCCAAACCTAAAAAAAAATTATTTTCTGTGTTTGTGAATTGTGTGCGCAGTAGCCGCACGTGCATCAACAAAGTAGTGCCAAGAGTGCGCCTGTGTCATAAGTAAAGGGCCGGCTGGCTTGACCGTTAAAGGGTGCTGTAACCCCCGAAAGTACACTCCAGTCCAAACCAAAAAAAAATTATTTTCTGTGTTTGTGAATTGTGTGCGCAGTAGCCGCACGTGCATCAACAAAGTAGTGCCAAGCGTGCGCCTGTGTCATAAGTAAAGGGCCGGCTGGCTTGACCGTTAAAGGGTGCTGTAACCCCTGAAAGTACACTCCAGTCCAAACCAAAAAAAAATTATTTTCTGTGTTTGTGAATTGTGTGCGCAGTAGCCGCACGTGCATCAACAAAGTAGTGCCAAGCGTGCGCCTGTGTCATAAGTAAAGGGCCGGCTGGCTTGACCGTTAAGGGTGCTGTAACTCCCGAAAGTACACTCCAGTCCAAACCAAAAAAAAAATTATTTTCTGTGTTTGTGAATTGTGTGCGCAGTAGCCGCACGTGCATCAACAAAGTAGTGCCAAGCGTGCGCCTGTGTCATAAGTAAAGGGCCGGCTGGCTTGACCGTTAAGGGTGCTGTAACCCCCGAAAGTACACTCCAGTCCAAACCAAAAAAAAAATTATTTTCTGTGTTTGTGAATTGTGTGCGCAGTAGCCGCACGTGCATCAACAAAGTAGTGCCAAGCGTGCGCCTGTGTCATAAGTAAAGGGCCGGCTGGCTTGACCGTTAAGGGTGCTGTAACCCCCGAAAGTACACTCCAGTCCAAACCTAAAAAAAAATTATTTTCTGTGTTTGTGAATTGTGTGCGCAGTAGCCGCACGTGCATCAACAAAGTAGTGCCAAGCGTGCGCCTGTGTCATAAGTAAAGGGCCGGCTGGCTTGACCGTTAAAGGGTGCTGTAACCCCCGAAAGTACACTCCAGTCCAAACCAAAAAAAAATTATTTTCTGTGTTTGTGAATTGTGTGCGCAGTAGCCGCACGTGCATCAACAAAGTAGTGCCAAGCGTGCGCCTGTGTCATAAGTAAAGGGCCGGCTGGCTTGACCGTTAAAGGGTGCTGTAACCCCCAAAGTACACTCCAGTCCAAACCAAAAAAAAATTATTTTCTGTGTTTGTGAATTGTGTGCGCAGTAGCCGCACGTGCATCAACAAAGTAGTGCCAAGAGTGCGCCTGTGTCATAAGTAAAGGGCCGGCTGGCTTGACCGTTAAAGGGTGCTGTAACCCACAAAGTACACTCCAGTCCGAACCAAAAAAAAATTAAATTTCTGTGTTTAGCCGCACGTATATATCAAATCGATATAACATAAATGGAGGACCAAACTTTCTCCGATAAAAATAAAATAGAGAAAGATCAAGAACCACTTCCTCCTAGTGCTGAAGCTGCTGCCACTAGTCATGACATAGACGATAACATGCCATCAACGTCGTCTGCCAAGGCCGATGCCCAATGTCATAGTAGAGGGCACATACAATCCCAAATGGCAAAGTTCAGGAAAATGACCTTGAAAAAGACATTTAAATCAGCTGAAGAGAAACGTAAACTTGCCAATATGCCATTTACGACACGGAGTGGCAAGGAACGGCTAAGGTCGATCCCTAGTATGTTCATGACTAGTGGTTCAGCTTCACATGACGATGGAAGCACTCCTCCCACTAAAAAAATCAAAAGAGTTAAGCTGGCAAAAGCACAGCGAAGAACTGTGCTTTCTAAGAAGATATCACAAATCCCCAAAGAGAGTCCAAGTGTGGTGGTGGTTGCGATGCCTGACCTTCCCAGCACTGGACGGGAAGAGGTGGCTCTTTCCACCATTTGCACGCCCCCTGCAAGTGCTGAAAGGAGCACCCACAGTCCACTTGCTGATATGCAAATTGAAGATGTCACTGTTGAAGTACAACAGGATGAGGATACTGGTGTAGCTGGCGCTGAGGAGGAAGTTGGCGAGGAGGATTCTGATGGTGATGTGGTTTGTTTAAATCAGGCTCCGGGGGAGACAGTTGTTGTCCGTGGGATGAAAAAGCCCATCACGGTCATGCCTGGGCAGAAGACCAAACATTCCACCTCTTTGGTCTGGCAATATTTCTATCCAAATCCGGACAACAACTGTCTTGCCATATGTACCATATGTAAAGGTGAAATAAGTAGGGGTAGGGACGTCAACCACCTAGGAACATCCTCCCTTATACGGCACCTGCAGCGCGTTCATAAAAAGTTACTGTCAAGTTCAGAAACTTTGGCTCAGACCGTAAGCAGTCCAGGGACACCTAAATCCCGTTGTCCTGTTGTATCCAAGCGCCTGCAAACCACACCGTCAACTCCCTCCTCGTCAATTTCCTCCTTAGTCAGGATCGGAAGTAGTCCTGCAGGCCATATCACTGGCATGACTGACTCTCCTATCCGGGATTCCTCCGGAGGATCCTGCATTGCTACGCCTACTGCTGCCGCTGCTGCTGTTGCTGCTGCTGCTGGGAGTCGTTCATCATCCCAGAGAGGAAGTAGGAACACCACTACTTTTACTAAACAATTGACCCTCCAACAGTCCTTAGCGAGGAGGATGAAGTACGACAGCAGTCATCCTGAAGCAAAACGTATAACTGAGGCCTTGACTGCTATGTTGGTGTTAGACGTGCGTCCGGTATCCGCCATTAGTGCAGTGGGATTTAGACAATTGATGGAGGTAGTGTGTCCCCGGTTCCAAATCCCGTCTAGATTCCACTTCACTAGGCAGGCGATACCGAGACTGTACAGAAACGTCAGAAAAAGTGTCCTCAGTGTCCTGAAAAATGCCGTTGTACACAATGTCCACTTAACCACGGACATGTGGACAAGTGGAACAGGGCAGACTAAGGACTATATGACTGTGACAGCCCACTGGGTAGATGTATCACCTTACGCAGCAACAGCAGCAGCGTCACCAGTAGCAGCATCTCAGAAACGCCAGCTCGTTACAAGGCAGGCTACGCTGTGTATCACCGGTTTCAGTAAGAGGCACACCGCCGACAACCTCTTAGAGAAACTGAGGGAAATCATCGCCCAGTGGCTTACCCCACTTAGACTCTCCTGGGGATTTGTGATATCTGACAACGCCACCAATATTGTGCGGGCATTACATCTGGGCAAATTCCAGCACGTCCCATGTTTTGCTCACACAATAAACTTGGTGGTGCAGAATTTTCTGAAAAGCGACAGGGGCGTGCAGGAGACGCTTTGGGTGGCCCGAAAAATTTCTGGCCACTTTCGCCATTCAGCGACTGCGTGCCGAAGACTGGAGCGCCAGCAAACACTCTTGAACCTGCCCCGCCATCACCTGAAGCAAGAGGTTGTGACGCGGTGGAACTCAACCCTCTATATGCTTCAGAGGATGGAGGAGCAGCAAAAGGCCATACAAGCCTATACATCCACCTATGACATAGGCAAAGGAGGGGGTATGCACCTGACTCAAGCGCAGTGGAGAATGATTTCCGTGTTGTGCAAGGTTCTTCAGCCCTTCGAACTTGCCACACGTGAAGTCAGTTCAGACACTGCCAGCTTGAGTCAGGTCATTCCCCTCATCAGGCTTTTGCAGAAGCAGCTGGAGAAAGTGAAGGAGGAGCTAAGACGGAGCGATTCCGCTCGGCATGTGGGACTTGTGGATGAAGCCCTTCATTCGCTTTGCCAGGATTCCAGGGTGGTCAATCTGTTGAAATCAGACCACTACATTTTGGCCACCGTGCTCGATCCTAGGTTTAAAGCCTATGTGGTGTCTCTCTTTCCGGCCGACACAAGCCTGCAGAGGTGCAAAGACCTGCTGGTGAACACACTGTCAGCTGAAGCGGAACGTGACACGTCAACGGCTCCTTCTTCATTTTCTCCCGCAACTGGGGCTGCCAGGAAAAAACTTAGGTATCCTAAGCAACCCGCTGGCGGTGATGCAGGGCAGGCAGGACCAAGTTTGGACATCTGGTCCGGACTGAAGGACCTGGCAACAATTTCTGACATGTCTACTGTCACTGCATATGATACTGTCACCATTGACAGAATGGTGGAGGATTACATCGGTGACAGCATCCAAGTAGGCATGTCAGACAGTCCATACCTGTACTGGCAGGAAAAAGAGGCAATTTGGAGGCCCCTGTACAAACTGGCTCTATTTTACCTGAGTTGCCCCCCCTCCAGTGTGTACTCCGAAAGAGTGTTTAGTGCAGCCGGGAACCTTGTCAGCGAAAGGCGTAGGAGGTTGCTTCCACAGAATGTGGAGAAGATGATGTTCATCAAAATGAATTATCAGCTCTTCCAGGGAGACCAGCCTCCAGAAGGTACAGAGGGACCTGTGGTGGTGGATTCAAGTGGGGACGAGTTAATACTTTGTGAGGATGAGGATGTACACACTGAAGAGGGTGAGGAATCGGTGGATGAGGAGGATGAGGATGACATCTTGCCTCCGTAGAGCCAGTTTGTGCAGGGACACATTAATTGCCAGCTTGTTTTGTGGGGGCCCAAACGAACCAATCATTTCAGCCACAGTTGTGTGGCAGACCCTGGCGCTGAAATGATTGATTTGTTAAAGTGTGCATGTCCTGTTTATACAACATAAGGGTGGGTGGGAGGGCCCAAGGACAATTCCATCTTGCACCTCTTTTTTTCTTTGCATTATGTACAGTTTGGGGCCTAGTTTTTCTAACTGCCATCCTGCCTGCCACTGCAGTGTCACTCCTAGATGGGTCACGTGTTTGTGCCGCCCACTCGTGTCGCTTAGCATAGTCATCCAGCTACCTCGGTGCAACCTTTTGGACATAAAAACACTATTGTGAGGTGTGAGGTGTTCAGAATAGACTGGAAATGAGTGGAAATTAAGGTTATTGAGGTTAATAATAGCATAGGAGCAGAAAAACCTACAAATTCTGTGATTTTAGCTGTTTTTATGCTTTTTTTCAAAAAAATACAGATCCAAAACACAAAACCCAGAACCCAAAACACGGAAGGGTGGTTTTGGCAAAACCAATCCAGATCCAAAACACGAAGAAAGATCCAGATCCAAAACCAAAACACAAAACACGAAAAGTGGCCGGTGCACACCCCTAATATATATGAGGAGGCAGCAGTGGGTGTCCCTATGATGGGCTGTGCTTACACTGTACAGATATGAGAAGGCAGCAGTGGTGTCCCTATGATGGGCTGTGCTTACACTGTACGGATATGAGGAGGCAGCAGTGGGTGTCCCTATGCTGGGCTGTGATTACACTGTACGGATATGAGGAGGCAGCAGTGGGTGTCCCTATGCTGGGCTGTGATTACACTGTACAGATATGAGGAGGCAGCAGTGGGTGTCCATATGCTGGGCTATGCTTACACTGTATATATATGAGGAGGCAGCAGTGGGTGTCCCTATGCTGGGCTGTGCTTACACTGTACGGATATGAGGAGGCAGCAGTGGGTGTCCCTATGCTGGGCTGTGTTTACACTGTACGGATATGAGGAGGCAGCAGTGGGTGTCCCTATGCTGGGCTGTGATTACACTGTACGGATATGAGGAGGCAGCAGTGGGCGTCCCTATGCTGGGATGTGATTACACTGTACGGATATGAGGAGGCAGCAGTGGGTGTCCCTATGCTGGGCTGTGATTACACTGTACGGATATGAGGAGGCAGCAGTGAGTGTCCCTATGCTGGGCTGTGATTACACTGTATGGATATGAGGAGGCAGCAGTGGGTGTCCCTATGCTGGGCTGTGATTACACTGTACGGATATGAGGAGGCAGCAGTGGGCGTCCCTACGCTGGGATGTGATTACACTGTACAGATATGAGGAGGCAGTAGTGGTGTCCCTATGCTGGGCTGTGCTTACACTGTATGGATATGAGAAGGCAGCAGTGGGCGTCCCTATGCTGGGCTGTGATTACACTGTACGGATATGAGAAGGCAGCAGTGAGCGTCCCTATGCTGGGCTGTGATTACACTGTACGGATATGAGAAGGCAGCAGTGGGTGTCCCTATGCTGGGCTGTGATTACACTGTACGGATATGAGAAGGCAGCAGTTAGTGTCCCTATGCTGGGCTGTGCTTACACTGTACGGATATGAGGAGGCAGCAGTGGGGGTCCCTATGCTGGGCTGTGCTTACACTGTACGGATATGAGGAGGCAGCAGTGGGTGTCCCTATGCTGGGCTGTGCTTACACTGTACAGATATGAGAAGGCAGCAATGGGCGTCCCTATACTGGGCTGTGCTTACACTGTACGGATATGAGGAGGCAGCAGTGGGGGTCCCTATGCTGGGCTGTGCTTACACTGTACAGATATGAGGAGGTAGCAGTGGGCGTCTCTATGCTGGGCTGTTCTTACACTGTACGGATATGAGGAGGCAGCAGTGGGTGTCCCTATACTGGGCTGTGCTTACATTGTACAGATATGAGAAGGAAGCAGTGGGCGTCCCTATGCTGGGCTGTGATTACACTGTACAGATATGAGAAGGCAGCAGTGGTGTCCCTATGATGGGCTGTGCTTACACTGTACAGATATGAGGAGGCAGCAGTGGGTGTCCCTATGCTGGGCTGTGATTACACTGTACGGATATGAGGAGGCAGCAGTGGGTGTCCCTATGCTGGGCTGTGATTACACTGTACAGATATGAGGAGGCAGCAGTGGGTGTCCATATGCTGGGCTATGCTTACACTGTATATATATGAGGAGGCAGCAGTGGGTGTCCCTATGCTGGGCTGTGCTTACACTGTACGGATATGAGGAGGCAGCAGTGGGTGTCCCTATGCTGGGCTGTGTTTACACTGTACGGATATGAGGAGGCAGCAGTGGGTGTCCCTATGCTGGGCTGTGATTACACTGTACGGATATGAGGAGGCAGCAGTGGGCGTCCCTATGCTGGGATGTGATTACACTGTACGGATATGAGGAGGCAGCAGTGGGTGTCCCTATGCTGGGCTGTGATTACACTGTACGGATATGAGGAGGCAGCAGTGAGTGTCCCTATGCTGGGCTGTGATTACACTGTATGGATATGAGGAGGCAGCAGTGGGTGTCCCTATGCTGGGCTGTGATTACACTGTACGGATATGAGGAGGCAGCAGTGGGCGTCCCTATGCTGGGATGTGATTACACTGTACAGATATGAGGAGGCAGTAGTGGTGTCCCTATGCTGGGCTGTGCTTACACTGTATGGATATGAGAAGGCAGCAGTGGGCGTCCCTATGCTGGGCTGTGATTACACTGTACAGATATGAGAAGGCAGCAGTGGGTGTCCCTATGCTGGGCTGTGATTACACTGTATGGCTATGAGGAGGCAGCAGTGGGCGTCCCTATGCTGGGATGTGATTACACTGTACAGATATGAGGAGGCAGTAGTGGTGTCCCTATGCTGGGCTGTGCTTACACTGTACGGATATGAGAAGGCAGCAGTGAGCGTCCCTATGCTGGGCTGTGATTACACTGTACGGATATGAGAAGGCAGCAGTGGGTGTCCCTATGCTGGGCTGTGATTACACTGTATGGCTATGAGAAGGCAGCAGTGGGCGTTTCTATGCTGGGCTGTGATTACACTGTACGGATATGAGGAGGCAGCAGTGGGCGTCCCTATACTGGGCTGTGATTACACTGTACGGATATGAGAAGGCTGCAGTGGGTGTCCCTATGCTGGGCTGTGATTACACTGTACGGATATGAGGAGGCAGCAGTGGGGGTCCCTATGCTGGGCTGTGCTTACACTGTACAGATATGAGGAGGCAGCAGTGGGCGTCCCTATGCTGGGCTGTGATTACACTGTACAGATATGAGAAGGCAGCAGTGGTGTCCCTATGATGGGCTGTGCTTACACTGTACAGATATGAGGAGGCAGCAGTGGGTGTCCCTATGCTGGGCTGTGATTACACTGTACGGATATGAGGAGGCAGCAGTGGGTGTCCCTATGCTGGGCTGTGATTACACTGTACAGATATGAGGAGGCAGCAGTGGGTGTCCCTATGCTGGGCTATGCTTACACTGTATATATATGAGGAGGCAGCAGTGGGTGTCCCTATGCTGGGCTGTGCTTACACAGTACGGATATGAGGAGGCAGCAGTGGGTGTCCCTATGCTGGGCTGTGTTTACACTGTACGGATATGAGGAGGCAGCAGTGGGTGTCCCTATGCTGGGCTGTGATTACACTGTACGGATATGAGGAGGCAGCAGTGGGCGTCCCTATGCTGGGATGTGATTACACTGTACGGATATGAGGAGGCAGCAGTGGGTGTCCCTATGCTGGGCTGTGATTACACTGTACGGATATGAGGAGGCAGCAGTGAGTGTCCCTATGCTGGGCTGTGATTACACTGTATGGATATGAGGAGGCAGCAGTGGGTGTCCCTATGCTGGGCTGTGATTACACTGTACGGATATGAGGAGGCAGCAGTGGGCGTCCCTATGCTGGGATGTGATTACACTGTACAGATATGAGGAGGCAGTAGTGGTGTCCCTATGCTGGGCTGTGCTTACACTGTATGGATATGAGAAGGCAGCAGTGGGCGTGCCTATGCTGGGCTGTGATTACACTGTACGGATATGAGAAGGCAGCAGTGAGCGTCCCTATGCTGGGCTGTGATTACAATGTACGGATATGAGAAGGCAGCAGTGGGTGTCCCTATGCTGGGCTGTGATTACACTGTACGGATATGAGAAGGCAGCAGTTAGTGTCCCTATGCTGGGCTGTGCTTACACTGTACGGATATGAGGAGGCAGCAGTGGGGGTCCCTATGCTGGGCTGTGCTTACACTGTACGGATATGAGGAGGCAGCAGTGGGTGTCCCTATGCTGGGCTGTGCTTACACTGTACAGATATGAGAAGGCAGCAATGGGCGTCCCTATACTGGGCTGTGCTTACACTGTACGGATATGAGGAGGCAGCAGTGGGGGTCCCTATGCTGGGCTGTGCTTACACTGTACAGATATGAGGAGGTAGCAGTGGGCGTCTCTATGCTGGGCTGTTCTTACACTGTACGGATATGAGGAGGCAGCAGTGGGTGTCCCTATGCTGGGCTGTGATTACACTGTACGGATATGAGGAGGCAGCAGTGGGTGTCCCTATGCTGGGCTGTGATTACACTGTACAGATATGAGGAGGCAGCAGTGGGTGTCCATATGCTGGGCTATGCTTACACTGTATATATATGAGGAGGCAGCAGTGGGTGTCCCTATGCTGGGCTGTGCTTACACTGTACGGATATGAGGAGGCAGCAGTGGGTGTCCCTATGCTGGGCTGTGTTTACACTGTACGGATATGAGGAGGCAGCAGTGGGTGTCCCTATGCTGGGCTGTGATTACACTGTACGGATATGAGGAGGCAGCAGTGGGCGTCCCTATGCTGGGATGTGATTACACTGTACGGATATGAGGAGGCAGCAGTGGGTGTCCCTATGCTGGGCTGTGATTACACTGTACGGATATGAGGAGGCAGCAGTGAGTGTCCCTATGCTGGGCTGTGATTACACTGTATGGATATGAGGAGGCAGCAGTGGGTGTCCCTATGCTGGGCTGTGATTACACTGTACGGATATGAGGAGGCAGCAGTGGGCGTCCCTATGCTGGGATGTGATTACACTGTACAGATATGAGGAGGCAGTAGTGGTGTCCCTATGCTGGGCTGTGCTTACACTGTATGGATATGAGAAGGCAGCAGTGGGCGTCCCTATGCTGGGCTGTGATTACACTGTACAGATATGAGAAGGCAGCAGTGGGTGTCCCTATGCTGGGCTGTGATTACACTGTATGGCTATGAGGAGGCAGCAGTGGGCGTCCCTATGCTGGGATGTGATTACACTGTACAGATATGAGGAGGCAGTAGTGGTGTCCCTATGCTGGGCTGTGCTTATACTGTACGGATATGAGAAGGCAGCAGTGAGCGTCCCTATGCTGGGCTGTGATTACACTGTACGGATATGAGAAGGCAGCAGTGGGTGTCCCTATGCTGGGCTGTGATTACACTGTATGGCTATGAGAAGGCAGCAGTGGGCGTTTCTATGCTGGGCTGTGATTACACTGTACGGATATGAGGAGGCAGCAGTGGGCGTCCCTATACTGGGCTGTGATTACACTGTACGGATATGAGAAGGCTGCAGTGGGAGTCCCTATGCTGGGCTGTGATTACACTGTACGGATATGAGGAGGCAGCAGTGAGCGTCCCTATGCTGGGCTGTGATTACACTGTACGGATATGAGAAGGCAGCAGTGGGTGTCCCTATGCTGGGCTGTGATTACACTGTACGGATATGAGGAGGCAGCAGTGGGGGTCCCTATGCTGGGCTGTGATTACACTGTACAGATATGAGGAGGCAGCAGTGAGTGTCCCTATGCTGGGCTGTGATTACACTGTACGGATATGAGAAGGCAGCAGTGGGTGTCCCTATGCTGGGCTGTGCTTACACTGTACAGATATGAGGAGGCATAGGGATGGTCAAGACCATCGCGACCATCTTTTTGGCCGCTCGCATATGCTGTGGGTGGTCACCCACAGCTATACGAGCGGCCAGGAGGCCGCTCCATTTTCATGGAGGAGGGCCCTGATTCAGACCAGCTCGCTAAAATGCGTACTCTCGCTGCTGCCGGAAGGTGTGCAATGCGTATGCAGTGTGCGCCTGTGCATACCTTTAGCGAAAGTTCACAATGCGTTCGCTCGCTGCGCATAGACAGCCCAGCAGAGTGAGTGACAGGAGAAGCCGTTTGTAGGTGGTAACAGGCTGGCCATTAAAAACGGGGGAGTGAAGGTGCAAACGCAGGCGTGCCTGAGCATCTCAACGGCGTGTTAGAGGTGCGCATAATTATAAGACAGCATCTTAGTACACGTCACCTGGCTGGTTTATACACTGAAGTGATCGCTGTGCTTGCGGCAGGGTATGGTCAGCCTCAAGCGCTGCAATAGCATCCGATGTTACCCGATGTACCGATGGTTGCATACACTTCTTGGACATGACGTGCACAAGTGGGTGTCTGCATACACTATATGATCGCTCTCTAAGGAATACTGGGCGTGCTAATGCACTGTACTGCCTATGCAATTTGCATACACATTGTGCGAGCGATCGCATCTAGGGAGCAGTACTGAATCAGGCCCACAATACCATATGCACCACCACAAAAGGACGCCCACTTTACCTTACACACATACGTAATGTTTAGCAAGACTGAGATACCATCAGTAACATGGAGTACCATCACAGCCTCACACACACTTACACAGGCTCTGACCTTACTCAGGAATTACTAACATCATCACACACAGTGATTACACAAGACTGAGATACCATCAGTAACATGGAGTACCATCAAACCCTCACACACACTTACACATGCTCTGACCTTACTCAGGATTTACTAACCTCATCATAAACAGTGAAAACACAAGACTAATATACCATCAGTAACATGGAGTACCATCACATCCTCACACACACTTCCACAGGCTCTGATCTTACTCAGGAATTACTAACCTCATCACACACAGTGACTACAAAAGACTGAGATACCATCAGTAAAATGGAGTACCATCACATCCTCACACACACTTACACAGGCTCTGACCTTACTCAGGAATTACTAACCTCATCACACGCAGTGACTACACAAGACTGAGACACCATCAGTAACATGGAGTACCATCACATCCTCACACACAGTTACACAGCTCTGACCTTACTCAGGAATTACTAACCTCATCACACGCAGTGATTACACAAGACTGAGAGACCATCAGTAACATGGAGTACCATCACATCCTCACACACAGTTACACAGGCACTGACCTTACTCAGGAATTACTAACCTCATCACACACAGTGACTACACAAGACTGAGACACCATCAGTAACATGGAGTACCATCATATCCTCACACACACTTACACAGGTTCTGACCTTACTCAGGAAATACTAACCTCATCACACGCAGTGATTACACAAGACTGAGAGACCATCAGTAACATGGAGTACCATCATAGCCTCATACACACTTACACAGGTTCTGACCTTACTCAGGAAATACTAACCTCATCACACGCAGTGATTACACAAGACTGAGAGACCATCAGTAACATGGAGTACCATCATAGCCTCATACACACTTACACAGGCTCTGACCTCACTCAGGAATTACTAACCTCATCACACACAGTGATTACACAAGACTGAAACACCATCAGTAACATGGAGTACCATCATATCCTCACCACACTTACACAGGCTCTGACCTTACTCAGGAATTACTAACCTCATCACACACAGTGACTACACAAGACTGAGATACCATCAGTAACATGGAGTACCATCACAGAATCACACACACTTACACAGGCTCTGACCTTACTAAGGAATTACTAACCTCATTACACACAGTGATTACACAAGACTGAGACACCATCAGAAACATGGAGTACCATCACATCCTCACACACACTTACACTGGCTCTGACCTTACTCAGGAATTACTAACCTCATCACATGCAGTGACTACACAAGACTGAGAAACCATCAGTAACATGGAGTACCAGTGCAGCCTCACACACACTTACACAGGCTCTGACCTTACTCAGGAATTACTAACCTCATCACACGCAGTGATTACACAAGACTGAAACACCATCAGTAACATGGAGTACCATCACAGCCTCACACACACTTACACAGGCTCTGACCTTACTCAGGAATTACTAACCTCATCACACACAGTGATCACACAAGACTGAGAGACCATCAGTAACATGGAGTACCATCACATCCTCACACACACTTACACAGGCTCTCACCTTACTCAGGAATTACTAACCTCATCACACACAGTGATTACACATGACTGAGAGACCATCAGTACCATGGAGTACCATCACATCCTCACACACACTTACACAGGCTCTGACCTTACTCAGGAATTACTAACCTCATCACACACAGTGATTACACAAGACTGAGAAACCATCAGTAACATGGAGTACCAGTGCAGCCTCACACACACTTACACAGGCTCTGACCTTACTCAGGAATTACTAACCTCATCACACGCAGTGATTACACAAGACTGAAACACCATCAGTAACATGGAGTACCATCACAGCCTCACACACTCTTACACAGGCTCTGACCTTACTCAGGAATTACTAACCTCATCACACACAGTGATCACACAAGACTGAGAGACCATCAGTAACATGGAGTACCATCACATCCTAAAACACACTTACACAGGCTCTGACCTTACTCAGGAATTTCTAACCTCATCACACACAGTGATTACACATGACGGAGAGACCATCAGTAACATGGAGTACCATCACAGCCTCACACACACTTACACAGGCTCTGACCTTACTCAGGAATTTCTAACGTCATCACACACAGTGAGTACACAAGACTGAGATACCATCAGTAACATGGAGTACCATCACAGCCTCACACACACGTACACAGGCTCTGACCTTACTCAGGAATTACTAACCTCATCACACGCAGTGATTACACAAGACTGAGACACCATCAGTAACATGGAGTACCATCAAACCCTCACACACACTTACACAGCTCTGACCTTACTCAGGAATTACTAACCTCATCACACACAGTGATTACACAAGACTAAGAGACCATCAGTAACATGGAGTACCATCACAGCCTCAAACACACTTACACAGGCTCTGACCTCACTCAGGAATTACTAACCTCATCACACAGTGATTACACAAGACTGAGAAACCATCAGTAACATGGAGTACCATCACATCCTCACACACACTTACACAGGCTCTGACCTTACTCAGGAATTACTAACCTCATCACACACAGTGATTACACAAGACTGAGACACCATCAGTAACATGGAGTACCATAACAGCCTCACACACACTTACACAGGCTCTGACCTTACTCAGGAATTACTAACCTCATCACACACAGTGATTACACAAGCCTGAGATACCATCAGTAACATGGAGTACCATCACAGCCTCACACACACTTACACATGCTCTGACCTTACTCAGGATTTACTAACCTCATCATAAACAGTGAATACACAAGACTAATATACCATCAGTAACATGGAGTACCATCACATCCTCACACACACTTAAACAGCTCTGATCTTACTCAGGAATTACTAACCTCATCACACACAGTGACTACACAAGACTGAGATACCATCAGTAACATGGAGTACCATCACATCCTCACACACACTTACACAGGCTCTGACCTTACTCAGGAATTACTAACCTCATCACACACAGTGACTACACAAGACTGAGATACCATCAGTAACATGGAGTACCATCACAGAATCACACACACTTACACAGGCTCTGACCTTACTCAGGAATTACTAACCTCATCACACACAGTGATTACACAAGACTGAGACACCATCAGAAACATGGAGTACCATCACATCCTCACACACACTTACACAGGCTCTGACCTTACTCAGGAATTACTAACCTCATCACACGCAGTGACTACACAAGACTGAGACACCATCAGTAACATGGAGTACCATCACATCCTCACACACAGTTACACAGCTCTGACCTTACTCAAGAATTACTAACCTCATCACACGCAGTGATTACACAAGACTGAGAGACCATCAGTAACATGGAGTACCATCATATCCTCACACACACTTACACAGGTTCTGACCTTACTCAGGAATTACTAACCTCATCACACGCAGTGATTACACAAGACTGAGAGACCATCAGTAACATGGAGTACCATCACAGCCTCATACACACTTACACAGGCTCTGACCTCACTCAGGAATTACTAACCTCATCACACACAGTGATTACACAAGACTGAGAGACCATCAGTAACATGGAGTACCATCATATCCTCACCACACTTACACAGGCTCTGACCTTACTCAGGAATTACTAACCTCATCACACACAGTGACTAGACAAGACTGAGATACCATCAGTAACATGGAGTACCATCACAGAATCACACACACTTACACAGGCTCTGACCTTACTAAGGAATTACTAACCTCATTACTCACAGTGATTACACAAGACCGAGACACCATCAGAAACATGGAGTACCATCACATCCTCACACACACTTACACTGGCTCTGACCTTACTCAGGAATTACTAACCTCATCACATGCAGTGACTACACAAGACTGAGACACCATCAGTAACATGGAGTACCATCGCAGCCTCACACACACTTACACAGGCTCTGACCTTACTCAGGAATTACTAAACTCATCACACACAGTGATTACACAAGACTGAGATACCATCAGTAACATGGAGTACCATCACATCCTCACACACACTTACACAGGCTCTGACCTTACTCAGGATTTACTAATCTCATCACACACAGTGATTACAAAAGACCGAGATACCATCAGTAACATGGAGTACCATCACAGCCTCACACACACTTACACAGCCTATGACCTTACTCAGGAATTGCTAACCTCATCACACACAGTGACCACACAAGACTGAGAGACCATCAGTAACATGGAGTACCATCACATCCTCACACACACTTACACAGGCTCTGACCTTACTCAGGAATTACTAACCTAATCACACACAGTGACTACACAAGACTGAGACACCATCAGTAACATGGAGTACCATCACATCCTCACACACACTTACACAGGCTCTGACCTTACTCAGGAATTACTAACCTCATCACACACAGTGACTACACAAGACTGAGACACCATCAGTAACATGGAGTACCATCACATCCTCACACACACTTACACAGGCTCTGACCTTACTCAGGAATTACTAACCTCATCACACACAGTGACTACACAAGACTGAGAAACCATCAGTAACATGGAGTACCATCACGTCCTCACACACACTTACACAGGCTCTGACCTTACTCAGGAATTACTAACCTCATCACACACAGTGATTACACAAAACTGAGAGACCATCAGTAACATGGAGTACCATCACATTCTCACACACACTTACACATGCTCTGACCTTACGCAGGAATTACTAACCTCATCACACGCAGTGATTACACAAGACTGAGACACCATCAGTAACATGGAGTACCATCAGATCCTCACACACACTTACACAGGCTCTGACCTTACTCAGGAATTACTAACCTCATCACACACAGTGATTACACAAGACTGAGAAAACATCAGTAACATGGAGTACCAGTGCAGCCTCACACACACTTACACAGGCTCTGACCTTACTCAGGAATTACTAACCTCATCACACGCAGTGATTACACAAGACTGAAACACCATCAGTAACATGGAGTACCATCACAGCCTCACACACACTTACACAGGCTCTGACCTTACTCAGGAATTACTAACCTCATCACACACAGTGATCACACAAGACTGAGAGACCATCAGTAACATGGAGTACCATCACATCCTCACACACACTTACACAGGCTCTGACCTTACTCAGGAATTACTAACCTCATCACACACAGTGATTACACATGACTGAGAGACCATCAGTAACATGGAGTACCATCACATCCTCACACACACTTACACAGGCTCTGACCTTACTCAGGAATTACTAACCTCATCACACACAGTGATTACACAAGACTGAGAAACCATCAGTAACATGGAGTACCAGTGCAGCCTCACACACACTTACACAGGCTCTGACCTTACTCAGGAATTACTAACCTCATCACACGCAGTGATTACACAAGACTGAAACACCATCAGTAACATGGAGTACCATCACAGCCTCACACACACTTACACAGGCTCTGACCTTACTCAGGAATTACTAACCTCATCACACACAGTGATCACACAAGACTGAGAGACCATCAGTAACATGGAGTACCATCACATCCTAAAACACACTTACACAGGCTCTGACCTTACTCAGGAATTTCTAACCTCATCACACACAGTGATTACACATGACGGAGAGACCATCAGTAACATGGAGTACCATCACAGCCTCACACACACTTACACAGGCTCTGACCTTACTCAGGAATTTCTAACGTCATCACACACAGTGATTACACAAGACTGAGATACCATCAGTAACATGGAGTACCATCACAGCCTCACACACACGTACACAGGCTCTGACCTTACTCAGGAATTACTAACCTCATCACACGCAGTGATTACACAAGACTGAGACACCATCAGTAACATGGAGTACCATCAAACCCTCACACACACTTACACAGCTCTGACCTTACTCAGGAATTACTAACCTCATCACACACAGTGATTACACAAGACTAAGAGACCATCAGTAACATGGAGTACCATCACAGCCTCACACACACTTACACAGGCTCTGACCTCACTCAGGAATTACTAACCTCATCACACAGTGATTACACAAGACTGAGAAACCATCAGTAACATGGAGTACCATCACATCCTCACACACACTTACACAGGCTCTGACCTTACTCAGGAATTACTAACCTCATCACACACAGTGATTACACAAGACTGAGACACCATCAGTAACATGGAGTACCATAACAGCCTCACACACACTTACACAGGCTCTGACCTTACTCAGGAATTACTAACCTCATCACACACAGTGATTACACAAGCCTGAGATACCATCAGTAACATGGAGTACCATCACAGCCTCACACACACTTACACATGCTCTGACCTTACTCAGGATTTACTAACCTCATCATAAACAGTGAATACACAAGACTAATATACCATCAGTAACATGGAGTACCATCACATCCTCACACACACTTATACAGCTCTGATCTTACTCAGGAATTACTAACCTCATCACACACAGTGACTACACAAGACTGAGATACCATCAGTAACATGGAGTACCATCACATCCTCACACACACTTACACAGGCTCTGACCTTACTCAGGAATTACTAACCTCATCACACACAGTGACTACACAAGACTGAGATACCATCAGTAACATGGAGTACCATCACAGAATCACACACACTTACACAGGCTCTGACCTTACTCAGGAATTTCTAACCTCATCACACACAGTGATTACACATGACGGAGAGACCATCAGTAACATGGAGTACCATCACAGCCTCACACACACTTACACAGGCTCTGACCTTACTCAGGAATTTCTAACGTCATCACACACAGTGAGTACACAAGACTGAGATACCATCAGTAACATGGAGTACCATCACAGCCTCACACACACGTACACAGGCTCTGACCTTACTCAGGAATTACTAACCTCATCACACGCAGTGATTACACAAGACTGAGACACCATCAGTAACATGGAGTACCATCAAACCCTCACACACACTTACACAGCTCTGACCTTACTCAGGAATTACTAACCTCATCACACACAGTGATTACACAAGACTAAGAGACCATCAGTAACATGGAGTACCATCACAGCCTCAAACACACTTACACAGGCTCTGACCTCACTCAGGAATTACTAACCTCATCACACAGTGATTACACAAGACTGAGAAACCATCAGTAACATGGAGTACCATCACATCCTCACACACACTTACACAGGCTCTGACCTTACTCAGGAATTACTAACCTCATCACACACAGTGATTACACAAGACTGAGACACCATCAGTAACATGGAGTACCATAACAGCCTCACACACACTTACACAGGCTCTGACCTTACTCAGGAATTACTAACCTCATCACACACAGTGATTACACAAGCCTGAGATACCATCAGTAACATGGAGTACCATCACAGCCTCACACACACTTACACATGCTCTGACCTTACTCAGGATTTACTAACCTCATCATAAACAGTGAATACACAAGACTAATATACCATCAGTAACATGGAGTACCATCACATCCTCACACACACTTAAACAGCTCTGATCTTACTCAGGAATTACTAACCTCATCACACACAGTGACTACACAAGACTGAGATACCATCAGTAACATGGAGTACCATCACATCCTCACACACACTTACACAGGCTCTGACCTTACTCAGGAATTACTAACCTCATCACACACAGTGACTACACAAGACTGAGATACCATCAGTAACATGGAGTACCATCACAGAATCACACACACTTACACAGGCTCTGACCTTACTCAGGAATTACTAACCTCATCACATACAGTGATTACACAAGACTGAGACACCATCAGAAACATGGAGTACCATCACATCCTCACACACACTTACACAGGCTCTGACCTTACTCAGGAATTACTAACCTCATCACACGCAGTGACTACACAAGACTGAGACACCATCAGTAACATGGAGTACCATCACATCCTCACACACAGTTACACAGCTCTGACCTTACTCAAGAATTACTAACCTCATCACACGCAGTGATTACACAAGACTGAGAGACCATCAGTAACATGGAGTACCATCATATCCTCACACACACTTACACAGGTTCTGACCTTACTCAGGAATTACTAACCTCATCACACGCAGTGATTACACAAGACTGAGAGACCATCAGTAACATGGAGTACCATCACAGCCTCATACACACTTACACAGGCTCTGACCTCACTCAGGAATTACTAACCTCATCACACACAGTGATTACACAAGACTGAGAGACCATCAGTAACATGGAGTACCATCATATCCTCACCACACTTACACAGGCTCTGACCTTACTCAGGAATTACTAACCTCATCACACACAGTGACTAGACAAGACTGAGATACCATCAGTAACATGGAGTACCATCACAGAATCACACACACTTACACAGGCTCTGACCTTACTAAGGAATTACTAACCTCATTACACACAGTGATTACACAAGACCGAGACACCATCAGAAACATGGAGTACCATCACATCCTCACACACACTTACACTGGCTCTGACCTTACTCAGGAATTACTAACCTCATCACATGCAGTGACTACACAAGACTGAGACACCATCAGTAACATGGAGTACCATCGCAGCCTCACACACACTTACACAGGCTCTGACCTTACTCAGGAATTACTAAACTCATCACACACAGTGATTACACAAGACTGAGATACCATCAGTAACATGGAGTACCATCACATCCTCACACACACTTACACAGGCTCTGACCTTACTCAGGATTTACTAATCTCATCACACACAGTGATTACAAAAGACCGAGATACCATCAGTAACATGGAGTACCATCACAGCCTCACACACACTTACACAGCCTATGACCTTACTCAGGAATTGCTAACCTCATCACACACAGTGACCACACAAGACTGAGAGACCATCAGTAACATGGAGTACCATCACATCCTCACACACACTTACACAGGCTCTGACCTTACTCAGGAATTACTAACCTAATCACACACAGTGACTACACAAGACTGAGACACCATCAGTAACATGGAGTACCATCACATCCTCACACACACTTACACAGGCTCTGACCTTACTCAGGAATTACTAACCTCATCACACACAGTGACTACACAAGACTGAGACACCATCAGTAACATGGAGTACCATCACATCCTCACACACACTTACACAGGCTCTGACCTTACTCAGGAATTACTAACCTCAACACACAGTGACTACACAAGACTGAGAAACCATCAGTAACATGGAGTACCATCACGTCCTCACACACACTTACACAGGCTCTGACCTTACTCAGGAATTACTAACCTCATCACACACAGTGATTACACAAAACTGAGAGACCATCAGTAACATGGAGTACCATCACATTCTCACACACACTTACACATGCTCTGACCTTACGCAGGAATTACTAACCTCATCACACGCAGTGATTACACAAGACTGAGACACCATCAGTAACATGGAGTACCATCAGATCCTCACACACACTTACACAGGCTCTGACCTTACTCAGGAATTACTAACCTCATCACACACAGTGATTACACAAGACTGAGAAACCATCAGTAACATGGAGTACCAGTGCAGCCTCACACACACTTACACAGGCTCTGACCTTACTCAGGAATTACTAACCTCATCACACGCAGTGATTACACAAGACTGAAACACCATCAGTAACATGGAGTACCATCACAGCCTCACACACACTTACACAGGCTCTGACCTTACTCAGGAATTACTAACCTCATCACACACAGTGATCACACAAGACTGAGAGACCATCAGTAACATGGAGTACCATCACATCCTCACACACACTTACACAGGCTCTGACCTTACTCAGGAATTACTAACCTCATCACACACAGTGATTACACATGACTGAGAGACCATCAGTAACATGGAGTACCATCACATCCTCACACACACTTACACAGGCTCTGACCTTACTCAGGAATTACTAACCTCATCACACACAGTGATTACACAAGACTGAGAAACCATCAGTAACATGGAGTACCAGTGCAGCCTCACACACACTTACACAGGCTCTGACCTTACTCAGGAATTACTAACCTCATCACACGCAGTGATTACACAAGACTGAAACACCATCAGTAACATGGAGTACCATCACAGCCTCACACACACTTACACAGGCTCTGACCTTACTCAGGAATTACTAACCTCATCACACACAGTGATCACACAAGACTGAGAGACCATCAGTAACATGGAGTACCATCACATCCTAAAACACACTTACACAGGCTCTGACCTTACTCAGGAATTTCTAACCTCATCACACACAGTGATTACACATGACGGAGAGACCATCAGTAACATGGAGTACCATCACAGCCTCACACACACTTACACAGGCTCTGACCTTACTCAGGAATTTCTAACGTCATCACACACAGTGATTACACAAGACTGAGATACCATCAGTAACATGGAGTACCATCACAGCCTCACACACACGTACACAGGCTCTGACCTTACTCAGGAATTACTAACCTCATCACACGCAGTGATTACACAAGACTGAGACACCATCAGTAACATGGAGTACCATCAAACCCTCACACACACTTACACAGCTCTGACCTTACTCAGGAATTACTAACCTCATCACACACAGTGATTACACAAGACTAAGAGACCATCAGTAACATGGAGTACCATCACAGCCTCACACACACTTACACAGGCTCTGACCTCACTCAGGAATTACTAACCTCATCACACAGTGATTACACAAGACTGAGAAACCATCAGTAACATGGAGTACCATCACATCCTCACACACACTTACACAGGCTCTGACCTTACTCAGGAATTACTAACCTCATCACACACAGTGATTACACAAGACTGAGACACCATCAGTAACATGGAGTACCATAACAGCCTCACACACACTTACACAGGCTCTGACCTTACTCAGGAATTACTAACCTCATCACACACAGTGATTACACAAGCCTGAGATACCATCAGTAACATGGAGTACCATCACAGCCTCACACACACTTACACATGCTCTGACCTTACTCAGGATTTACTAACCTCATCATAAACAGTGAATACACAAGACTAATATACCATCAGTAACATGGAGTACCATCACATCCTCACACACACTTATACAGCTCTGATCTTACTCAGGAATTACTAACCTCATCACACACAGTGACTACACAAGACTGAGATACCATCAGTAACATGGAGTACCATCACATCCTCACACACACTTACACAGGCTCTGACCTTACTCAGGAATTACTAACCTCATCACACACAGTGACTACACAAGACTGAGATACCATCAGTAACATGGAGTACCATCACAGAATCACACACACTTACACAGGCTCTGACCTTACTCAGGAATTACTAACCTCATCACACACAGTGATTACACAAGACTGAGACACCATCAGAAACATGGAGTACCATCACATCCTCACACACACTTACACAGGCTCTGACCTTACTCAGGAATTACTAACCTCATCACACGCAGTGACTACACAAGACTGAGACACCATCAGTAACATGGAGTACCATCACATCCTCACACACAGTTACACAGCTCTGACCTTACTCAGGAATTACTAACCTCATCACACGCAGTGATTACACAAGACTGAGAGACCATCAGTAACATGGAGTACCATCATATCCTCACACACACTTACACAGGTTCTGACCTTACTCAGGAATTACTAACCTCATCACACGCAGTGATTACACAAGACTGAGAGACCATCAGTAACATGGAGTACCATCACAGCCTCATACACACTTACACAGGCTCTGACCTCACTCAGGAATTACTAACCTCATCACACACAGTGATTACACAAGACTGAGAGACCATCAGTAACATGGAGTACCATCATATCCTCACCACACTTACACAGGCTCTGACCTTACTCAGGAATTACTAACCTCATCACACACAGTGACTACACAAGACTGAGATACCATCAGTAACATGGAGTACCATCACAGAATCACACACACTTACACAGGCTCTGACCTTACTAAGGAATTACTAACCTCATTACACACAGTGATTACACAAGACTGAGACACCATCAGAAACATGGAGTACCATCACATCCTCACACGCACTTACACTGGCTCTGACCTTACTCAGGAATTACTAACCTCATCACATGCAGTGACTACACAAGACTGAGACACCATCAGTAACATGGAGTACCATCGCAGCCTCACACACACTTACACAGGCTCTGACCTTACTCAGGAATTACTAAACTCATCACACACAGTGATTACACAAGACTGAGATACCATCAGTAACATGGAGTACCATCACATCCTCACACACACTTACACAGGCTCTGACCTTACTCAGGATTTACTAATCTCATCACACACAGTGATTACACAAGACCGAGATACCATCAGTAACATGGAGTACCATCACAGCCTCACACACACTTACACAGCCTATGACCTTACTCAGGAATTGCTAACCTCATCACACAGTGACCACACAAGACTGAGAGACCATCAGTAACATGGAGTACCATCACATCCTCACACACACTTACACAGGCTCTGACCTTACTCAGGAATTACTAACCTAATCACACACAGTGACTACACAAGACTGAGAAACCATCAGTAACATGGAGTACCATCACATCCTCACACACACTTACACAGGCTCTGACCTTACTCAGGAATTACTAACCTCATCACAAACAGTGACTACACAAGACTGAGACACCATCAGTAACATGGAGTACCATCACATCCTCACACACACTTACACAGGCTCTGACCTTACTCAGGAATTACTAACCTCA
The DNA here is from genome assembly GCA_031769625.1 of Taudactylus pleione. NCBI lineage: Eukaryota > Metazoa > Chordata > Amphibia > Anura > Myobatrachidae > Taudactylus > Taudactylus pleione. The sequence goes on along the minus strand of JAUIMM010000046.1, from coordinate 1,264,521 downwards.
TCACACACAGTGACTACACAAGACTGAGAAACCATCAGTAACATGGAGTACCATCACGTCCTCACACACACTTACACAGGCTCTGACCTTACTCAGGAATTACTAACCTCATCACACACAGTGATTACACAAAACTGAGAGACCATCAGTAACATGGAGTACCATCACATCCTCACACACACTTACACATGCTCTGACCTTACTCAGGAATTACTAACCTCATCACACGCAGTGATTACACAAGACTGAGACACCATCAGTAACATGGAGTACCATCGCAGCCTCATACACACTTACACAGGCTCTGACCTCACTCAGGAATTACTAACCTCATCACACACAGTGACTACACAAGACTGAGACACCATCAGTAACATGGAGTACCATCGTAGCCTCATACACACTTACACAGGCTCTGACCTTACTCAGGAATTACTAACCGCATCACACACAGTTATTACACAAGACTGAGATACCATCAGTAACATGGAGTGTCATCGCAGCCTCACACACACTTACACAGGCTCTGACCTTACTCAGGAATTACTAACCTCATCACACACAGTGATCACACAAGACTGAGAGACCATCAGTAACATGGAGTACCATCACATCCTCACACACACTTACACAGGCTCTGACCTTACTCAGGAATTACTAACCTCATCACACACAGTGATTACACATGACTGAGAGACCATCAGTAACATGGAGTACCATCACATCCTCACACACACTTACACAGGCTCTGACCTTACTCAGGAATTACTAACCTCATCACACACAGTGATTACACATGACTGAGAGACCATCAGTAACATGGAGTACCATCACAGCCTCACAAACACGTACACAGGCTCTGACCTTACTCAGGAATTAGTAACCTCATCACACACAGTGACTAAACAAGACTGAGATACCATCAGTAACATGGAGTACCATCACATCCTCACATACACTTACACAGCTCTGACCTTACTCAGGAATTACTAACCTCATCACACACAGTGACTACACAAGACTGAGACACCATCAGTAACATGGAGTACCATCACATCCTCACACACACTTACACAGGCTCTGACCTTACTCAGGAATTACTTACCTCATCACACACAGTGACTACACAAGACTGAGACACCATCAGTAACATGGAGTACCATCACATCCTCACACACACTGACACAGGCTCTGACCTTACTCAGGAATTACTAACCTCATCACACACAGTGACTACACAAGACTGAGAAACCATCAGTAACATGGAGTACCATCACATCCTCACACACACTTACACAGGCTCTGACCTTACTCAGGAATTACTAACCTCATCACACACAGTGATTACACAAAACTGAGAGACCATCAGTAACATGGAGTACCATCACATCCTCACACACACTTACACATGCTCTGACCTTACGCAGGAATTACTAACCTCATCACACGCAGTGATTACACAAGACTGAGACACCATCAGTAACATGGAGTACCATCACATCCTCACACACACTTACACAGGCTCTGACCTTACTCAGGAATTACTAACCTCATCACACGCAGTGATTACACAAGACTGAAACACCATCAGTAACATGGAGTACCATCACAGCCTCACACACACTTACACAGGCTCTGACCTTACTCAGGAATTACTAACCTCATCACACACAGTGATTACACAAGACTGAAACACCATCAGTAACATGGAGTACCATCACAGCCTCACACACACTTACACAGGCTCTGACCTTACTCAGGAATTACTAACCTCATCACACACAGTGATCACACAAGACTGAGAGACCATCAGTAACATGGAGTACCATCACATCCTCACACACACTTACACAGGCTCTGACCTTACTCAGGAATTACTAACCTCATCACACACAGTGATTACACATGACTGAGATACCATCAGTAACATGGAGTACCATCACATCCTCACATACACTTACACAGCTCTGACCTTACTCAGGAATTACTAACCTCATCACACACAGTGACTACACAAGACTGAGAGACCATCAGTAACATGGAGTACCATCACATCCTCACACACACTTACACAGGCTCTGACCTTACTCAGGAATTACTAACCTCATCACACACAGTGACTACACAAGACTGAGACTCCATCAGTAACATGGAGTACCATCACATCCTCACACACACTTACACAGGCTCTGACCTTACTCAGGAATTACTTACCTCATCACACACAGTGACTACACAAGACTGAGACACCATCAGTAACATGGAGTACCATCACATCCGCACACACACTGACACAGACTCTGACCTTACTCAGGAATTACTAACCTCATCACAGACAGTGACTACACAAGACTGAGAAACCATCAGTAACATGGAGTACCATCACATCCTCACACACACTTACACAGGCTCTGACCTTACTCAGGAATTACTAACCTCATCACACACAGTGATTACACAAAACTGAGAGACCATCAGTAACATGGAGTACCATCACATTCTCACACACACTTACACATGCTCTGACCTTACGCAGGAATTACTAACCTCATCACACACATTGATTACACAAGACTGAGACACCATCAGTAACATGGAGTACCATCAGATCCTCACACACACTTACACATGCTCTGACCTTACTCTGGAATTACTAACCTCATCACACACAGTGATTACACAAGACTGAGAAACCATCAGTAACATGGAGTACCACTGCAGCCTCACACACACTTACACAGGCTCTGACCTTACTCAGGAATTAGTAACCTCATCACACGCAGTGATTACACAAGACTGAAACACCATCAGTAACATGGAGTACCATCACAGCCTCACACACACTTACACAGGCTCTGACCTTACTCAGGAATTACTAACCTCATCACACACAGTGATCACACAAGACTGAGAGACCATCAGTAACATGGAGTACCATCACATCCTCACACACACTTACACAGGCTCTGACCTTACTCAGGAATTACTAACCTCATCACACACAGTGATTACACATGACTGAGAGACCATCAGTAACATGGAGTACCATCGCAGCCTCATACACACTTACACAGGCTCTGACCTCACTCAGGAATTACTAACCTCATCACACACAGTGACTACACAAGACTGAGACACCATCAGTAACATGGAGTACCATCGTAGCCTCATACACACTTACACAGGCTCTGACCTTACTCAGGAATTACTAACCGCATCACACACAGTTATTACACAAGACTGAGATACCATCAGTAACATGGAGTGTCATCGCAGCCTCACACACACTTACACAGGCTCTGACTTTACTCAGGAATTACTATCCTCATCACACACAGTGACTACACAGACAGAGATACCATCAGTAACATGGAGTACCATTGCAGCCTCACACACACTTACACAGGCTCTGACCTCACTCAGGAATTACTAACCTCATCACACACAGTGACTACACAAGACTGAAACACCATCAGTAACATGGAGTACCATCACATCCTCACATACACTTACACAGCTCTGACCTTACTCAGGAATTACTAACCTCATCACACACAGTGACTACACAAGACTGAGAGACCATCAGTAACATGGAGTACCATCACATCCTCACACACACTTACACAGGCTCTGACCTTACTCAGGAATTACTAACCTCATCACACACAGTGACTACACAAGACTGAGACACCATCAGTAACATGGAGTACCATCACATCCTCACACACACTTACACAGGCTCTGACCTTACTCAGGAATTACTTACCTCATCACACACAGTGACTACACAAGACTGAGACACCATCAGTAACATGGAGTACCATCACATCCTCACACACACTGACACAGGCTCTGACCTTACTCAGGAATTACTAACCGCATCACACACAGTGACTACACAAGACTGAGATACCATCAGTAACATGGAGTACCATCACAGAATCACACACACTTACACAGGCTCTGACCTTACTCAGGAATTACTAACCTCATCACACACAGTGATTACACAAGACTGAGACACCATCAGTAACATGGAGTACCATCACATCCACACACACTTACACAGGCTCTGACCTTACTCAGGAATTACTAACCTCATCACACACAGTGATTACACAAGACTAATATACCATCAGTAACATGGAGTACCATCACATCCTCACACACACTTACACAGCTCTGATCTTACTCAGGAATTACTAACCTCATCACACACAGTGATTACACATGACTGAGAGACTATCAGTAACATGGAGTACCATCACAGCCTCACACACACTTACACAGGCTCTGACCTTACTCAGGAATTACTAACCTCATCACACACAGTGATTACACAAGACTGAGATACCATCAGTAACATGGAGTACCATCACAGCCTCACACACATGTACACAGGCTCTGACCTTACTCAGGAATTACTAACCTCATCACACGCAGTGATTACACAAGACTGAGACACCATCAGTAACATGGAGTACCATCAAACCCTTACACACACTTACACAGCTCTGACCTTACTCAGGAATTACTAACCTCATCACACACAGTGATTACACAAGACTGAGAGACCATCAGTAACATGGAGTACCATCACAGCCTCACACACACTTACACAGGCTCTGACCTTACTCAGAAATTACTAACCTCATCACACAGTGATTACACAAGACTGAGAAACCATCAGTAACATGGAGTACCATCACATCCTCACACACACTTACACAGGCTCTGACCTTACTCAGGAATTACTAACCTCATCACACACAGTGATTACACAAGACTGAGACACCATCAGTAACATGGAGTACCATAACAGCCTCACACACACTTACACAGGCTCTGACCTTACTCAGGAATTACTAACCTCATCACACACAGTGATTACACAAGCCTGAGATACCATCAGTAACATGGAGTACCATCACAGCCTCACACACACTTACACATGCTCTGACCTTACTCAGGATTTACTAACCTCATCATACACAGTGATTACACAAGACTAATATACCATCAGTAACATGGAGTACCATCACATCCTCACACACACTTACACAGCTCTGATCTTACTCAGGAATTACTAACCTCATCACACACAGTGACTAAACAAGACTGAGATACCATCAGTAACATGGAGTACCATCACATCCTCACACACACTTACACAGGCTCTGACCTTACTCAGGAATTACTAACCTCATCACACACAGTGACTACACAAGACTGAGATACCATCAGTAACATGGAGTACCATCACAGAATCACACACACTTACACAGGCTCTGACCTTACTCAGGAATTACTAACCTCATCACACACAGTGATTACACAAGACTGAGACACCTTCAGTAACATGGAGTACCATCACATCCTCACACACAGTTACACAGCTCTGACCTTACTCAGGAATTACTAACCTCATCACACGCAGTGATTACACAAGACTGAGAGAGACCATCAGTAACATGGAGTACCATCATATCCTCACACACACTTACACAGGTTCTGACCTTACTCAGGAATTGCTAACCTCATCACACGCAGTGATTACACAAGACTGAGAGACCATCAGTAACATGGAGTACCATCACAGCCTCATACACACTTACACAGGCTCTGACCTCACTCGGGAATTACTAACCTCATCACACACAGTGATTACACAAGACTGAGAGACCATCAGTAACATGGAGTACCATCATATCCTCACCACACTTACACAGGCTCTGACCTTACTCTGGAATTACTAACCTCATCACACACAGTGATTACACAAGACTGAGAGACCATCAGTAACATGGAGTACCATCATATCCTCACACACACTTACACAGCTCTGACCTTACTCAGGAATTACTAACCTCATCACACACAGTGATTACACAAGACTGAGAGACCATCAGTAACATGGAGTACCATCACAACCTCACACACACTTACACAGGCTCTGACCTTACTCAGGAATTACTAACCTCATCACACACAGTGATTACACAAGACTGAGATACCATCAGTAACATGGAGTACCATCACAGCCTCACACACACTTACACAGGCTCTGACCTTACTCAGGAATTACTAACCTCATCACACACAGTGATTACACAAGACTGAGATACCATCAGTAACATGGAGTACCATTACAGCCTCACACACACTTACACAGCTCTGACCTTACTCAGGAATTACTAACCTCATCACACACAGTGATTACACAAGACTGAGATACCATCAGTAACATGGAGTACCATCACAGCCTCACACACACTTACACAGCTCTGACATTACTCAGGAATTACTAACCTCATCACACACAGTGATTACACAAGACTGAGATACCATCAGTAACATGGAGTACCATCACAGCCTCACACACACTTACACAGGCTCTGACCTTACTCAGGAATTACTAACCTCATCACACACAGTGATTACACAAGACTGAGAATCATCAGTAACATGGAGTACCATCGCAGCCTCACACACACTTACACAGCTCTGACCTTACTCAGGAATTACTAACCTCATCACACACAGTGATTACACAAGACTGAGACACCATCAGTAACATGGAGTACCATCACAGCCTCACACACACTTACACAGCTCTGACCTTACTCAGGAATTACTAACCTCATCACACACAGTGATTACACAAGACTGAGATACCATCAGTAACATGGAGCACCATCACAGCCTCACACACACTTACACAGTTCTGACCTTACTCAGGAATTACTAACCTCATCACACACAGTGATTACACAAGACTGAGATACCAGTGTAACATGGAGTACCATCACAGCATCACACACACTTACACAGGCTCTGACCTTACTCAGGAATTACTAACCTCATCACACACAGTGACTACACAAGACTGAGACACCATCAGTAACATGGAGTACCATCACATCCTCACACACAGTTACACAGCTCTGACCTTACTCAGGAATTACTAACCTCATCACACGCAGTGATTACACAAGACTGAGAACCATCAGTAACATGGAGTACCATCACATCCTCACACACACTTACACAGGCTCTCATCTTACACAGGAATTACTAACCTCATCACACACAGTGATTACACATGACTGAGAGACCATCAGTAACATGGAGTACCATCACAGCCTCACACACACTTACACATGCTGTGACCTTACTCAGGAGTTACTAACCTCATCACACGTAGTGACTACACAAGACTGAGAACCATCAGTAACATGGAGTACCATCACATCCTCACACACTTACACAGGCTCTGACCTTACTCAGGAATTACTAACCTCATCACACACAGTGATTACACAAGACTGAGAGACCATCAGTAACATGGAGTACCATCACAGCCTCACACACACTTACACAGGCTGTGACCTTACTCAGGAATTACTAACCTCATCACACATAGTGACTACACAAGACTGAGAACCATCAGTAACATGGAGTACCATCACATCCTCACACACTTACACAGGCTCTGACCTTACTCAGGAATTACTAACCTCATCACACACAGAGACTTCACTAGACTGAGAAACCATCAGTAACATGGAGTACCATCACAGCCTCACACACACTTACACAGGCTCTGACCTTACTCAGGAATTACTAACCTCATCACACGTAGTGACTACACAAGACTGAGAACCATCAGTAACATGGAGTACCATCACATCCTCACACACTTACACAGGCTTTGACCTTACTCAGGAATTACTAACCTCATCACACACAGTGACTACACAAGACTGAGAAACCATCAGTAACATGGAGTACCATCGCAGCCTCATACACACTTACACAGGCTCTGACCTCACTCAGGAATTACTAACCTCATCACACACAGTGACTACACGAGACTGAGACACCATCAGTAACATGGAGTACCATTACAGCCTCACACACACTTACACAGCTCTGACCTTACTCAGGAATTACTAACCTCATCACACACAGTGATTACACAAGACTGAGATACCATCAGTAACATGGAGTACCATCACAGCCTCACACAAACTTACACAGGCTCTGACCTTACTCAGGAATTACTAACCTCATCACACACAGTGATTACACAAGACTGAGAATCATCAGTAACATGGAGTACCATCGCAGCCTCACACACACTTACACAGCTCTGACCTTACTCAGGAATTACTAACCTCATCACACACAGTGATTACACAAGACTGAGACACCATCAGTAACATGGAGTACCATCACAGCCTCACACACACTTACACAGCTCTGACCTTACTCAGGAATTACTAACCTCATCACACACAGTGATTACACAAGACTGAGATACCATCAGTAACATGGAGCACTATCACAGCCTCACACACACTTACACAGTTCTGACCTTACTCAGGAATTACTAACCTCATCACACACAGTGATTACACAAGACTGAGATACCATCAGTAACATGGAGTACCATCACAGTATCACACACACTTACACAGGCTCTGACCTTACTTAGGAATTACTAACCTCATCACACACAGTGACTACACAAGACTGAGACACCATCAGTAACATGGAGTACCATCACATCCTCACACACAGTTACACAGCTCTGACCTTACTCAGGAATTACTAACCTCATCACACGCAGTGATTACACAAGACTGAGAACCATCAGTAACATGGAGTACCATCACATCCTCACACACACTTACACAGGCTCTCATCTTACACAGGAATTACTAACCTCATCACACACAGTGATTACACAAGACTGAGAGACCATCAGTAACATGGAGTACCATCACAGCCTCACACACACTTACACAGCTCTGACCTTACTCAGGAATTACTAACCTCATCACACACAGTGATTACACAAGACTGAGATACCATCAGTAACATGGAGTACCATCATAGCCTCACACACACTTACACAGCTCTGACATTACTCAGGAATTACTAACCTCATCACACACAGTGATTACACAAGACTGAGATACCATCAGTAACATGGAGTACCATCACAGCCTCACACACACTTACACAGGCTCTGACCTTACTCAGGAATTACTAACCTCATCACACACAGTGATTACACAAGACTGAGAATCATCAGTAACATGGAGTACCATCGCAGCCTCACACACACTTACACAGCTCTGACCTTACTCAGGAATTACTAACCTCATCACACACAGTGATTACACAAGACTGAGACACCATCAGTAACATGGAGTACCATCACAGCCTCACACACACTTACACAGCTCTGACCTTACTCAGGAATTACTAACCTCACCACACACAGTGATTACACAAGACTGAGATACCATCAGTAACATGGAGCACCATCACAGCCTCACACACACTTACACAGTTCTGACCTTACTCAGGAATTACTAACCTCATCACACACAGTGATTACACAAGACTGAGATACCATCAGTAACATGGAGTACCATCACAGCATCACACACACTTACACAGGCTCTGACCTTACTCAGGAATTACTAACCTCATCACACACAGTGACTACACAAGACTGAGACACCATCAGTAGCATGGAGTACCATCACATCCTCACACACAGTTACACAGCTCTGACCTTACTCAGGAATTACTAACCTCATCACACGCAGTGATTACACAAGACTGAGAACCATCAGTAACATGGAGTACCATCACATCCTCACACACACTTACACAGGCTCTCATCTTACACAGGAATTACTAAACTCATCACACACAATGATTACACAAGACTGAGAGACCATCAGTAACATGGAGTACCATCACAGCCTCACACACACTTATACAGGCTGTGACCTTACTCAGGAGTTACTAACCTCATCACACGTAGTGACTACACAAGACTGAGAACCATCAGTAACATGGAGTACCATCACATCCTCACACACTTACACAGGCTCTGACCTTACTCAGGAATTACTAACCTCATCACACACAGTGATTACACAAGACTGAGAGACCATCAGTAACATGGAGTACCATCACAGCCTCACACACACTTACACAGGCTGTGACCTTACTCAGGAATTACTAACCTCATCACACGTAGTGACTACACAAGACTGAGAACCATCAGTAACATGGAGTACCATCACATCCTCACACACTTACACAGGCTCTGACCTTACTCAGGAATTACTAACCTCATCACACACAGTGATTACCCAAGACTGAGAGACCATCAGTAACATGGAGTACCATGACAGCCTCACACACACTTACACAGGCTCTGACCTTACTCAGGAATTACTAACCTCATCACACAGTGATTACACAAGACTGAGAAACCATCAGTAACATGGAGTACCATCACATCCTCACACACACATACACAGGCTCTGACCTTACTCAGGAATTACTAACCTCATCAAACACAGTGATTACACAAGACTGAGACACCATCAGTAACATGGAGTACCATCACAGCCTCACACACACTTACACAGGCTCTGACCTTACTGAGGAATTACTAACCTCTTCACACACAGTGATTACACAAGCCTGAGATACCATCAGTAACATGGAGTACCATCACAGCCTCACACACACTTACACAGGCTCTGACCTTACTCAGGATTTACTAACCTCATCATACACAGTGATCACACAAGACTAATATACCATCAGTAACATGGAGTACCATCACATCCTCACACACACTTACACAGCTCTGATCTTACTCAGGAATTACTAACCTCATCACACACAGTGATTACACAAGACTGAAACACCATCAGTAACATGGAGTACCATCACAGCCTCACACACACTTACACAGGCTCTGACCTTACTCAGGAATTACTAACCTCATCACACACAGTGATCACACAAGACTGAGAGACCATCAGTAACATGGAGTACCATCACATCCTCACACACACTTACACAGGCTCTGACCTTACTCAGAAATTACTAACCTCATCACACACAGTGATTACACATGACTGAGATACCATCAGTAACATGGAGTACCATCACATCCTCACATACACTTACACAGCTCTGACCTTACTCAGGAATTACTAACCTCATCACACACAGTGACTACACAAGACTGAGAGACCATCAGTAACATGGAGTACCATCACATCCTCACACACACTTACACAGGCTCTGACCTTACTCAGGAATTACTAACCTCATCACACACAGTGACTACACAAGACTGAGACTCCATCAGTAACATGGAGTACCATCACATCCTCACACACACTTACACAGGCTCTGACCTTACTCAGGAATTACTTACCTCATCACACACAGTGACTACACAAGACTGAGACACCATCAGTAACATGGAGTACCATCACATCCGCACACACACTGACACAGACTCTGACCTTACTCAGGAATTACTAACCTCATCACAGACAGTGACTACACAAGACTGAGAAACCATCAGTAACATGGAGTACCATCACATCCTCACACACACTTACACAGGCTCTGACCTTACTCAGGAATTACTAACCTCATCACACACAGTGATTACACAAAACTGAGAGACCATCAGTAACATGGAGTACCATCACATTCTCACACACACTTACACATGCTCTGACCTTACGCAGGAATTACTAACCTCATCACACACATTGATTACACAAGACTGAGACACCATCAGTAACATGGAGTACCATCAGATCCTCACACACACTTACACATGCTCTGACCTTACTCTGGAATTACTAACCTCATCACACACAGTGATTACACAAGACTGAGAAACCATCAGTAACATGGAGTACCACTGCAGCCTCACACACACTTACACAGGCTCTGACCTTACTCAGGAATTAGTAACCTCATCACACGCAGTGATTACACAAGACTGAAACACCATCAGTAACATGGAGTACCATCACAGCCTCACACACACTTACACAGGCTCTGACCTTACTCAGGAATTACTAACCTCATCACACACAGTGATCACACAAGACTGAGAGACCATCAGTAACATGGAGTACCATCACATCCTCACACACACTTACACAGGCTCTGACCTTACTCAGGAATTACTAACCTCATCACACACAGTGATTACACATGACTGAGAGACCATCAGTAACATGGAGTACCATCGCAGCCTCATACACACTTACACAGGCTCTGACCTCACTCAGGAATTACTAACCTCATCACACACAGTGACTACACAAGACTGAGACACCATCAGTAACATGGAGTACCATCGTAGCCTCATACACACTTACACAGGCTCTGACCTTACTCAGGAATTACTAACCGCATCACACACAGTTATTACACAAGACTGAGATACCATCAGTAACATGGAGTGTCATCGCAGCCTCACACACACTTACACAGGCTCTGACTTTACTCAGGAATTACTATCCTCATCACACACAGTGACTACACAGACAGAGATACCATCAGTAACATGGAGTACCATTGCAGCCTCACACACACTTACACAGGCTCTGACCTCACTCAGGAATTACTAACCTCATCACACACAGTGACTACACAAGACTGAAACACCATCAGTAACATGGAGTACCATCACATCCTCACATACACTTACACAGCTCTGACCTTACTCAGGAATTACTAACCTCATCACACACAGTGACTACACAAGACTGAGAGACCATCAGTAACATGGAGTACCATCACATCCTCACACACACTTACACAGGCTCTGACCTTACTCAGGAATTACTAACCTCATCACACACAGTGACTACACAAGACTGAGACACCATCAGTAACATGGAGTACCATCACATCCTCACACACACTTACACAGGCTCTGACCTTACTCAGGAATTACTTACCTCATCACACACAGTGACTACACAAGACTGAGACACCATCAGTAACATGGAGTACCATCACATCCTCACACACACTGACACAGGCTCTGACCTTACTCAGGAATTACTAACCGCATCACACACAGTGACTACACAAGACTGAGATACCATCAGTAACATGGAGTACCATCACAGAATCACACACACTTACACAGGCTCTGACCTTACTCAGGAATTACTAACCTCATCACACACAGTGATTACACAAGACTGAGACACCATCAGTAACATGGAGTACCATCACATCCACACACACTTACACAGGCTCTGACCTTACTCAGGAATTACTAACCTCATCACACACAGTGATTACACAAGACTAATATACCATCAGTAACATGGAGTACCATCACATCCTCACACACACTTACACAGCTCTGATCTTACTCAGGAATTACTAACCTCATCACACACAGTGATTACACATGACTGAGAGACTATCAGTAACATGGAGTACCATCACAGCCTCACACACACTTACACAGGCTCTGACCTTACTCAGGAATTACTAACCTCATCACACACAGTGATTACACAAGACTGAGATACCATCAGTAACATGGAGTACCATCACAGCCTCACACACATGTACACAGGCTCTGACCTTACTCAGGAATTACTAACCTCATCACACGCAGTGATTACACAAGACTGAGACACCATCAGTAACATGGAGTACCATCAAACCCTTACACACACTTACACAGCTCTGACCTTACTCAGGAATTACTAACCTCATCACACACAGTGATTACACAAGACTGAGAGACCATCAGTAACATGGAGTACCATCACAGCCTCACACACACTTACACAGGCTGTGACCTTACTCAGGAATTACTAACCTCATCACACATAGTGACTACACAAGACTGAGAACCATCAGTAACATGGAGTACCATCACATCCTCACACACTTACACAGGCTCTGACCTTACTCAGGAATTACTAACCTCATCACACACAGAGACTTCACTAGACTGAGAAACCATCAGTAACATGGAGTACCATCACAGCCTCACACACACTTACACAGGCTCTGACCTTACTCAGGAATTACTAACCTCATCACACGTAGTGACTACACAAGACTGAGAACCATCAGTAACATGGAGTACCATCACATCCTCACACACTTACACAGGCTTTGACCTTACTCAGGAATTACTAACCTCATCACACACAGTGACTACACAAGACTGAGAAACCATCAGTAACATGGAGTACCATCGCAGCCTCATACACACTTACACAGGCTCTGACCTCACTCAGGAATTACTAACCTCATCACACACAGTGACTACACGAGACTGAGACACCATCAGTAACATGGAGTACCATTACAGCCTCACACACACTTACACAGCTCTGACCTTACTCAGGAATTACTAACCTCATCACACACAGTGATTACACAAGACTGAGATACCATCAGTAACATGGAGTACCATCACAGCCTCACACAAACTTACACAGGCTCTGACCTTACTCAGGAATTACTAACCTCATCACACACAGTGATTACACAAGACTGAGAATCATCAGTAACATGGAGTACCATCGCAGCCTCACACACACTTACACAGCTCTGACCTTACTCAGGAATTACTAACCTCATCACACACAGTGATTACACAAGACTGAGACACCATCAGTAACATGGAGTACCATCACAGCCTCACACACACTTACACAGCTCTGACCTTACTCAGGAATTACTAACCTCATCACACACAGTGATTACACAAGACTGAGATACCATCAGTAACATGGAGCACTATCACAGCCTCACACACACTTACACAGTTCTGACCTTACTCAGGAATTACTAACCTCATCACACACAGTGATTACACAAGACTGAGATACCATCAGTAACATGGAGTACCATCACAGTATCACACACACTTACACAGGCTCTGACCTTACTTAGGAATTACTAACCTCATCACACACAGTGACTACACAAGACTGAGACACCATCAGTAACATGGAGTACCATCACATCCTCACACACAGTTACACAGCTCTGACCTTACTCAGGAATTACTAACCTCATCACACGCAGTGATTACACAAGACTGAGAACCATCAGTAACATGGAGTACCATCACATCCTCACACACACTTACACAGGCTCTCATCTTACACAGGAATTACTAACCTCATCACACACAGTGATTACACAAGACTGAGAGACCATCAGTAACATGGAGTACCATCACAGCCTCACACACACTTACACAGCTCTGACCTTACTCAGGAATTACTAACCTCATCACACACAGTGATTACACAAGACTGAGATACCATCAGTAACATGGAGTACCATCATAGCCTCACACACACTTACACAGCTCTGACATTACTCAGGAATTACTAACCTCATCACACACAGTGATTACACAAGACTGAGATACCATCAGTAACATGGAGTACCATCACAGCCTCACACACACTTACACAGGCTCTGACCTTACTCAGGAATTACTAACCTCATCACACACAGTGATTACACAAGACTGAGAATCATCAGTAACATGGAGTACCATCGCAGCCTCACACACACTTACACAGCTCTGACCTTACTCAGGAATTACTAACCTCATCACACACAGTGATTACACAAGACTGAGACACCATCAGTAACATGGAGTACCATCACAGCCTCACACACACTTACACAGCTCTGACCTTACTCAGGAATTACTAACCTCACCACACACAGTGATTACACAAGACTGAGATACCATCAGTAACATGGAGCACCATCACAGCCTCACACACACTTACACAGTTCTGACCTTACTCAGGAATTACTAACCTCATCACACACAGTGATTACACAAGACTGAGATACCATCAGTAACATGGAGTACCATCACAGCATCACACACACTTACACAGGCTCTGACCTTACTCAGGAATTACTAACCTCATCACACACAGTGACTACACAAGACTGAGACACCATCAGTAGCATGGAGTACCATCACATCCTCACACACAGTTACACAGCTCTGACCTTACTCAGGAATTACTAACCTCATCACACGCAGTGATTACACAAGACTGAGAACCATCAGTAACATGGAGTACCATCACATCCTCACACACACTTACACAGGCTCTCATCTTACACAGGAATTACTAAACTCATCACACACAATGATTACACAAGACTGAGAGACCATCAGTAACATGGAGTACCATCACAGCCTCACACACACTTATACAGGCTGTGACCTTACTCAGGAGTTACTAACCTCATCACACGTAGTGACTACACAAGACTGAGAACCATCAGTAACATGGAGTACCATCACATCCTCACACACTTACACAGGCTCTGACCTTACTCAGGAATTACTAACCTCATCACACACAGTGATTACACAAGACTGAGAGACCATCAGTAACATGGAGTACCATCACAGCCTCACACACACTTACACAGGCTGTGACCTTACTCAGGAATTACTAACCTCATCACACGTAGTGACTACACAAGACTGAGAACCATCAGTAACATGGAGTACCATCACATCCTCACACACTTACACAGGCTCTGACCTTACTCAGGAATTACTAACCTCATCACACACAGTGATTACCCAAGACTGAGAGACCATCAGTAACATGGAGTACCATGACAGCCTCACACACACTTACACAGGCTCTGACCTTACTCAGGAATTACTAACCTCATCACACAGTGATTACACAAGACTGAGAAACCATCAGTAACATGGAGTACCATCACATCCTCACACACACATACACAGGCTCTGACCTTACTCAGGAATTACTAACCTCATCAAACACAGTGATTACACAAGACTGAGACACCATCAGTAACATGGAGTACCATCACAGCCTCACACACACTTACACAGGCTCTGACCTTACTGAGGAATTACTAACCTCTTCACACACAGTGATTACACAAGCCTGAGATACCATCAGTAACATGGAGTACCATCACAGCCTCACACACACTTACACAGGCTCTGACCTTACTCAGGATTTACTAACCTCATCATACACAGTGATCACACAAGACTAATATACCATCAGTAACATGGAGTACCATCACATCCTCACACACACTTACACAGCTCTGATCTTACTCAGGAATTACTAACCTCATCACACACAGTGATTACACAAGACTGAAACACCATCAGTAACATGGAGTACCATCACAGCCTCACACACACTTACACAGGCTCTGACCTTACTCAGGAATTACTAACCTCATCACACACAGTGATCACACAAGACTGAGAGACCATCAGTAACATGGAGTACCATCACATCCTCACACACACTTACACAGGCTCTGACCTTACTCAGAAATTACTAACCTCATCACACACAGTGATTACACATGACTGAGATACCATCAGTAACATGGAGTACCATCACATCCTCACATACACTTACACAGCTCTGACCTTACTCAGGAATTACTAACCTCATCACACACAGTGACTACACAAGACTGAGAGACCATCAGTAACATGGAGTACCATCACATCCTCACACACACTTACACAGGCTCTGACCTTACTCAGGAATTACTAACCTCATCACACACAGTGACTACACAAGACTGAGACTCCATCAGTAACATGGAGTACCATCACATCCTCACACACACTTACACAGGCTCTGACCTTACTCAGGAATTACTTACCTCATCACACACAGTGACTACACAAGACTGAGACACCATCAGTAACATGGAGTACCATCACATCCGCACACACACTGACACAGACTCTGACCTTACTCAGGAATTACTAACCTCATCACAGACAGTGACTACACAAGACTGAGAAACCATCAGTAACATGGAGTACCATCACATCCTCACACACACTTACACAGGCTCTGACCTTACTCAGGAATTACTAACCTCATCACACACAGTGATTACACAAAACTGAGAGACCATCAGTAACATGGAGTACCATCACATTCTCACACACACTTACACATGCTCTGACCTTACGCAGGAATTACTAACCTCATCACACACATTGATTACACAAGACTGAGACACCATCAGTAACATGGAGTACCATCAGATCCTCACACACACTTACACATGCTCTGACCTTACTCTGGAATTACTAACCTCATCACACACAGTGATTACACAAGACTGAGAAACCATCAGTAACATGGAGTACCACTGCAGCCTCACACACACTTACACAGGCTCTGACCTTACTCAGGAATTAGTAACCTCATCACACGCAGTGATTACACAAGACTGAAACACCATCAGTAACATGGAGTACCATCACAGCCTCACACACACTTACACAGGCTCTGACCTTACTCAGGAATTACTAACCTCATCACACACAGTGATCACACAAGACTGAGAGACCATCAGTAACATGGAGTACCATCACATCCTCACACACACTTACACAGGCTCTGACCTTACTCAGGAATTACTAACCTCATCACACACAGTGATTACACATGACTGAGAGACCATCAGTAACATGGAGTACCATCGCAGCCTCATACACACTTACACAGGCTCTGACCTCACTCAGGAATTACTAACCTCATCACACACAGTGACTACACAAGACTGAGACACCATCAGTAACATGGAGTACCATCGTAGCCTCATACACACTTACACAGGCTCTGACCTTACTCAGGAATTACTAACCGCATCACACACAGTTATTACACAAGACTGAGATACCATCAGTAACATGGAGTGTCATCGCAGCCTCACACACACTTACACAGGCTCTGACTTTACTCAGGAATTACTATCCTCATCACACACAGTGACTACACAGACAGAGATACCATCAGTAACATGGAGTACCATTGCAGCCTC
This sequence comes from Taudactylus pleione, assembly GCA_031769625.1. NCBI lineage: Eukaryota > Metazoa > Chordata > Amphibia > Anura > Myobatrachidae > Taudactylus > Taudactylus pleione. The sequence goes on along the minus strand of JAUIMM010000046.1, from coordinate 1,245,792 downwards.
ACACACACTTACACAGGCTCTGACCTCACTCAGGAATTACTAACCTCATCACACACAGTGACTACACAAGACTGAAACACCATCAGTAACATGGAGTACCATCACATCCTCACATACACTTACACAGCTCTGACCTTACTCAGGAATTACTAACCTCATCACACACAGTGACTACACAAGACTGAGAGACCATCAGTAACATGGAGTACCATCACATCCTCACACACACTTACACAGGCTCTGACCTTACTCAGGAATTACTAACCTCATCACACACAGTGACTACACAAGACTGAGACACCATCAGTAACATGGAGTACCATCACATCCTCACACACACTTACACAGGCTCTGACCTTACTCAGGAATTACTTACCTCATCACACACAGTGACTACACAAGACTGAGACACCATCAGTAACATGGAGTACCATCACATCCTCACACACACTGACACAGGCTCTGACCTTACTCAGGAATTACTAACCGCATCACACACAGTGACTACACAAGACTGAGATACCATCAGTAACATGGAGTACCATCACAGAATCACACACACTTACACAGGCTCTGACCTTACTCAGGAATTACTAACCTCATCACACACAGTGATTACACAAGACTGAGACACCATCAGTAACATGGAGTACCATCACATCCACACACACTTACACAGGCTCTGACCTTACTCAGGAATTACTAACCTCATCACACACAGTGATTACACAAGACTAATATACCATCAGTAACATGGAGTACCATCACATCCTCACACACACTTACACAGCTCTGATCTTACTCAGGAATTACTAACCTCATCACACACAGTGATTACACATGACTGAGAGACTATCAGTAACATGGAGTACCATCACAGCCTCACACACACTTACACAGGCTCTGACCTTACTCAGGAATTACTAACCTCATCACACACAGTGATTACACAAGACTGAGATACCATCAGTAACATGGAGTACCATCACAGCCTCACACACATGTACACAGGCTCTGACCTTACTCAGGAATTACTAACCTCATCACACGCAGTGATTACACAAGACTGAGACACCATCAGTAACATGGAGTACCATCAAACCCTTACACACACTTACACAGCTCTGACCTTACTCAGGAATTACTAACCTCATCACACACAGTGATTACACAAGACTGAGAGACCATCAGTAACATGGAGTACCATCACAGCCTCACACACACTTACACAGGCTCTGACCTTACTCAGAAATTACTAACCTCATCACACAGTGATTACACAAGACTGAGAAACCATCAGTAACATGGAGTACCATCACATCCTCACACACACTTACACAGGCTCTGACCTTACTCAGGAATTACTAACCTCATCACACACAGTGATTACACAAGACTGAGACACCATCAGTAACATGGAGTACCATAACAGCCTCACACACACTTACACAGGCTCTGACCTTACTCAGGAATTACTAACCTCATCACACACAGTGATTACACAAGCCTGAGATACCATCAGTAACATGGAGTACCATCACAGCCTCACACACACTTACACATGCTCTGACCTTACTCAGGATTTACTAACCTCATCATACACAGTGATTACACAAGACTAATATACCATCAGTAACATGGAGTACCATCACATCCTCACACACACTTACACAGCTCTGATCTTACTCAGGAATTACTAACCTCATCACACACAGTGACTAAACAAGACTGAGATACCATCAGTAACATGGAGTACCATCACATCCTCACACACACTTACACAGGCTCTGACCTTACTCAGGAATTACTAACCTCATCACACACAGTGACTACACAAGACTGAGATACCATCAGTAACATGGAGTACCATCACAGAATCACACACACTTACACAGGCTCTGACCTTACTCAGGAATTACTAACCTCATCACACACAGTGATTACACAAGACTGAGACACCTTCAGTAACATGGAGTACCATCACATCCTCACACACAGTTACACAGCTCTGACCTTACTCAGGAATTACTAACCTCATCACACGCAGTGATTACACAAGACTGAGAGAGACCATCAGTAACATGGAGTACCATCATATCCTCACACACACTTACACAGGTTCTGACCTTACTCAGGAATTGCTAACCTCATCACACGCAGTGATTACACAAGACTGAGAGACCATCAGTAACATGGAGTACCATCACAGCCTCATACACACTTACACAGGCTCTGACCTCACTCGGGAATTACTAACCTCATCACACACAGTGATTACACAAGACTGAGAGACCATCAGTAACATGGAGTACCATCATATCCTCACCACACTTACACAGGCTCTGACCTTACTCTGGAATTACTAACCTCATCACACACAGTGATTACACAAGACTGAGAGACCATCAGTAACATGGAGTACCATCATATCCTCACACACACTTACACAGCTCTGACCTTACTCAGGAATTACTAACCTCATCACACACAGTGATTACACAAGACTGAGAGACCATCAGTAACATGGAGTACCATCACAACCTCACACACACTTACACAGGCTCTGACCTTACTCAGGAATTACTAACCTCATCACACACAGTGATTACACAAGACTGAGATACCATCAGTAACATGGAGTACCATCACAGCCTCACACACACTTACACAGGCTCTGACCTTACTCAGGAATTACTAACCTCATCACACACAGTGATTACACAAGACTGAGATACCATCAGTAACATGGAGTACCATTACAGCCTCACACACACTTACACAGCTCTGACATTACTCAGGAATTACTAACCTCATCACACACAGTGATTACACAAGACTGAGATACCATCAGTAACATGGAGTACCATCACAGCCTCACACACACTTACACAGGCTCTGACCTTACTCAGGAATTACTAACCTCATCACACACAGTGATTACACAAGACTGAGAATCATCAGTAACATGGAGTACCATCGCAGCCTCACACACACTTACACAGCTCTGACCTTACTCAGGAATTACTAACCTCATCACACACAGTGATTACACAAGACTGAGACACCATCAGTAACATGGAGTACCATCACAGCCTCACACACACTTACACAGCTCTGACCTTACTCAGGAATTACTAACCTCATCACACACAGTGATTACACAAGACTGAGATACCATCAGTAACATGGAGCACCATCACAGCCTCACACACACTTACACAGTTCTGACCTTACTCAGGAATTACTAACCTCATCACACACAGTGATTACACAAGACTGAGATACCAGTGTAACATGGAGTACCATCACAGCATCACACACACTTACACAGGCTCTGACCTTACTCAGGAATTACTAACCTCATCACACACAGTGACTACACAAGACTGAGACACCATCAGTAACATGGAGTACCATCACATCCTCACACACAGTTACACAGCTCTGACCTTACTCAGGAATTACTAACCTCATCACACGCAGTGATTACACAAGACTGAGAACCATCAGTAACATGGAGTACCATCACATCCTCACACACACTTACACAGGCTCTCATCTTACACAGGAATTACTAACCTCATCACACACAGTGATTACACATGACTGAGAGACCATCAGTAACATGGAGTACCATCACAGCCTCACACACACTTACACATGCTGTGACCTTACTCAGGAGTTACTAACCTCATCACACGTAGTGACTACACAAGACTGAGAACCATCAGTAACATGGAGTACCATCACATCCTCACACACTTACACAGGCTCTGACCTTACTCAGGAATTACTAACCTCATCACACACAGTGATTACACAAGACTGAGAGACCATCAGTAACATGGAGTACCATCACAGCCTCACACACACTTACACAGGCTGTGACCTTACTCAGGAATTACTAACCTCATCACACGTAGTGACTACACAAGACTGAGAACCATCAGTAACATGGAGTACCATCACATCCTCACACACTTACACAGGCTCTGACCTTACTCAGGAATTACTAACCTCATCACACACAGAGACTTCACTAGACTGAGAAACCATCAGTAACATGGAGTACCATCACAGCCTCACACACACTTACACAGGCTCTGACCTTACTCAGGAATTACTAACCTCATCACACGTAGTGACTACACAAGACTGAGAACCATCAGTAACATGGAGTACCATCACATCCTCACACACTTACACAGGCTTTGACCTTACTCAGGAATTACTAACCTCATCACACACAGTGACTACACAAGACTGAGAAACCATCAGTAACATGGAGTACCATCGCAGCCTCATACACACTTACACAGGCTCTGACCTCACTCAGGAATTACTAACCTCATCACACACAGTGACTACACGAGACTGAGACACCATCAGTAACATGGAGTACCATTACAGCCTCACACACACTTACACAGCTCTGACCTTACTCAGGAATTACTAACCTCATCACACACAGTGATTACACAAGACTGAGATACCATCAGTAACATGGAGTACCATCACAGCCTCACACAAACTTACACAGGCTCTGACCTTACTCAGGAATTACTAACCTCATCACACACAGTGATTACACAAGACTGAGAATCATCAGTAACATGGAGTACCATCGCAGCCTCACACACACTTACACAGCTTTGACCTTACTCAGGAATTACTAACCTCATCACACACAGTGATTACACAAGACTGAGACACCATCAGTAACATGGAGTACCATCACAGCCTCACACACACTTACACAGCTCTGACCTTACTCAGGAATTACTAACCTCATCACACACAGTGATTACACAAGACTGAGATACCATCAGTAACATGGAGCACTATCACAGCCTCACACACACTTACACAGTTCTGACCTTACTCAGGAATTACTAACCTCATCACACACAGTGATTACACAAGACTGAGATACCATCAGTAACATGGAGTACCATCACAGCATCACACACACTTACACAGGCTCTGACCTTACTTAGGAATTACTAACCTCATCACACACAGTGACTACACAAGACTGAGACACCATCAGTAACATGGAGTACCATCACATCCTCACACACAGTTACACAGCTCTGACCTTACTCAGGAATTACTAACCTCATCACACGCAGTGATTACACAAGACTGAGAACCATCAGTAACATGGAGTACCATCACATCCTCACACACACTTACACAGGCTCTCATCTTACACAGGAATTACTAACCTCATCACACACAGTGATTACACAAGACTGAGAGACCATCAGTAACATGGAGTACCATCACAGCCTCACACACACTTACACAGCTCTGACCTTACTCAGGAATTACTAACCTCATCACACACAGTGATTACACAAGACTGAGATACCATCAGTAACATGGAGTACCATCATAGCCTCACACACACTTACACAGCTCTGACATTACTCAGGAATTACTAACCTCATCACACACAGTGATTACACAAGACTGAGATACCATCAGTAACATGGAGTACCATCACAGCCTCACACACATTAACACAGGCTCTGACCTTACTCAGGAATTACTAACCTCATCACACACAGTGATTACACAAGACTGAGAATCATCAGTAACATGGAGTACCATCGCAGCCTCACACACACTTACACAGCTCTGACCTTACTCAGGAATTACTAACCTCATCACACACAGTGATTACACAAGACTGAGACACCATCAGTAACATGGAGTACCATCACAGCCTCACACACACTTACACAGCTCTGACCTTACTCAGGAATTACTAACCTCACCACACACAGTGATTACACAAGACTGAGATACCATCAGTAACATGGAGCACCATCACAGCCTCACACACACTTACACAGTTCTGACCTTACTCAGGAATTACTAACCTCATCACACACAGTGATTACACAAGACTGAGATACCATCAGTAACATGGAGTACCATCACAGCATCACACACACTTACACAGGCTCTGACCTTACTCAGGAATTACTAACCTCATCACACACAGTGACTACACAAGACTGAGACACCATCAGTAGCATGGAGTACCATCACATCCTCACACACAGTTACACAGCTCTGACCTTACTCAGGAATTACTAACCTCATCACACGCAGTGATTACACAAGACTGAGAACCATCAGTAACATGGAGTACCATCACATCCTCACACACACTTACACAGGCTCTCATCTTACACAGGAATTACTAAACTCATCACACACAATGATTACACAAGACTGAGAGACCATCAGTAACATGGAGTACCATCACAGCCTCACACACACTTATACAGGCTGTGACCTTACTCAGGAGTTACTAACCTCATCACACGTAGTGACTACACAAGACTGAGAACCATCAGTAACATGGAGTACCATCACATCCTCACACACTTACACAGGCTCTGACCTTACTCAGGAATTACTAACCTCATCACACACAGTGATTACACAAGACTGAGAGACCATCAGTAACATGGAGTACCATCACAGCCTCACACACACTTACACAGGCTGTGACCTTACTCAGGAATTACTAACCTCATCACACGTAGTGACTACACAAGACTGAGAACCATCAGTAACATGGAGTACCATCACATCCTCACACACTTACACAGGCTCTGACCTTACTCAGGAATTACTAACCTCATCACACACAGTGATTACCCAAGACTGAGAGACCATCAGTAACATGGAGTACCATGACAGCCTCACACACACTTACACAGGCTCTGACCTTACTCAGGAATTACTAACCTCATCACACAGTGATTACACAAGACTGAGAAACCATCAGTAACATGGAGTACCATCACATCCTCACACACACATACACAGGCTCTGACCTTACTCAGGAATTACTAACCTCATCAAACACAGTGATTACACAAGACTGAGACACCATCAGTAACATGGAGTACCATCACAGCCTCACACACACTTACACAGGCTCTGACCTTACTGAGGAATTACTAACCTCTTCACACACAGTGATTACACAAGCCTGAGATACCATCAGTAACATGGAGTACCATCACAGCCTCACACACACTTACACAGGCTCTGACCTTACTCAGGATTTACTAACCTCATCATACACAGTGATCACACAAGACTAATATACCATCAGTAACATGGAGTACCATCACATCCTCACACACACTTACACAGCTCTGATCTTACTCAGGAATTACTAACCTCATCACACACAGTGACTACACAAGACTGAGATACCATCAGTAACATGGAGTACCATCACATCCTCACACACACTTACACAGGCTCTGACCTTACTCAGGAATTACTAACCTCATCACACACAGTGACTACACAAGACTGAGATACCATCAGTAACATGGAGTACCATCACAGAATCACACACACTTACACAGGCTCTGACCTTACTCAGGAATTACTAACCTCATCACACACAGTGATTACACAAGACTGAGACACCATCAGAAACATGGAGTACCATCACATCCTCACACACACTTACACAGGCTCTGACCTTACTCAGGAATTACTAACCTCATCACACGCAGTGACTACACAAGACTGAGAGACCATCAGTAACATGGAGTACCATCATATCCTCACACACACTTGCACAAGTTCTGACCTTACTCAGGAATTACTAACCTCATCACACGCAGTGATTACACAAGACTGAGAGACCATCAGTAACATGGAGTACCATCACAGCCTCATACACACTTACACAGGCTCTGACCTCACTCAGGAATTACTAACCTCAACACACACAGTGATTACACAAGACTGAGAGACCATCAGTAACATGGAGTACCATCACATCCTCACACACACTTACACAGGCTCTGACCTTACTCAGGAATTACTAACCTCATCACACACAGTGATTACACAAGACTGAGAGACCATCAGTAACATGGAGTACCATCACATCCTCACACACTTACACAGGCTCTGACCTTACTCAGGAATTACTAACCTCATCACACACAGAGACTTCACAAGACTGAGAAACCATCAGTAACATGGAGTACCATCACAGCCTCACACACACTTACACAGGCTCTGACCTTACTCAGGAATTACTAACCTCATCACACGTAGTGACTACACAAGACTGAGAACCATCAGTAACATGGAGTACCATCACATCCTCACACACTTACACAGGCTCTGACCTTACTCAGGAATTACTAAACTCATCACACACAGTGACTACACAAGACTGAGAAACCATCAGTAACATGGAGTACCATCGCAGCCTCATACACACTTACACAGGCTCTGACCTCACTCAGGAATTACTAACCTCATCACACACAGTGACTACCCGAGACTGAGACACCATCAGTAACATGGAGTACCATTACAGCCTCACACACACTTACACAGCTCTGACCTTACTCAGGAATTACTAACCTCATCACACACAGTGATTACACAAGACTGAGATACCATCAGTAACATGGAGTACCATCACAGCCTCACACACACTTACACAGGCTCTGACCTTACTCAGGAATTACTAACCTCATCACACACAGTGATTACACAAGACTGAGAATCATCAGTAACATGGAGTACCATCGCAGCCTCACACACACTTACACAGCTCTGACCTTACTCAGGAATTACTAACCTCATCACACACAGTGATTACACAAGACTGAGACATCATCAGTAACATGGAGTACCATCACAGCCTCACACACACTTACACAGCTCTGACCTTACTCAGGAATTACTAACCTCATCACACACAGTGATTACACAAGACTGAGATACCATCAGTAACATGGAGCACCATCACAGCCTCACACACACTTACACAGTTCTGACCTTACTCAGGATTTACTAACCTCATCACACACAGTGATTACACAAGACTGAGATACCATCAGTAACATGGAGTACCATCACAGCATCACACACACTTACACAGGCTCTGACCTTACTCAGGAATTACTAACCTCATCACACACAGTGACTACACAAGACTGAGACACCATCAGTAACATGGAGTACCATCACATCCTCACACACAGTTACACAGCTCTGACCTTACTCAGGAATTACTAACCTCATCACACGCAGTGATTACACAAGACTGAGAACCATCAGTAACATGGAGTACCATCACATCCTCACACACACTTACACAGGCTCTCATCTTACACAGGAATTACTAACCTCATCACACACAGTGATTACACAAGACTGAGAGACCATCAGTAACATGGAGTACCATCACAGCCTCACACACACTTACACAGGCTGTGACCTTACTCAGGAGTTACTAACCTCATCACACGTAGAGACTACACAAGACTGAGAACCATCAGTAACATGGAGTACCATCACATCCTCACACACTTACACAGGCTCTGACCTTACTCAGGAATTACTAACCTCATCACACACAGTGATTACACAAGACTGAGAGACCATCAGTAACATGGAGTACCATCACAGCCTCACACACACTTACACAGGCTGTGACCTTACTCAGGAATTACTAACCTCATCACATGTAGTGACTACACAAGACTGAGAACCATCAGTAACATGGAGTACCATCACATCCTCACACACTTACACAGGCTCTGACCTTACTCAGGAATTACTAACCTCATCACACACAGAGACTTCACAAGACTGAGAAACCATCAGTAACATGGAGTACCATCACAGCCTCACACACACTTACACAGGCTCTGACCTTACTCAGGAATTACTAACCTCATCACACGTAGTGACTACACAAGACTGAGAACCATCAGTAACATGGAGTACCATCACATCCTCACACACTTACACAGGCTCTGACCTTACTCAGGAATTACTAACCTCATCACACACAGTGACTACACAAGACTGAGAAACCATCAGTAACATGGAGTACCATCGCAGCCTCATACACACTTACACAGGCTCTGACCTCACTCAGGAATTACTAACCTCATCACACACAGTGACTACACGAGACTGAGACACCATCAGTAACATGGAGTACCATTGTAGCCTCATACACACTTACACAGGCTCTGACCTTACTCAGGAATTACTAACCTCATCACACACAGTTATTACACAAGACTGAGATACCTTCAGTAACATGGAGTACCATCGCAGCCTCACACACACTTACACAGGCTCTGACCTTACTCAGGAATTACTAACCTCATCACACACAGTGACTACACAGACTGAGATACCATCAGTAACATGGAGTACCATCGCAGCCTCACACACACTTACACAGGCTCTGACCTCACTCACGAATTACTAACCTCATCACACACAGTGACTACACAAGACTGAGACACCATCAGTAACATGGAGTACCATCACATCCTCACATCCACTTACACAGCTCTGACCTTACTCAGGAATTACTAACCTCATCACACACAGTGACTACACAAGACTGAGACACCATCAGTAACATGGAGTACCATCACATCCTCACACACACTTACACAGCTCTGACCTTACTCAGGAATTACTAACCTCATCACACACAGTGATTACACAAGACTGAGATACCATCAGTAACATGGAGTACCATCACAGCATCACACACACTTACACAGGCTCTGACCGTACTCAGGAATAACTAACCTCATCACACACAGTGACTACACAAGACTGAGAGACCATCAGTAACATGGAGTACCATCACATCCTCACACACAGTTTCACAGGCTCTGACCTTACTCAGGAATTACTAACCTCATCACACACAGTGACTACACAAGACTGAGACACCATCAGTAACATGGAGTACCATCACATCCTCACACACACTTACACAGGCTCTGACCTTACTCAGGAATTACTAACCTCATCACACACAGTGACTACACAAGACTGAGACACCGTCAGTAACATGGAGTACCATCACATCCTCACACACACTTAAACAGGCTCTGACCTTACTCAGGAATTACTAACCTCATCACACACAGTGACTAGACAAGACTGAGAAACCATCAGTAACATGGAGTACCATCACATCCTCACACACACTTACACAGGCTCTGTCCTTACTCAGGAATTACTAACCTCATCACACACAGTGAGTACACAAAACTGAGAGACCATCAGTAACATGGAGTACCATCACATCCTCACACACACTTACACATGCTCTGACCTTACTCAGGAATTACTAACCTCATCACACGCAGTGATTACACAAGACTGAGACACCATCAGTAACATGGAGTACCATCACATCCTCACACACACTTACACATGCTCTGACCTTACTCAGGAATTACTAACCTCATCACACGCAGTGATTACACAAGACTGAGACACCATCAGTAACATGGAGTACCATCACATCCTCACACACACTTACACAGGCTCTGACCTTACTCAGGAATTACTAACCTCATCACACACAGTGATTACACAAGACAGAGAAACCATCAGTAACATGGAGTACCAGTGCAGCCTCACACACACTTACACAGGCTCTATCCTTACTCAGGAATTACTAACCTCATCACACGCAGTGATTACACAAGACTGAGACACCATCAGTAACATTGAGTACCATCACAGCCTCACACACACTTACACAGGCTCTGACCTTACTCAGGAATAACTAACCTCATCACACACAGTGATTACACAAGACTGAGATATCATCAGTAACATGGAGTTCCATCAAACCCTCACACACACTTACACAGCTCTGACCTTACTCAGGAATTACTAACCTCATCACACACAGTGATTACACAAGACTGAGAGACCATCAGTAACATGGAGTACCATGACAGCCTCACACACACTTACACAGGCTCTGACCTTACTCAGGAATTACTAACCTCATCACACAGTGATTACACAAGACTGAGAAACCATCAGTAACATGGAGTACCATCACATCCTCACACATACATACACAGGCTCTGACCTTACTCAGGAATTACTAACCTCATCAAACACAGTGATTACACAAGACTGAGACACCATCAGTAACATGGAGTACCATCACAGCCTCACACACACTTACACAGGCTCTGACCTTACTGAGGAATTACTAACCTCTTCACACACAGTGATTACACAAGCCTGAGATACCATCAGTAACATGGAGTACCATCACAGCTTCACACACACTTACACAGGCTCTGACCTTACTCAGGATTTACTAACCTCATCATACACAGTGATCACACAAGACTAATATACCATCAGTAACATGGAGTATGATTACATCCTCACACACACTTACACAGCTCTGATCTTACTCAGGAATTACTAACCTCATCACACACAGTGACTACACAAGACTGAGATACCATCAGTAACATGGAGTACCATCACATCCTCACACACACTTACAAAGGCTCTGACCTTACTCAGGAATTACTAACCTCATCACACACAGTGACTACACAAGACTGAGATACCATCAGTAACATGGAGTACCATCACAGAATCGCACACACTTACACAGGCTCTGACCTTACTCAGGAATTACTAACCTCATCACACACAGTGATTACACAAGACTGAGACACCATCAGAAACATGGAGTACCATCACATCCTCACACACACTTACACAGGCTCTGACCTTACTCAGGAATTACTAACCTCATCACACGCAGTGACTACACAAGACTGAGACACCATCAGTAACATGGAGTACCATCACATCCTCACACACAGTTACACAGCTCTGATTTTACTCAGGAATTACTAACCTCATCACACGCAGTGATTACACAAGACTGAGAGACCATCAGTAACATGGAGTACCATCATATCCTCACACACACTTGCACAAGTTCTGACCTTACTCAGGAATTACTAACCTCATCACACGCAGTGATTACACAAGACTGAGAGACCATCAGTAACATGGAGTACCATCACAGCCTCATACACACTTACACAGGCTCTGACCTCACTCAGGAATTACTAACCTCAACACACACAGTGATTACACAAGACTGAGAGACCATCAGTAACATGGAGTACCATCACATCCTCACACACACTTACACAGGCTCTGACCTTACTCAGGAATTACTAACCTCATCACACACAGTGATTACACAAGACTGAGAGACCATCAGTAACATGGAGTACCATCATATCCTCACAAACACTTACACAGGCTCTGACCTTACTCAGGAATTACTAACCTCATCACACGCAGTGATTACACAAGACTGAGAGACCATCAGTAACATGGAGTACCATCACAGCCTCACACACACTTACACAGGCTCTGACCTCACTCAGGAATTACTAACCTCATCACACACAGTGACTACACAAGACTAATACACCATCAGTAACATGGAGTACCATCACTTCCTCACACACACTTACACAGGCTCTGATCTTACTCAGGAATTACTAACCTCATCACACACAGTGATTACACAAGACTGACATACCATCAGTAACATGGAGTACCATCACATCCTCACACACACTAACACAGGCTCTGACCTTACTCAGGAGTTACAAACCTCATCACACAGTGACTACACAAGACTGAGAGACCATCAGTAACATGGAGTACCATCACATCCTCACACACAGTTACACAGGCTCTGACCTCACTCAGGAATTACTAACCTCATCACACACAGTGATTACACAAGACTGAGAGACCATCAGTAACATGGAGTACCATCACATCCTCACACACACTTACACAGGCTCTGACCTTACTCAGGAATTACTAACCTCATTACACACAGTGATTACACAAGACTGAGAGACCATCAGTAACATGGAGTACCATCATATCCTCAAACACAATTACACAGGCTCTGACCTTACTCAGGAATTACTAACCTCATCACACACAGTGATTACACAAGACTGAGATACCATCAGTAACAGGGAGTACCATCACAGCCTCACACACACTTACACAGGCTCTGACCTTACTCAGGAATTACTAACCTCATCACACACAGTGATTACACAAGACTGAGATACCATCAGTAACATGGAGTACAATTACAGCCTCACACACACTTACACAGCTCTGACCTTACTCAGGAATTACTAACCTCATCACACACAGTGATTACACAAGACTGAGATACCATCAGTAACATGGAGTACCATCACAGCCTCACACACACTTACACAGCTCTGACCTTACTCAGGAATTACTAACCTCATCACACACAGTGATTACACAAGACTGAGATACCACCAGTAACATGGAGTACCATCACAGCCTCACACACACTTACACAGGCTCTGACTTTACTCAGGAATTACTAACCTCATCACTCAAAGTGATTACACAAGACTGAGAATCATCAGTAACATGGAGTACCATCGTAGCCTCACACACACTTACACAGCTCTGACCTTACTCAGGAATTACTAACCTCATCACACACAGTGATTACACAAGACTGAGACACCATCAGTAACATGGAGTACCATCACAGCCTCACACACACTTACACAGCTCTGACCTTACTCAGGAATTACTAACCTCATCACACACAGTGATTACACAAGACTGAGATACCATCAGTAACATGGAGCACCATCACAGCCTCACACACACTTACAGAGTTCTGACCTTACTCAGGAATTACTAACCTCATCACACACAGTGATTACACAAGACTGAGAGACCATCAGTAACATGGAGTACCATCACAGCCTCACACACACTTACACAGGCTGTGACCTTACTCAGGATTTACTAACCTCATCACACGTAGTGACTACACAAGACTGAGAACCATCAGTAACATGGAGTACCATCACATCCTCACACACTTACACAGGCTCTGACCTTACTCAGGAATTACTAACCTCATCACACACAGTGATTACACAAGACTGAGAGACCATCAGTAACATGGAGTACCATCACAGCCTCACACACACTTACACAGGCTGTGACCTTACTCAGGAATTACTAACCTCATCACACGTAGTGACTACACAAGACTGAGAACCATCAGTAACATGGAGTACCATCACATCCTCACACACTTACACAGGCTCTGACCTTACTCAGGAATTACTAACCTCATCACACACAGAGACTTCACAAGACTGAGAAACCATCAGTAACATGGAGTACCATCACAGCCTCACACACACTTACACAGGCTCTGACCTTACTCAGGAATTAATAACCTCATCACACAGTGATTACACAAGACTGAGAAACCATCAGTAACATGGAGTACCATCACATCCTCACACACACATACACAGGCTCTGACCTTACTCAGGAATTACTAACCTCATCAAACACAGTGATTACACAAGACTGAGACACCATCAGTAACATGGAGTACCATCACAGCCTCACACACACTTACACAGGCTCTGACCTTACTCAGGAATTACTAACCTCTTCACACACAGTGATTACACAAGCCTGAGATACCATCAGTAACATGGAGTACCATCACAGCCTCACACACACTTACACAGGCTCTGACCTTACTCAGGATTTACTAACCTCATCATACACAGTGATCACACAAGACTAATATACCATCAGTAACATGGAGTACCATCACATCCTCACACACACTTACACAGCTCTGATCTTACTCAGGAATTACTAACCTCATCACACACAGTGACTACACAAGACTAAGATACCATCAGTAACATGGAGTACCATCACATCCTCACACACACTTACACAGGCTCTGACCTTACTCAGGAATTACTAACCTCATCACACACAGTGACTACACAAGACTGAGATACCATCAGTAACATGGAGTACCATCACAGAATCACACACACTTACACAGGCTCTGACCTTACTCAGGAATTACTAACCTCATCACACACATTGATTACACAAGACTGAGACACCATCAGAAACATGGAGTACCATCACATCCTCACACACACTTACACAGGCTCTGACCTTACTCAGGAATTACTAACCTCATCACACGCAGTGACTACACAAGACTGAGACACCATCAGTAACATGGAGTACAATCACATCCTCACACACAGTTACACAGCTCTGATTTTACTCAGGAATTACTAAACTCATCACACGCAGTGATTACACAAGACTGAGAGACGATCAGTAACATGGAGTACCATCACATCCTCACACACACTTACACAGGCTCTGACCTTACTCAGGAATTACTAACCTAATTACACACAGTGATTACACAAGACTGAGAAACCATCAGTAACATGGAGTACCAGTGCAGCCTCACACACACATACACAGGCTCTATCCTTACTCAGGAATTACTAACCTCATCACACGCAGTGATTACACAAGACTGAGACACCATCAGTAACATTGAGTACCATCACAGCCTCACACACACTTACACAGGCTCTGACCTTACTCAGGAATTACAAACCTCATCACACACAGTGATCACACAAGACTGAGAGACCATCAGTAACATGGAGTACCATCACATCCTCACACACACTTACACAGGCTCTGACCTTACTCAGGAATTACTAACCTCATCACACACAGTGATTACACATGACTGAGAGACCATCAGTAACATTGAGTACCATCACAGCCTCACACACACTTACACAGGCTCTGACCTTACTCAGGAATTACTAACCTCATCACACACAGTGATTACACAAGACTGAGATACCATCAGTAACATGGAGTACCATCAAACCCTCACACACACTTACACAGCTCTGACCTTACTCAGGAATTACTAACCTCATCACACACAGTGATTACACAAGACTGAGAGACCATCAGTAACATGGAGTACCATGACAGCCTCACACACACTTACACAGGCTCTGACCTTACTCAGGAATTACTAACCTCATCACACAGTGATTACACAAGACTGAGAAACCATCAGTAACATGGAGTACCATCACATCCTCACACACACATACACAGGCTCTGACCTAACTCAGGAATTACTAACCTCATCAAACACAGTGATTACACAAGACTGAGACACCATCAGTAACATGGAGTACCATCACAGCCTCACACACATTTACACAGGCTCTGACCTTACTCAGGAATTACTAAACTCTTCACACACAGTGATTACACAAGCCTGAGATACCATCAGTAACATGGAGTACCATCACAGCCTCACACACACTTACACAGGCTCTGACCTTACTCAGGATTTACTAACCTTATCATACACAGTGATCACACAAGACTAATATACCATCAGTAACATGGAGTACCATCACATCCTCACACACACTTACACAGCTCTGATCTTACTCAGGAATTACTAACCTCATCACACACAGTGACTACACAAGACTGAGATACCATCAGTAACATGGAGTACCATCACATCCTCACACACACATACACAGGCTCTGACCTTACTCAGGAATTACTAACCTCATCACACACAGTGACTACACAAGACTGAGATACCATCAGTAACATGGAGTACCATCACAGAATCACACACACTTACACAGGCTCTGATTTTACTCAGGAATTACTAACCTCATCACACGCAGTGATTACACAAGACTGAGAGACCATCAGTAACATGGAGTACCATCACAGCCTCATACACACTTACACAGGCTCTGACCTCACTCAGGAATTACTAACCTCATCACACACAGTGATTACACAAGACTGAGAGACCATCAGTAACATGGAGTACCATCACATCCTCACACACACTTACACAGGCTCTGACCTTACTCAGGAATTACTAACCTCATCACACACAGTGATTACACAAGACTGAGAGACCATCAGTAACATGGAGTACCATCATATCCTCACACACACTTACACAGGCTCTGACCTTACTCAGGAATAACTAACCTCATCACACGCAGTGATTACACAAGACTGAGAGACCATCAGTAACATGGAGTACCATCACAGCCTCACACACACTTACACAGGCTCTGACCTCACTCAGGAATTACTAACCTCATCACACACAGTGACTACACAAGACTAATACACCATCACTAACATGGAGTACCATCACTTCCTCACACACACTTACACAGGCTCTGACCTTACTCAGGAATTACTAACCTCATCACACACAGTGATTACACAAGACTGAGATACCATCAGTAACATGGAGTACCATCACATCCTCACACACACTAACACAGGCTCTGACCTTACTCAGGAGTTACTAACCTCATCACACAGTGACTACACCAGACTGAGAGACCATCAGTAACATGGAGTACCATCACATCCTCACACACAGTTACACAGGCTCTGACCTCACTCAGGAATTACTAACCTCATCACACACAGTGATTACACAAGACTGAGAGACCATCAGTAACATGGAGTACCATCACATCCTCACACACACTTACACAGGCTCTGACCTTACTCAGGAATTACTACCCTCATTACACACAGTGATTACACAAGACTGAGAGACCATCAGTAACATGGAGTACCATCACAGCCTCACACACACTTACACAGGCTCTGACCTCACTCAGGAATTACTAAACTCATCACACACAGTGACTACACAAGACTAACACACCATCAGTAACATGGAGTACCATCACTTCCTCACACACACTTACACAGGCTCTGATCTTACTCAGGAATTACTAACCTCATCACACACAGTGATTACACAAGACTGAGATACCATCAGTAACATGGAGTACCACCGCAGCCTCACACACACTTACACAGCTCTGACCTTACTCAGGAATTACTAACCTCATCACACACAGTGATTACGCAAGACTGAGAGACCATCAGTAACATGGAGTACCATTACAGCCTCACACACACTTACACAGCTCTGACCTTACTCAGGAAATACTAACCTCATCACACACAGTGATTACACAAGACTGAGATACCATCAGTAACATGGAGTACCATCACATCCTCACACACACTTACACAGGCTCTCATCTTACTCAGGATTTACTATCCTCATCACACACAGTAATTACACAAGACTGAGAGACCATCAGTAACATGGAGTACCATCACAGCCTCACACACACTTACACAGGCTCTGACCTTACTCAGGAATTACTAACCTCATCACACACAGTGATTACACAAGACTGAGATACCATCAGTAACATGGAGTACCATCATATCCTCACACACACTTACACAGGCTCTGACCTTACTCAGGAATTACTAACCTCATCACACGCAGTGATTACACAAGACTGAGAGACCATCAGTAACATGGAGTACCATCACATCCTCACACACACTTACACAGGCTCTGACCTTTCTCAGGAATTACTAACCTCATTACACACAGTGATTACACAAGACTGAGAAACCATCAGTAACATGGAGTACCAGTGCAGCCTCACACACACATACACAGGCTCTATCCTTACTCAGGAATTACTAACCTCATCACACGCAGTGATTACACAAGACTGAGACACCATCAGTAACATTGAGTACCATCACAGCCTCACACACACTTACACAGGCTCTGACCTTACTCAGGAATTACAAACCTCATCACACACAGTGATCACACAAGACTGAGAGACCATCAGTAACATGGAGTACCATCACATCCTCACACACACTTACACAGGCTCTGACCTTACTCAGGAATTACTAACCTCATCACACACAATGATTACACATGAATGAGAGACCATCAGTAACATGGAGTACCATCACAGCCTCACACACACTTACACAGGCTCTGACCTTACTCAGGAATTACTAACCTCATCACACACAGTGATTACACAAGACTGAGATACCATCAGTAACATGGAGTACCATCAAACCCTCACACACACTTACACAGCTCTGACCTTACTCAGGAATTACTAACCTCATCACACACAGTGATTACACAAAGACTGAGAGACCATCAGTAACATGGAGTACCAGGACAGCCTCACACACACTTAAACAGGCTCTGACCTTACTCAGGAATTACTAACCTCATCACACAGTGATTACACAAGACTGAGAAACCATCAGTAACATGGAGTACCATCACATCCTCACACACACATACACAGGCTCTGACCTTACTCAGGAATTACTAACCTCATCAAACACAGTGATTACACAAGACTGAGACACCATCAGTAACATGGAGTACCATCACAACCTCACACACACTTACACAGGCTCTGACCTTACTCAGGAATTACTAACCTCTTCACACACAGTGATTACACAAGCCTGAGATACCATCAGTAACATGCAGTACCATCACAGCCTCACACACACTTACACAGCTCTGATCTTACTCAGGAATTACTAACCTCATCACACACAGTGACTACACAAGACTGAGATACCATCAGTAACATGGACTACCATCACATCCTCACACACACTTACACAGGCTCTGACCTTACTCAGGAATTACTAACCTCATCACACGCAGTGATTATACAAGACTGAGAGACCATCAGTAACATGGAGTACCATCACATCCTCACACACAGTTACACAGCTCTGATTTTACTCAGGAATTACTAACCTCATCACACGCAGTGATTACACAAGACTGAGAGACCATCAGTAACATGGAGTACCATCACAGCCTCATACACACTTACACAGGCTCTGACCTCACTCAGGAATTACTAACCTCATCACACACAGTGATTACACAAGACTGAGAGACCATCAGTAACATGGAGTACCATCACATCCTCACACACACTTACACAGGCTCTGACCTTACTCAGGAATTACTAACCTCATCACACACAGTGATTACACAAGACTGAGAGACCATCAGTAACATGGAGTACCATCATATCCTCACACACACTTACACAGGCTCTGACCTTACTCAGGAATTACTAACCTCATCACACGCAGTGATTATACAAGACTGAGAGACCATCAGTAAAATGGAGTACCATCACAGCCTCACACACACTTACACAGGCTCTGACCTCACTCAGGAATTACTAACCTCATCACACACAGTGACTACACAAGACTAATACACCATCACTAACATGGAGTACCATCACTTCCTCACACACACTTACACAGGCTCTGACCTTACTCAGGAATTACTAACCTCATCACACACAGTGATTACACAAGACTGAGATACCATCAGTAACATGGAGTACCATCACATCCTCACACACACTAACACAGGCTCTGACCTTACTCAGGAGTTACTAACCTCATCACACAGTGACTACACCAGACTGAGAGACCATCAGTAACATGGAGTACCATCACATCCTCACACACAGTTACACAGGCTCTGACCTCACTCAGGAATTACTAACCTCATCACACACAGTGATTACACAAGACTGAGAGACCATCAGTAACATGGAGGACCATCACATCCTCACACACACTTACACAGGCTCTGACCTTACTCAGGAATTACTAACCTCATTACACACAGTGATTACACAAGACTGAGAGACCATCAGTAACATGGAGTACCATCACAGCCTCACACACACTTACACAGGCTCTGACCTCACTCAGGAATTACTAAACTCATCACACACAGTGACTACACAAGACTAACACACCATCAGTAACATGGAGTACCATCACTTCCTCACACACACTTACACAGGCTCTGATCTTACTCAGGAATTACTAACCTCATCACACACAGTGATTACACAAGACTGAGATACCATCAGTAACATGGAGTACCACAGCAGCCTCACACACACTTACACAGCTCTGACCTTACTCAGGAATTACTAACCTCATCACACACAGTGATTACGCAAGACTGAGAGACCATCAGTAACATGGAGTACCATTACAGCCTCACACACACTTACACAGCTCTGACCTTACTCAGGAATTACTAACCTCATCACACACAGTGATTACACAAGACTGAGATACCATCAGTAACATGGAGTACCAACACAGCCTCACACACACTTACACAGCTCTGACCTTACTCAGGAATTACTAACCTCATCACACACAGTGATTACACAAGACTAAGATACCATCAGTAACATGGAGTACCATCACAGCCTCACACACACTTACACAGGCTCTGACCTTACTCAGGAATTACTAACCTCATCACACACAGTGATTACACAAGACTGAGAACCATCAGTAACATGGAGTACCATCGCAGCCTCACACACACTTACACAGCTCTGACCTTACTCAGGAATTACTAACCTCATCACACAAAGTGATTACACAAGACTGAGACACCATCAGTAACATGGAGTACCATCACAGCCTCACACACACTTACACAGCTCTGACCTTTCTCAGGAATTACTAACCTCATCACACACAGTGACTACACAAGACTGAGACACCATCAGTAACATGGAGTACCATCACATCCTCACACACAGTTACACAGCTCTGACCTTACTCAGGAATTACTAACCTCATCACACACAGTGATTACACAAGACTGAGAACCATCAGTAACATGGAGTACCATCACATCCTCACACACACTTACACAGGCTCTCATCTTACTCAGGATTTACTATCCTCATCACACACAGTGATTACACAAGACTGAGAGACCATCAGTAACATGGAGTACCATCACAGCCTCACACACACTTACACAGGCTGTAACCTTACTCAGGAATTACTAACCTCATCACACGTAGTGACTACACAAGACTGAGAACCATCAGTAACATGGAGTACCATCACATCCTCACACACTTACACAGGCTCTGACCTTACTCAGGAATTACTAACCTCATCACACACAGTGATTACACAAGACTGAGAGACCATCAGTAACATGGAGTACCATCACAGCCTCACACACACTTACACAGGCTGTGACCTTACTCAGGAATTACTAACCTCATCACACGTAGTGACTACACAAGACTGAGAACCATCAGTAACATGGAGTACCATCACATTCTCTCACACATACACAGGCTCTGACCTTACTCAGGAATTACTAACCTCATCACACACAGTGACTACACAAGACTGAGAAACCATCAGTAACATGGAGTACCATCACAGCCTCACACACACTTACACAGTTCTGACCTTACTCAGGAATTACTAACCTCATCACACACAGTGATTACACAAGACTGAGAACCATCAGTAACATGGAGTACCATCACATCCTCATACACACTTACACAGGCTCTGACCTTACTCAGGAATTACTAACCTCATCACACACAGTGATTACACAAGACTGAGGCACCATCAGTAACATGGAGTACCATCACAGCCTCACACACACTTACACAGGCTCTGATCTTACTCAGGAAATACTAACCTCATCACACACAGTGATTACACAAGACTGAGATCCCATCAGTAACATGGAGAACCATCACAGCCTCACACACACTTTTACAGGCTCTGACCTTACTCAGGAATTACTAACCTCATCACACAGTGATTACACAAGACTGAGAAACCATCAGTAACATGGAGTACCATCACAGCCTCACACACACTTACACAGGCTCTGACCTTACTCAGGAATTACTAACCTCATCACACACAGTGATTACACAAGACTGAGAGACCATCAGTAACATGGAGTACCATCACAGCCTCACACATACTTACACAGGCTGTGACCTTACTCAGGAATTACTAACCTCATCACACGTAGTGACTACACAAGACTGAGAACCATCAGTAACATGGAGTACCATCACAGCCTCACACACACTTACACAGTTCTGACCTTACTCAGGAATTACTAACCTCATCACACACAGTGATTACACAAGACTGAGAACCATCAGTAACATGGAGTACCATCACATCCTCATACACACTTACACAGGCTCTGACCTTACTCAGGAATTACTAACCTCTTCACACACAGTGATTACACAAGCCTGAGAAACCATCAGTAACATGGAGTACCATCACAGCCTCACACACACTTACACAGGCTCTGACCTTACTCAGGATTTACTAACCTTATCATACACAGTGATCACACAAGACTAATATACCATCAGTAACATGGAGTACCATCACATCCTCACACACACTTACACAGCTCTGATCTTACTCAGGAATTACTAACCTCATCACACACAGTGACTACACAAGACTGAGATACCATCAGTAACATGGAGTACCATCACATCCTCACACACACATACACAGGCTCTGACCTTACTCAGGAATTACTAACCTCATCACACACAGTGACTACACAAGACTGAGATACCATCAGTAACATGGAGTACCATCACAGAATCGCACACACTTACACAGGCTCTGATTTTACTCAGGAATTACTAACCTCATCACACGCAGTGATTACACAAGACTGAGAGACCATCAGTAACATGGAGTACCATCACAGCCTCATACACACTTACACAGGCTCTGACCTCACTCAGGAATTACTAACCTCATCACACACAGTGATTACACAAGACTGAGAGACCATCAGTAACATGGAGTACCATCACATCCTCACACACACTTACACAGGCTCTGACCTTACTCAGGAATTACTAACCTCATCACACACAGTGATTACACAAGACTGAGAGACCATCAGTAACATGGAGTACCATCATATCCTCACACACACTTACACAGGCTCTGACCTTACTCAGGAATAACTAACCTCATCACACGCAGTGATTACACAAGACTGAGAGACCATCAGTAACATGGAGTACCATCACAGCCTCACACACACTTACACAGGCTCTGACCTCACTCAGGAATTACTAACCTCATCACACACAGTGACTACACAAGACTAATACACCATCACTAACATGGAGTACCATCACTTCCTCACACACACTTACACAGGCTCTGACCTTACTCAGGAATTACTAACCTCATCACACACAGTGATTACACAAGACTGAGATACCATCAGTAACATGGAGTACCATCACATCCTCACACACACTAACACAGGCTCTGACCTTACTCAGGAGTTACTAACCTCATCACACAGTGACTACACCAGACTGAGAGACCATCAGTAACATGGAGTACCATCACATCCTCACACACAGTTACACAGGCTCTGACCTCACTCAGGAATTACTAACCTCATCACACACAGTGATTACACAAGACTGAGAGACCATCAGTAACATGGAGTACCATCACATCCTCACACACACTTACACAGGCTCTGACCTTACTCAGGAATTACTAACCTCATTACACACAGTGATTACACAAGACTGAGAGACCATCAGTAACATGGAGTACCATCACAGCCTCACACACACTTACACAGGCTCTGACCTCACTCAGGAATTACTAAACTCATCACACACAGTGACTACACAAGACTAACACACCATCAGTAACATGGAGTACCATCACTTCCTCACACACACTTACACAGGCTCTGATCTTACTCAGGAATTACTAACCTCATCACACACAGTGATTACACAAGACTGAGATACCATCAGTAACATGGAGTACCACCGCAGCCTCACACACACTTACACAGCTCTGACCTTACTCAGGAATTACTAACCTCATCACACACAGTGATTACGCAAGACTGAGAGACCATCAGTAACATGGAGTACCATTACAGCCTCACACACACTTACACAGCTCTGACCTTACTCAGGAAATACTAACCTCATCACACACAGTGATTACACAAGACTGAGATACCATCAGTAACATGGAGTACCATCACATCCTCACACACACTTACACAGGCTCTCATCTTACTCAGGATTTACTATCCTCATCACACACAGTAATTACACAAGACTGAGAGACCATCAGTAACATGGAGTACCATCACAGCCTCACACACACTTACACAGGCTCTGACCTTACTCAGGAATTACTAACCTCATCACACACAGTGATTACTCAAGACTGAGAGACCATCAGTAACATGGAGTACCATCATATCCTCACACACACTTACACAGGCTCTGACCTTACTCAGGAATTACTAACCTCATCACACGCAGTGATTACACAAGACTGAGAGACCATCAGTAACATGGAGTACCATCACATCCTCACACACACTTACACAGGCTCTGACCTTACTCAGGAATTACTAACCTCATTACACACAGTGATTACACAAGACTGAGAAACCATCAGTAACATGGAGTACCAGTGCAGCCTCACACACACATACACAGGCTCTATCCTTACTCAGGAATTACTAACCTCATCACATGCAGTGATTACACAAGACTGAGACATCATCAGTAACATTGAGTACCATCACAGCCTCACACACACTTACACAGGCTCTGACCTTACTCAGGAATTACAAACCTCATCACACACAGTGATCACACAAGACTGAGAGACCATCAGTAACATGGAGTACCATCACATCCTCACACAAACTTACACAGGCTCTGACCGTACTCAGGAATTACTAACCTCATCACACACAGTGATTACACATGAATGAGAGACCATCAGTAACATGGAGTACCATCACAGCCTCACACACACTTACACAGGCTCTGACCTTACTCAGGAATTACTAACCTCATCACACACAGTGATTACACAAGACTGAGATACCATCAGTAACATGGAGTACCATCAAACCCTCACACACACTTACACAGCTCTGACCTTACTCAGGAATTACTAACCTCATCACACACAGTGATTACACAAAGACTGAGAGACCATCAGTAACATGGAGTACCATGACAGCCTCACACACACTTACACAGGCTCTGACCTTACTCAGGAATTACTAACCTCATCACACAGTGATTACACAAGACTGAGAAACCATCAGTAACATGGAGTACCATCACATCCTCACACACACATACACAGGCTCTGACCTTACTCAGGAATTACTAACCTCATCAAACACAGTGATTACACAAGACTGAGACACCATCAGTAACATGGAGTACCATCACAACCTCACACACACTTACACAGGCTCTGACCTTACTCAGGAATTACTAACCTCTACACACACAGTGATTACACAAGCCTGAGATACCATCAGTAACATGGAGTACCATCACAGCCTCACACAGACTTACACAGGCTCTGACCTTACTCAGGATTTACTAACCTCATCATACACAGTGATCACACAAGACTAATATACCATCAGTAACATGGAGTACCATCACATCCTCACACACACTTACACAGCTCTGATCTTACTCAGGAATTACTAACCTCATCACACACAGTGACTACACAAGACTGAGATACCATCAGTAACATGGACTACCATCACATCCTCACACACACTTACACAGGCTCTGACCTTACTCAGGAATTACTAACCTCATCACACACAGTGACTACACAAGACTGAGATACCATCAGAAACATGGAGTACCATCACAGAATCACACACACTTACACAGGCTCTGATTTTACTCAGGAATTACTAACCTCATCACACGCAGTGATTACACAAGACTGAGAGACCATCAGTAACATGGAGTACCATCATATCCTCACACACACTTACACAAGTTCTGACCTTACTCAGGAATTACTAACCTCATCACACGCAGTGATTACACAAGACTGAGAGACCATCAGTAACATGGAGTACCATCACAGCCTCATACACACTTACACAGGCTCTGACCTCACTTAGGAATTACTAACCTCATCACACACAGTGATTACACAAGACTGAGAGACCATCAGTAACATGGAGTACCATCACATCCTCACACACACTTACACAGGCTCTGACCTTATTCAGGAATTACTAACCTCATCACACACAGTGATTACACAAGACTGAGAGACCATCAGTAACATGGAGTACCATCATATCCTCACACACACTTACACAGGCTCTGACCTTACTCAGGAATTACTAACCTCATCACACGCAGTGATTACACAAGACTGAGAGACCATCAGTAAAATGGAGTACCATCACAGCCTCACACACACTTACACAGGCTCTGACCTCACTCAGGAATTACTAACCTCATCACACACAGTGACTACACAAGACTAATACACCATCACTAACATGGAGTACCATCACTTCCTCACACACACTTACACAGGCTCTGACCTTACTCAGGAATTACTAACCTCATCACACACAGTGATTACACAAGACTGAGATACCATCAGTAACATGGAGTACCATCACATCCTCACACACACTAACACAGGCTCTGACCTTACTCAGGAGTTACTAACCTCATCACACAGTGACTACACCAGACTGAGAGACCATCAGTAACATGGAGTACCATCACATCCTCACACACAGTTACACAGGCTCTGACCTCACTCAGGAATTACTAACCTCATAACACACAGTGATTACACAAGACTGAGAGACCATCAGTAACATGGAGTACCATCACATCCTCACACACACTTACACAGGCTCTGACCTTACTCAGGAATTACTAACCTCATTACACACAGTGATTACACAAGACTGAGAGACCATCAGTAACATGGAGTACCATCACAGCCTCACACACACTTACACAGGCTCTGACCTCACTCAGGAATTACTAAACTCATCACACACAGTGACTACACAAGACTAACACACCATCAGTAACATGGAGTACCATCACTTCCTCACACACACTTACACAGGCTCTGATCTTACTCAGGAATTACTAACCTCATCACACACAGTGATTACACAAGACTGAGATACCATCAGTAACATGGAGTACCACCGCAGCCTCACACACACTTACACAGCTCTGACCTTACTCAGGAATTACTAACCTCATCACACACAGTGATTACGCAAGACTGAGAGACCATCAGTAACATGGAGTACCATTACAGCCTCACACACACTTACACAGCTCTGACCTTACTCAGGAATTACTAACCTCATCACACACAGTGATTACACAAGACTGAGATACCATCAGTAACATGGAGTACCAACACAGCCTCACACACACTTACACAGCTCTGACCTTACTCAGGAATTACTAACCTCATCACACACAGTGATTACACAAGACTAAGATACCATCAGTAACATGGAGTACCATCACAGCCTCACACACACTTACACAGGCTCTGACCTTACTCAGGAATTACTAACCTCATCACACACAGTGATTACACAAGACTGAGAACCATCAGTAACATGGAGTACCATCGCAGCCTCACACACACTTACACAGCTCTGACCTTACTCAGGAATTACTAACCTCATCACACAAAGTGATTACACAAGACTGAGACACCATCAGTAACATGGAGTACCATCACAGCCTCACACACACTTACACAGCTCTGACCTTTCTCAGGAATTACTAACCTCATCACACACAGTGACTACACAAGACTGAGACACCATCAGTAACATGGAGTACCATCACATCCTCACACACAGTTACACAGCTCTGACCTTACTCAGGAATTACTAACCTCATCACACACAGTGATTACACAAGACTGAGAACCATCAGTAACATGGAGTACCATCACATCCTCACACACACTTACACAGGCTCTCATCTTACTCAGGATTTACTATCCTCATCACACACAGTGATTACACAAGACTGAGAGACCATCAGTAACATGGAGTACCATCACAGCCTCACACACACTTACACAGGCTGTAACCTTACTCAGGAATTACTAACCTCATCACACGTAGTGACTACACAAGACTGAGAACCATCAGTAACATGGAGTACCATCACATCCTCACACACTTACACAGGCTCTGACCTTACTCAGGAATTACTAACCTCATCACACACAGTGATTACACAAGACTGAGAGACCATCAGTAACATGGAGTACCATCACAGCCTCACACACACTTACACAGGCTGTGACCTTACTCAGGAATTACTAACCTCATCACACGTAGTGACTACACAAGACTGAGAACCATCAGTAACATGGAGTACCATCACATTCTCTCACACATACACAGGCTCTGACATTACTCAGGAATTACTAACCTCATCACACACAGTGACTACACAAGACTGAGAAACCATCAGTAACATGGAGTACCATCACAGCCTCACACACACTTACACAGTTCTGACCTTACTCAGGAATTACTAACCTCATCACACACAGTGATTACACAAGACTGAGAACCATCAGTAACATGGAGTACCATCACATCCTCATACACACTTACACAGGCTCTGACCTTACTCAGGAATTACTAACCTCATCACACACAGTGATTACACAAGACTGAGGCACCATCAGTAACATGGAGTACCATCACAGCGTCACACACACTTACACAGGCTCTGATCTTACTCAGGAAATACTAACCTCATCACACACAGTGATTACACAAGACTGAGATCCCATCAGTAACATGGAGAACCATCACAGCCTCACACACACTTTTACAGGCTCTGACCTTACTCAGGAATTACTAACCTCATCACACAGTGATCACACAAGACTGAGAAACCATCAGTAACATGGAGTACCATCACAGCCTCACACACACTTACACAGGCTCTGACCTTACTCAGGAATTACTAACCTCATCACACGCAGTAATTACACAAGACTGAGACAAAATCAGTAACATGGAGTACCATCACATCCTCACACACACTTACACAGGCTCTGACCTTAGTCAGGAATCTCTAACCTCATCACACACAGTGACTACACAAGACTGAGATACCATCAGTAACATGGAGTACCATCACATCCTCACACACACTTACACAGGCTCTGACCTTACTCAGGAATTACTAACCTCATCACACACAGTGATTACACAAGACCGAGACACCATCAGTAACATGGAGTACCGATACATCCTCACACACACTTACACAGGCTCTGACCTTACTCAGGAATTACTAACCTCATCACACACAGTGATTACACAAGACTGAGATACCATCAGTAACATGGAGTACCATCACATCCTCACACACACTTACACAGGCTCTGACCTTACTCAGGAATTATTAACCTCATCACACACAGTGATTACACAAGACTGAGATACCATCAGTAACATGGAGTACCATAACATCCTCACACACACTTACACAGGCTCTGACTTTACTCAGGAATTACTAACCTCATCACACACAGTGATTACACAAGACTGAGATACCATCAGTAACATGGAGTACCATCACATCCTCATACACACTTACACAGGCTCTGACCTTACTCAGGAATTACTAACCTCATCACACACAGTGATTACACAAGACTGAGGCACCATCAGTAACATGGAGTACCATCACAGCCTCACACACACTTACACAGGCTCTGACCTTACTCAGGAAATACTAACCTCATCACACACAGTGATTACACAAGACTGAGATCCCATCAGTAACATGGAGAACCATCACAGCCTCACACACACTTTTACAGGCTCTGACCTTACTCAGGAATTACTAACCTCATCACACAGTGATTACACAAGACTGAGAAACCATCAGTAACATGGAGTACCATCACAGCCTCACACACACTTACACAGGCTCTGACCTTACTCAGGAATTACTAACCTCATCACACGCAGTAATTACACAAGACTGAGACACCATCAGTAACATGGAGTACCATCACATCCTCACACACACTTACACAGGCTCTGACCTTAGTCAGGAATCTCTAACCTCATCACACATAGTGACTACACAAGACTGAGATACCATCAGTAACATGGAGTACCATCACATCCTCACACACACTTACACAGGCTCTGACCTTACTCAGGAATTACTAACCTCATCACACACAGTGATTACACAAGACCGAGACACCATCAGTAACATGGAGTACCATTACATCCTCACACACACTTACACAGGCTCTGACCTTACTCAGGAATTACTAACCTCATCACACACAGTGATTACACAAGACTGAGATACCATCAGTAACATGGAGTACCATCACATCCTCACACACACTTACACAGGCTCTGACCTTACTCAGGAATTACTAGCCTCATCACACACAGTGATTACACAAGACTGAAACACCATCAGTAACATGGAGTACCATCACAGCATCACACACACTTACACAGGCTCTGACCTTACTCAGGAATTACTAACCTCATCACACACAGTGTCTACACAAGACTGAGACACCATAAGTAACATGGAGTACCATCACATCCTCACACACAGTTACACAGCTCTGACCTTTCTCAGGAATTACTAACCTCATCACACGCAGTGATTACACAAGACTGAGAACCATCAGTAACATGGAGTACCATCACATCCTCACACACACTTACACAGGCTCTCATCTTACTCAGGAATTACTAACCTCATCACACACAGTGATTACACAAGACTGAGATACCATCAGTAACATGGAGTACCATAACATCATCACACACACTTACACAGGCTCTGACTTTACTCAGGAATTACTAACCTCATCACACACAGTGATTACACAAGACTGAGATACCATCAGTAACATGGAGTACCATCACAGCATCACACACACTTACACAGGCTCTGACCTTACTCAGGAATTACTAACCTCATCACACACAGTGATTACACAAGACTGAGAGACCATCTGTAACATGGAGTACCATCACAGCCTCACACATACTTACACAGGCTGTGACCTTACTCAGGAATTACTAACCTCATCACACGTAGTGACTACACAAGACTGAGAACCATCAGTAACATGGAGTACCATCACAGCCTCACACACACTTACACAGTTCTGACCTTACTCAGGAATTACTAACCTCATCACACACAGTGATTACACAAGACTGAGAACCATCAGTAACATGGAGTACCATCACATCCTCATACACACTTACACAGGCTCTGACCTTACTCAGGAATTACTAACCTCATCACACACAGTGATTACACAAGACTGAGACACCATCAGTAACATGGAGTACCATCACATCCTCACACACACTTACACAGGCTCTGAGCATACTCTGGAATTACTAACCTCATCACACGCAGTGATTACACAAGACTGAGATACCATCAGTAACATGGAGTACCATTACATCCTCACACACACTTACACAGCTCTGACCTTAGTCAGGAATCTCTAACCTCATCACACACAGTGACTACACAAGACTGAGATACCATCAGTAACATGGAGTACCATCACATCCTCACACACACTTACAAAGGCTTTGACCTTACTCAGGAATTACTAACCTCATCACACACAGTGATTACACAAGACTGAGATACCATCAGTAACATGGAGTACCATCACATCCTCATACACACTTACACAGGCTCTGACCTTACTCAGGAATTACTAACCTCATCACACACAGTGATTACACAAGACTGAGGCACCATCAGTAACATGGAGTACCATCACAGCCTCACACACACTTACACAGGCTCTGACCTTACTCAGGAAATACTAACCTCATCACACACAGTGATTACACAAGACTGAGATCCCATCAGTAACATGGAGAACCATCACAGCCTCACACACACTTTTACAGGCTCTGACCTTACTCAGGAATTACTAACCTCATCACACAGTGATTACACAAGACTGAGAAACCATCAGTAACATGGAGTACCATCACAGCCTCACACACACTTACACAGGCTCTGACCTTACTCAGGAATTACTAACCTCATCACACGCAGTAATTACACAAGACTGAGACACCATCAGTAACATGGAGTACCATCACATCCTCACACACACTTACACAGGCTCTGACCTTAGTCAGGAATCTCTAACCTCATCACACACAGTGACTACACAAGACTGAGATACCATCAGTAACATGGAGTACCATCACATCCTCACACACACTTACACAGGCTCTGACCTTACTCAGGAATTACTAACCTCATCACACACAGTGATTACACAAGACCGAGACACCATCAGTAACATGGAGTACCATTACATCCTCACACACACTTACACAGGCTCTGACCTTACTCAGGAATTACTAACCTCATCACACACAGTGATTACACAAGACTGAGATACCATCAGTAACATGGAGTACCATCACATCCTCACACACACTTACACAGGCTCTGACCTTACTCAGGAATTACTAGCCTCATCACACACAGTGATTACACAAGACTGAAACACCATCAGTAACATGGAGTACCATCACAGCATCACACACACTTACACAGGCTCTGACCTTACTCAGGAATTACTAACCTCATCACACACAGTGTCTACACAAGACTGAGACACCATCAGTAACATGGAGTACCATCACATCCTCACACACAGTTACACAGCTCTGACCTTTCTCAGGAATTACTAACCTCATCACACGCAGTGATTACACAAGACTGAGAACCATCAGTAACATGGAGTACCATCACATCCTCACACACACTTACACAGGCTCTCATCTTACTCAGGAATTACTAACCTCATCACACACAGTGATTACACAAGACTGAGATACCATCAGTAACATGGAGTACCATAACATCATCACACACACTTACACAGGCTCTGACTTTACTCAGGAATTACTAACCTCATCACACACAGTGATTACACAAGACTGAGATACCATCAGTAACATGGAGTACCATCACAGCATCACACACACTTACACAGGCTCTGACCTTACTCAGGAATTACTAACCTCATCACACACAGTGATTACACAAGACTGAGAGACCATCTGTAACATGGAGTACCATCACAGCCTCACACATACTTACACAGGCTGTGACCTTACTCAGGAATTACTAACCTCATCACACGTAGTGACTACACAAGACTGAGAACCATCAGTAACATGGAGTACCATCACAGCCTCACACACACTTACACAGTTCTGACCTTACTCAGGAATTACTAACCT
This sequence comes from Taudactylus pleione, assembly GCA_031769625.1. Lineage (NCBI taxonomy): Eukaryota > Metazoa > Chordata > Amphibia > Anura > Myobatrachidae > Taudactylus > Taudactylus pleione. The sequence continues at coordinate 1,211,066 of JAUIMM010000046.1, read as the reverse complement.
CATCACACACAGTGATTACACAAGACTGAGAACCATCAGTAACATGGAGTACCATCACATCCTCATACACACTTACACAGGCTCTGACCTTACTCAGGAATTACTAACCTCATCACACACAGTGATTACACAAGACTGAGACACCATCAGTAACATGGAGTACCATCACATCCTCACACACACTTACACAGGCTCTGAGCATACTCTGGAATTACTAACCTCATCACACGCAGTGATTACACAAGACTGAGATACCATCAGTAACATGGAGTACCATTACATCCTCACACACACTTACACAGCTCTGACCTTAGTCAGGAATCTCTAACCTCATCACACACAGTGACTACACAAGACTGAGATACCATCAGTAACATGGAGTACCATCACATCCTCACACACACTTACAAAGGCTTTGACCTTACTCAGGAATTACTAACCTCATCACACACAGTGATTACACAAGACCGAGACACCATCAGTAACATGGAGTACCATCACATCCTCACACACACTTACACAGGCTCTGACCTTACTCAGGAATTACTAACTTCTTCACACACAGTGATTACACAAGACTGAGACACCATCAGTAACATGGAGTACCATTACATCCTCACACACACTTACACAGCTCTGACCTTACTCAGGAATTACTAACCTCATCACACACAGTGATTACACAAGACTGAGATACCATCAGTAACATGGAGTTCCATCACATCCTCACACACACTTACACAGGCTCTGACCTTACTCAGGAAATACTAACCTCATCACACACAGTGATTACACAAGACTGAGATCCCATCAGTAACATGGAGAACCATCACAGCCTCACACACACTTTTACAGGCTCTGACCTTACTCAGGAATTACTAACCTCATCACACAGTGATTACACAAGACTGAGAAACCATCAGTAACATGGAGTACCATCACAGCCTCACACACACTTACACAGGCTCTGATCTTACTCAGGAATTACTAACCTCATCACACGCAGTAATTACACAAGACTGAGACACCATCAGTAACATGGAGTACCATCACATCCTCACACACACTTACACAGGCTCTGACCTTAGTCAGGAATCTCTAACCTCATCCCACACAGTGACTACACAAGACTGAGATACCATCAGTAACATGGAGTACCATCACATCCTCACACACACTTACACAGGCTCTGACCTTACTCAGGAATTACTAACCTCATCACACACAGTGATTACACAAGACCGAGACACCATCAGTAACATGGAGTACCATTACATCCTCACACACACTTACACAGGCTCTGACCTTACTCAGGAATTACTAACCTCATCACACACAGTGATTACACAAGACTGAGATACCATCAGTAACATGGAGTACCATCACATCCTCACACACACTTACACAGGCTCTGACCTTACTCAGGAATTATTAACCTCATCACACACAGTGATTACACAAGACTGAGATACCATCAGTAACATGGAGTACCATCACAGCATCACACACACTTACACAGGCTCTGACCTTACTCAGGAATTACTAACCTCATCACACACAGTGATTACACAAGACTGAGAGACCATCTGTAACATGGAGTACCATCACAGCCTCACACATACTTACACAGGCTGTGACCTTACTCAGGAATTACTAACCTCATCACACGTAGTGACTACACAAGACTGAGAACCATCAGTAACATGGAGTACTATCACATCCTCTCACACTTACTCAGGCTCTGACCTTACTCAGGAATTACTAACCTCATCACACACAGTGACTACACAAGACTGAGAAACCATCAGTAACATGGAGTACCATCACATCCTCATTCACACTTACACAGGCTCTGACCTTACTCAGGAATTACTAACCTCATCACACACAGTGATTACACAAGACTGAGACACCATCAGTAACATGGAGTACCATCACATCCTCACACACACTTACACAGGCTCTGAGCATACTCTGGAATTACTAACCTCATCACACGCAGTGATTACACAAGACTGAGATACCATCAGTAACATGGAGTACCATCACATCCTCACACACACTTACACAGGCTCTGACCTTACTCAGGAATTACTAACCTCATCACACACAGTGATTACACAAGACCGAGACACCATCAGTAACATGGAGTACCATCACATCCTCACACACACTTACACAGGCTCTGACCTTACTCAGGAATTACTAACTTCTTCACACACAGTGATTACACAAGACTGAGACACCATCAGTAACATGGAGTACCATTACATCCTCACACACACTTACACAGGCTCTGACCTTACTCAGGAATTACTAACCTCATCACACACAGTGATTACACAAGACTGAGATACCATCAGTAACATGGAGTACCATCACATCCTCACACACACTTACACAGGCTCTGACCTTACTCAGGAATTACTAACCTCATCACACACAGTGATTACACAAGACTGAGACACCATCAGTAACATGGAGTACCATTACATCCTCACACACACTTACACAGGCTCTGACCTTACTCAGGAATTACTAACCTCATCACACACAGTGATTACACAAGACTGAGATACCATCAGTAACATGGAGTACCATCACATCCTCACACACACTTACACAGGCTCTGACCTTACTCTGGAATTATTAACCTCATCACACACAGTGATTACACAAGACTGAGATACCATCAGTAACATGGAGTACCATCACAGCATCACACACACTTACACAGGCTCTGACCTTAGGCCCTCATTCAGAGCCGGACGCTATTTGCGGTCGTTCGTTTAAAAACAAGGGGTGGCTATTTAAATGATCCGTACGCACATTGCAGTGTGTTCACACCTCTAAGTCTGAACGAACGAGCAAAACATACGCTCGTTTATTTGTTAAAAACGCCCCCTGGCCGCACGCATCCTACGTCATGTCCGCTATTTATTAGATTAATCGAGTACATCGACCAGCGTATGAACTGCTCGCTATTCTTGTGGTTGGTGTTTGCTACCACAAATTTGCGTGCAGTTCTGGCTATAAAATAACCCAGTGACGTGGTCAATGACGCTGCTGTTTTAAATATACACACCCATAAAACGCCCGTTTTGACCTTTAAGCACGCCTGCGTTCGGATCTCCACTCCCCATTTTCAAGCACCTTCCCCTGTTACCACCCACATACGCCTCATTCTGTCACTCAAAATAGCAGGCCCTCGCTATATAGCGTACAAAGGATTTTCGGCCGCACTGACTGGTTCGCGCATGCGTACTAAAAAGCGTACGCATGCGCAGATGTGCAAACATCGCTCGGAACGAGCGTACTGCCGCTAACGAGCGGCTCTGAATGAGGGCCTTAGTCAGGAATCTCTAACCTCATCACACACAGTGACTACACAAGACTGAGATACCATCAGTAACATGGAGAACCATCACATCCTCACACACACTTACACAGGCTCTGACCTTACTCAGGAATTACTAACCTCATCACACACAGTGATTACACAAGACTGAGATACCATCAGTAACATGGATACCTGTTGTGGTCCCACCTTCATACATACGAGGGATACTTAATATTTGAGGTAAACCCCACGGGTGTTTTCAGGAATTATTCCTCAAATACACTGATAAATGGGCCCCATGGAGATACAGGATTGGGGGTAGAGCCCACCAATCACGCTCTGCCCTCTCAGCCAGTGGAGACTGGGGTCGGGGTTTCTCCTTCCCTGTACACGCGAGTCACATGACTAAATGCTGCCGCCTCATGAACGTTCTGACACGCACTCACACATTACATTCACTCACCTACAGCACAGGGGCCCAGACACCCACAAGCACAACTATATATATACTGTATCTATATTGTATGTGTGTGTATATATACTGTATCTATATTGTATGTGTGTGTATATATACAGTATCTATTTTGTATGTGTGTATATATACAGTATCTGTATTGTATGTGTGTGTATATATACTGTATCTATATTGTATGTGTATATATATACAGTATCTATATTGTATGTGTGTATATATACTGTATCTATATTGTATGTTTGTGTGTATATATACAGTATCTATATTCTATGTGTGTATATATACTGTATCTATATTGTATGTATGTGTATATATACTGTATCTATATTGTATGTGTGTATATATACAGTATCTATATTGTATGTGTGTGTATTATATACTGTATCTATATTGTATGTGTGTATATATACAGTATCTATATTGTATGTGTGTGTATATATACAGTATCTATATTGTATGTGTGTGTATTATATACTGTATCTATATTGTATGTGTGTATATATACAGTATCTATATTGTATGTGTGTGTATATATACAGTATCTATATTGTATGTGTGTATATATACAGTATCTATATTGTATGTGTGTATATATACAGTATCTATATTGTATGTGTGTGTATATATACTGTATCTATATTGTATGTGTGTATATATACAGTATCTATATTGTATGTGTGTATATATACTGTATCTATATTGTATGTGTGTGTGTATATATACAGTATCTATATTGTATGTGTGTATATATACAGTATCTATATTGTATGTGTGTGTATATATACTGTATCTATATTGTATGTGTGTGTATATATACTGTATCTATATTGTATGTGTGTGTATATATACAGTATCTATATTGTATGTGTGTATATATACTGTATCTATATTGTATGTGTGTGTATATATACAGTATCTATATTGTATGTGTGTGTATTATATACTGTATCTATATTGTATGTGTGTATATATACAGTATCTATATTGTATGTGTGTGTATATATACAGTATCTATATTGTATGTGTGTATATATACAGTATCTATATTGTATGTGTGTGTATATATACAGTATCTATATTGTATGTGTGTATATATACAGTATCTATATTGTATGTGTGTGTATATATACTGTATCTATATTGTATGTGTGTGTATATATACAGTATCTATATTGTATGTGTGTATATATACAGTATCTATATTGTATGTGTGTGTATATATACATTATCTATATTGTATGTGTGTGTATATATACAGTATCTATATTGTATGTGTGTATATATACAGTATCTATATTGTATGTGTGTGTATATATACAGTATCTATATTGTATGTGTGTGTATATATACATTATCTATATTGTATGTGTGTGTATATATACAGTATCTATATTGTATGTGTGTATATATACAGTATCTATATTGTATGTGTGTGTATATATACATAGTTATATTTAGAAATATATAGATAGAATCCATGTAACTAGAGGAGGATTGTGCCCGCGGTCTCCTATATGCAGTGGGTACCGGAGGTCTCTATGCTGGGTGATGGAGCACCATGAGGCACTTAGTGAAGGACATGATGAGATAACAGGGGAGCTGGGAGTGGGGGTATCACCCTTTCATCCCTCTGCATTTGGAGCTGATACATTTAGATGTGATGTCACCTGATCCTCCCATTACACTGCACACAGGTTCCCAGCCCCCTGCGAGACAGACACCTGGCAGATAACGTTCTTTAATCTGCTCCTTAATGCACCTACGCCATAGCAACGGCTGCCAGGATCATCGAATCCAACTCCCACCTCATACCAGCCTGTGATTGTCTTAGTACAGGGAGCGGTGCCCTGACGTGCTATTACCTGGCATCCCTCTCACTTGGTACCATGGTAACCTGCGGCTTATATCAAATAGGAAGAGGAAAGAAAAAAAGTGTGATATTATTCAGGTGGTGCTGTATAACCACGCGTGCTATACACAGGGTAATACCACGCACGCTATACACAGGGTAATACCACGCACGCTATGCACAGTGTACTACCACGCACGTTATACACAGGGTAATACCATGCACTCTATACACAGGGTAATACCACGCACGCTATACAAAGGGTAATACCACGCACTCTATACACAGGGTAAAATCACGCGCGGTATACACAGGGTAATACCACGCATGCTATACAAGGGGTAATACCACGCACGCTATAAAGAGGGAAATACCACGCACGCTATACAAAGGGTAATACCACGAACGCTATACAGAGGGTAATACCACGCAAGTTATACAAAGGGTAATACCACGCACGTTATACAAAGGGTATTACCACGCACGTTATACAAAGGGTATTACCACGCACGCTTTATAAAGGGTAATACCACGCACGCTATACAAAGGGTAATACCACGAACGCTATACAGAGGGTAATACCACGCAAGTTATACAAAGGGTAATACCACGCACGTTATACAAAGGGTATTACCACGCATGTTATACAAAGGGTATTACCACGCACGCTTTATAAAGGGTAATACCACGCACGCTATACAAAGGGTAATACCACGCACGCTATACAGAGGGTAACACCACGCACGCTGTACAAAGGGTAATACCATGCACGCTATACAAAGGGTAATGCCACGCACGTTATACAGAGGGTAATACTACGCACGCTATACAGAGGGTAATACTACGCACGCTATACAGAGGGTAATACCACGCACACTATACAAAGGGTAATGCCACGCACGCTATACAAAGGCTGATGCCAGGCACGCTATACATAGGGTATATTGATGGAGGGTAATACCACACACGCTATACAAAGGGTATATTGCTGGAGGGAAATACCACGCACACTATACAAAGGGTATATTACTGGAGGGAAATACCACGCACGCTATACAAAGGGTATATTACTGGAGGGAAATACCATGCACGCTATACAAAGGGTATATAACTGGAGGGAAATACCACGCACGCTATACAAAGGGTATATTGCTGGAGGGAAATACCACGCACGCTATACAAAGGGTATATTACTGGAGGGAAATACCACGCACGCTATACAAAGGGTATATTGCTGGAGGGTAATACCATGCACGCTATACAAAGGGTATAATACTGGAGTGTAATACCACGCATGCTATACAAAGGGTATAATGCTGGAGGGAAATACCACGCACATGCTATACAAAGGGTATATTACTGGAGGGAAATACCATGCATGCTATACAAAGGGTATATTGCTGGAGGGTAACACCACGCACGCTATACAAAGGGTATATTGCTGGAGGGAAATACCACGCATGCTATACAAAGGGTATATTGCTGGAGGGAAATACCATGCACGCTATACAAAGGGTATATTGCTGGAGGGTAATACCACGCACGCTATACAAAGGGTATATTGCTGGAGGGTAATACCACGCACGCTATACAAAGGGTATATTGCTGGAGGGTAATACCACGCACGCTATTCAAAGGGTATATTGCTGGAGGGTAATACCACGCACGCTATACAAAGGGTATATTGCTGGAAGGAAATACCAAGTGCGCCATACAAAGGGTATATTGCTGGAGGGTAATACCACGCACGCTATACAAAGGGTATATTGTTGGAGGGAAATACCACGCACGCTACAGAAAGGGTATAATGCTGGAGGGAAATACCACGCACGCTATACAAAGGGTATATTGCTGGAGGGTAGTACCACGCACGCTATACAAAGGGTATATTTCTGGAGGGTAATACCACGCACGCTATACAAAGGGTATATTGCTGGAGGGTAATACCACGCACGCTATACAAAGGGTATATTGCTGGAGGGTAATACCACGCACGCTATAGAAAGGGCATAATGCTGGACGGAAATACCATGCACGCCATAAAAAGGGTATATTGCTGGAGGGTAATACCACGCACGCTATACAAAGGGTATATCGCTGGAGGGTAATACCACGCACGCTATAGAAAGGGTATAATGCTGGAGGGAAATACCATGCACGCCATACAAAGGGTATAATGCTGGAGGGTAATACCACGCACGCTATACAAAGGGTATATTGCTGGAGGGTAATACCACGCACGCTATACAAAGGGTATATTGCTGGAGGGTAATACCACGCACGCTATACAAAGGGTATATTGCTGGAGGGTAATACCACGCACGCTATACAAAGGGTATATTGCTGGAGGGTAATACCACGCACGCTATACAAAGGGTATATTGCTGGAGGGAAATACCACACACACGCTATACAAAGGGTATTTTGCTGGAGGTTAATACCACGCACGCTATACAAAGGGTATATTGCTGGAGGGTAATACCACGCACGCTATACAAAGAGTATATTGCTGGAGGGTAGTACCACGCACGCTATACAAAGGGTATATTGCTGGAGGGAAATGCCACGCACGCTATACAAAGGGTATATTGCTGGAGGGTAATACCACGCACGCTATACAAAGGGTAAATTGCTGGAGGGAAATAACACGCACACTATACAAAGGGTATATTGCTGGAGGGTAATACCACGCACGCTATTCAAAGGGTATATTGCTGGAGGGTAATACCACGCACGCTATACAAAGGGTATATTGCTGGAGGGAAATACCAAGTGCGCCATACAAAGGGTATATTGCTGGAGGGTAATACCACGCACGCTATACAAAGGGTATATTGCTGGAGGGAAATACCACGCACGCTATAGAAAGGGTATAATGCTGGAGGGAAATACCACGCACGCTATACAAAGGGTATATTGCTGGAGGGTAATACCACTCACGCTATACAAAGGGTATATTTCTGGAGGGTAATACCACGCACGCTATACAAAGGGTATATTGCAGGAGGGTAATACCACGCACGCTATACAAAGGGTATATTGCTGGAGGGTAATACCACGCACGCTATAGAAAGGGCATAATGCTGGAGGGAAATACCACGCACGCCATAAAAAGGGTATATTGCTGGAGGGTAATACCACGCACGCTATACAAAGGGTATATCGCTGGAGGGTAATACCACGCACGCTATAGAAAGGGTATAATGCAGGAGGGTAATACCACGCACGCTATACAAAGGGTATATTGCTGGAGGGTAATACCACACACGCTATACAAAGGGTATATTGCTGGAGGGAAATGCCACGCACGCTATACAAAGGGTATATTGCTGGAGGGAAATACCATGCACGCCATACAAAGGGTATAATGCTGGAGGGTAATACCACGCACGCTATTCAAAGGGTATAATGCAGGAGGTTAATACCACGCACGCTATACAAAGGGTATATTGCTGGAGGGTAATACCACGCACGCTATACAAAGGGTATATTGCTGGAGGGTAATACCATGCACGGTATACAAAGGGTATATTGCTGGAGGGAAATACCACACACCCGCTATACAAAGGGTATATTGCTGGAGGTTAATACCACGCACGCTATACAAAGGGTATATTGCTGGAGGGTAATACCACGCACGCTATACAAAGAGTATATTGCTGGAGGGTAGTACCACGCACGCTATACAAAGGGTATATTGCTGGAGGGAAATGCCACGCACGCTATACAAAGGGTATATTGCTGGAGGGTAATACCATGCACGCTATACAAAGGGTATATTGCTGGAGGGAAATACCACGCACGCTATACAAAGGGTATATTGCTGGAGGGAAATACCACGCACGCTATACAAAGGGTATATTGCTGGAGGGTAATACCACGCACGCTATACAAAGGGTATATTGCTGGAGGGAAATACCAAGTGCGCCATACAAAGGGTATATTGCTGGAGGGTAATACCACGCACGCTATACAAAGGGTATATTGCTGGAGGGAAATACCACGCACGCTATAGAAAGGGTATAATGCTGGAGGGAAATACCACGCACGCTATACAAAGGGTATATTGCTGGAGGGTAATACCACGCACGCTATACAAAGGGTATATTTCTGGAGGGTAATACCACGCACGCTATACAAAGGGTATATTGCTGGAGGGTAATACCACGCACGCTATACAAAGGGTATATTGCTGGAGGGTAATACCACGCACGCTATAGAAAGGGCATAATGCTGGAGGGAAATACCATGCACGCCATAAAAAGGGTATATTGCTGGAGGGTAATACCACGCACGCTATACAAAGGGTATATCGCTGGAGGGTAATACCACGCACGCCATAGAAAGGGTATAATGCTGGAGGGAAATACCATGCACGCCATACAAAGGGTATAATGCTGGAGGGTAATACCACGCACGCTATACAAAGGGTATATTGCTGGAGGGAAATGCCACGCACGCTATACATAGGGTATATTGCTGGAGGGTAATACCACGCACGCTATACAAAGGGTATATTGCTGGAGGGTAATTCCACGCACGCTATACAAAGGGTATATTGCTGGAGGGAAATACCACACACACGCTATACAAAGGGTATATTGCTGGAGGATAATACCACGCACGCTATACAAAGGGTATATTGCTGGAGGGTAATACCATGCACGCTATACAAAGAGTATATTGCTGGAGGGTAGTACCTCGCACGCTATACAAAGGGTATATTGCTGTAGGGAAATGCCACGCATGCTATACAAAGGGTATATTGCTGGAGGGTAATACCACGCACGCTATACAAAGGGTATATTGCTGGAGGGAAATACCACGCACGCTATACAAAGGGTATATTGCTGGAGGGTAATACCACGCACGCTATTCATAGGGTATATTGCTGGAGGGTAATACCACGCACGCTATACAAAGGGTATATTGCTGGAGGGAAATACCAAGTGCGCCATACAAAGGGTATATTGCTGGAGGGAAATACCACGCACGCTATAGAAAGGGTATAATGCTGGAGGGAAATACCACGCACGCTATACAAAGGGTATATTGCTGGAGGGTAATACCACGCACGCTATACAAAGGGTATATTTCTGGAGGCTAATACCACGCACGCTATACATAGGGTATTTTGCTCGAGGGTAATACCACGCACGCTATACAAAGGGTATATTGCTGGAGGGTAATACCACACACGCTATAGAAAGGGCATAATGCTGGAGGGAAATACCACGCACGCCATAAAAAGGGTATATCACTGGAGGGTAATACCACGCACGCTATACAAAGGGTATATCGCTGGAGGGTAATACCACGCACGCTATAGAAAGGGTATAATGCTGGAGGGAAATACCATGCACGCCATACAAAGGGTATAATGCTGGAGGGTAATACAACGCACGCTATTCAAAGGGTATAATGCTGGAGGGTAATACCACGCACGCTATACAAAGGGTATATTGCTGGAGGGTAATACCACGCACGCTATACAAAGGGTATATTGCTGGAGGGTAATACCACGCACGCTATACAAAGGGTATATTGCTGGAGGGAAATACCATGCACGCTATACAAAGGGTATATTGCTGGAGGGTAATACCACGCACGCTATACAAAGGGTATATTGCTGGAGGGAAATACCACCTACGCTATACAAAGGGTATATTGCTGGAGGGAAATGCCACGCACGCTATACAAAGGGTATATTGCTGGAGGGTAATACCACGCACGCTATACAAAGGGTATATTGCTGGAGGGTAATACCACGCACGCTATACAAAGGGTATATTGCTGGAGGGTAATACCACGCACGCTATACAAAGGGTATATTGCTGGAGGGAAATACCACACACACGCTATACAAAGGGTATATTGCTGGAGGTTAATACCACGCTCGCTATACAAAGGGTATATTGCTGGAGGGTAATACCACGCACGCTATACAAAGAGTATATTGCTGGAGGGTAGTACCACACACGCTATACAAAGGGTATATTGCTGGAGGGAAATGCCACGCACGCTATACAAAGGGTATATTGCTGAAGGGTAATACCACGCACGCTATACAAAGGGTATATTGCTGGAGGGAAATACCACGCACGCTATACAAAGGGTATATTGCTGGAGGGAAATACCACGCACGCTATACAAAGGGTATATTGCTGGAGGGAAATACCACGCACATGCTATAGAAAGGGTATAATGCTGGAGGGAAATACCACGCACGCTATACAAAGGGTATATTGCTGCAGGGTAATACCACGCACGCTATACAAAGGGTATATTTCTGGAGGGTAATACCACGCACGCTATACAAAGGGTATATTGCAGGAGGGTAATACCACGCACGCTATAAAAGGGTATATTGCTGGAGGGTAATACCACGCACGCTATAGAAAGGGCATAATGCTGGAGGGAAATACCACGCACGCCATAAAAAGGGTATATTGCTGGAGGGTAATACCACGCACGCTATACAAAGGGTATATCGCTTGAGGGTAATACCATGCACGCTATAGAAAGGGTATAATGCTGGAGGGAAATACCATGCACGCCATACAAAGGGTATAATGCTGGAGGGTAATACCACGCACGCTATTCAAAGGGTATAATGCAGGAGGGTAATACCACGCACGCTATACAAAGGGTATATTGCTGGAGGGTAATACCACGCACGCTATACAAAGGGTATATTGCTGGAGGGAAATGCCACGCACGCTATACAAAGGCTATATTGCTGGAGGGTAATACCACGCACGCTATACAAAGGGTATATTGCTGGAGGGTAATACCATGCACGCTATACAAAGGGTATATTGCTGGAGGGAAATACCACACACCCGCTATACAAAGGGTATATAGCTGGAGGTTAATACCACGCACGCTATACAAAGGGTATATTGCTGGAGGGTAATACCACGCACGCTATACAAAGAGTATATTGCTGGAGGGTAGTACCACGCACGCTATACAAAGGGTATATTGCTGGAGGGAAATGCCACGCACGCTATACAAAGGGTATATTGCTGGAGGGTAATACCACGCACGCTATACAAAGGGTATATTGCTGGAGGGAAATACCACGCACGCTATACAAAGGGTATATTGCTGGAGGGAAATACCACGCACGCTATACAAAGGGTATATTGCTGGAGGGTAATACCACGCACGCTATACAAAGGGTATATTGCTGGAGGGAAATACCAAGTGCGCCTTACAAAGGGTATATTGCTGGAGGGTAATACCACGCACGCTATACAAAGGGTATATTGCTGGAGGGTAATACCATGCACGCTATACAAAGAGTATTTTGCTGGAGGGTAGTACCTCGCACGCTATACAAAGGGTATATTGCTGTAGGGAAATGCCACGCACACTATACAAAGGGTATATTGCTGGAGGGTAATACCACGCACGCTATACAAAGGGTATATTGCTGGAGGGTAATACCACGCACGCTATACAAAGGGTATATTGCTGGAGGGTAATACCACGCACGCTATAGAAAGGGCATAATGCTGGAGGGAAATACCATGCACGCCATAAAAAGGGTATATTGCTGGAGTGTAATACCACGCACGCTATACAAAGGGTATATCGCTGGAGGGTAATACCACGCACGCCATAGAAAGGGTATAATGCTGGAGGGAAATACCATGCATGCCATACAAAGGGTATAATGCTGGAGGGTAATACCACGCACGCTATACAAAGGGTATATTGCTGGAGGGTAATACCATGCACGCTATACAAAGGGTATATTGCTGGAGGGTAATACCACGCACGCTATACAAAGGGTATATTGCTGGAGGGAAATACCACGCACGCTATACAAAGGGTATATTGCTGGAGGGAAATGCCACGCACGCTATACATAGGGTATATTGCTGGAGGGTAATACCACGCACGCTATACAAAGGGTATATTGCTGGAGGGTAATTCCACGCACGCTATACAAAGGGTATATTGCTGGAGGGAAATACCACACACACGCTATACAAAGGGTATATTGCTGGAGGATAATACCACGCACGCTATACAAAGGGTATATTGCTGGAGGGTAATACCATGCACGCTATACAAAGAGTATATTGCTGGAGGGTAGTACCTCGCACGCTATACAAAGGGTATATTGCTGTAGGGAAATGCCACGCACACTATACAAAGGGTATATTGCTGGAGGGTAATACCACGCACGCTATACAAAGGGTATATTGCTGGAGGGAAATACCACGCACGCTATACAAAGGGTATATTGCTGGAGGGTAATACCACGCACGCTATTCATAGGGTATATTGCTGGAGGGTAATACCACGCACGCTATACAAAGGGTATATTGCTGGAGGGAAATACCAAGTGCGCCATACAAAGGGTATATTGCTGGAGGGTAATACCACGCACGCTATACAAAGGGTATATTGCTGGAGGGAAATACCACGCACGCTATAGAAAGGGTATAATGCTGGAGGGAAATACCACGCACGCTATACAAAGGGTATATTGCTGGAGGGTAATACCACGCACGCTATACAAAGGGTATATTTCTGGAGGGTAATACCACGCACGCTATACAAAGGGTATATTGCTGGAGGGTAATACCACGCACGCTATACAAAGGGTATATTGCTGGAGGGTAATACCACACACGCTATAGAAAGGGCATAATGCTGGAGGGAAATACCACGCACGCCATAAAAAGGGTCTATCGCTGGAGGGTAATACCACGCACGCTATACAAAGGGTATATCGCTGGAGGGTAATACCACGCACGCTATAGAAAGGGTATAATGCTGGAGGGAAATACCATGCAAGCCATACAAAGGGTATAATGCTGGAGGGTAATACCACGCACGCTATTCAAAGGGTATAATGCTGGAGGGTAATACCACGCACGCTATACAAAGGGTATATTGCTGGAGGGTAATACCACGCACGCTATACAAAGGGTATATTGCTGGAGGGTAATACCACGCACGCTATACAAAGGGTATATTGCTGGAGGGAAATACCATGCACGCTATACAAAGGGTATATTGCTGGAGGGTAATACCACGCACGCTATACAAAGGGTATATTGCTGGAGGGAAATACCACCTACGCTATACAAAGGGTATATTGCTGGAGGGAAATGCCATGCACGCTATACAAAGGGTATATTGCTGGAGGGTAATACCACGCACGCTATACAAAGGGTATATTGCTGGAGGGTAATACCACGCACGCTATACAAAGGGTATATTGCTGGAGGGTAATACCACGCACGCTATACAAAGGGTATATTGCTGGAGGGAAATACCACACACACGCTATACAAAGGGTATATTGCTGGAGGTTAATACCACGCTCGCTATACAAAGGGTATATTGCTGGAGGGTAATACCACGCACGCTATACAAAGAGTATATTGCTGGAGGGTAGTACCACACACGCTATACAAAGGGTATATTGCTGGAGGGAAATGCCACGCACGCTATACAAAGGGTATATTGCTGAAGGGTAATACCACGCACGCTATACAAAGGGTATATTGCTGGAGGGACTTACCACGCACGCTATACAAAGGGTATATTGCTGGAGGGAAATACCTCGCACGCTATACAAAGGGTATATTGCTGGAGGGAAATACCACGCACATGCTATACAAAGGGTATAATGCTGGAGGGAAATACCACGCACGCTATACAAAGGGTATATTGCTGGAGGGTAATACCACGTACGCTATACAAAGGGTATATTGCTGGAGGGAAATACCACGCACGCTATACAAAGGGTATAATGCTGGAGGGAAATTCCACGCGCGCTATACGAAGGGTATATTGCTGGAGGGAAATACCACGCACACTATACAAATGGTATATTGCTGGAGGGAAATACCACGCACGCTATACAAAGGGTATATTGCTGGAGGGTACTACCACGCACGCTATACAAAGGGTATATTGCTGGAGGGAAATACCACGCACACTATACAAAGGGTATATTGCTGGAGGGAAATACCACGCATGCTATACAAAGGGTATAATGCTGGAGTGAAATACCACGTACGCTATACAAAGGGTATAATGCTGGAGGGAAATACCACGCACGCTATACAAAGGGTATATTGCTGGAGGGAAATACCACGCACACTATACAAAGGGTATATTACTGGAGGGAAATACCACGCACGCTATACAAAGGGTATATTACTGGAGGGAAATACCATGCACGCTATACAAAGGGTATATAACTGGAGGGAAATACCACGCACGCTATACAAAGGGTATATTGCTGGAGGGAAATACCACGCACGCTATACAAAGGGTATATTACTGGAGGGAAATACCACGCACGCTATACAAAGGGTATATTGCTGGAGGGTAATACCATGCACGCTATACAAAGGGTATAATACTGGAGTGTAATACCACGCATGCTATACAAAGGGTATAATGCTGGAGGGAAATACCACACACATGCTATACAAAGGGTATATTACTGGAGGGAAATACCACGCATGCTATACAAAGGGTATATTGCTGGAGGGTAACACCACGCACGCTATACAAAGGGTATATTGCTGGAGGGAAATACCACGCATGCTATACAAAGGGTATATTGCTGGAGGGAAATACCATGCACGCTATACAAAGGGTATATTGCAGGAGGGTAATACCACGCACGCTATACAAAGGGTATATTGCTGGAGGGTAATACCACGCACGCTATACAAAGGGTATATTGCTGGAGGGTAATACCACGCACGCTATTCAAAGGGTATATTGCTGGAGGGTAATACCACGCACGCTATACAAAGGGTATATTGCTGGAGGGAAATACCAAGTGCGCCATACAAAGGGTATATTGCTGGAGGGTAATACCACGCACGCTATACAAAGGGTATATTGTTGGAGGGAAATACCACGCACGCTATAGAAAGGGTATAATGCTGGAGGGAAATACCACGCACGCTATACAAAGGGTATATTGCTGGAGGGTAGTACCACGCACGCTATACAAAGGGTATATTTCTGGAGGGTAATACCACGCACGCTATACAAAGGGTATATTGCTGGAGGGTAATACCACGCACGCTATACAAAGGGTATATTGCTGGAGGGTAATACCACGCACGCTATAGAAAGGGCATAATGCTGGACGGAAATACCATGCACGCCATAAAAAGGGTATATTGCTGGAGGGTAATACCACGCACGCTATACAAAGGGTATATCGCTGGAGGGTAATACCACGCACGCTATAGAAAGGGTATAATGCTGGAGGGAAATACCATGCACGCCATACAAAGGGTATAATGCTGGAGGGTAATACCACGCACGCTATAGAAAGGGTATAATGCTGGAGGGAAATACCATGCACACCATACAAAGGGTATAATGCTGGAGGGTAATACCACGCACGTTATACAAAGGGTATATTGCTGGAGGGTAATACCACGCATGCTATACAAAGGGTATATTGCTGGAGGGTAATACCACGCACGCTATACAAAGGGTATATTGCTGGAGGGTAATACCACGCACGCTATACAAAGGGTATATAGCTGGAGGGAAATACCACGCATTCTATACAAATGGTATATTGCTGGAGGGAAATGCCACGCACGCTATACAAAGGGTATATTGCTGGAGGGTAATACCACGCACGCTATACAAAGGGTATATTGCTGGAGGGTAATACCACGCACGCTATACAAAGGGTATATTGCTGGAGGGAAATACCACACACACGCTATACAAAGGGTATATTGCTGGAGGTTAATACCACGCACGCTATACAAAGGGTATATTGCTGGAGGGTAATACCACGCACGCTATACAAAGAGTATATTGCTGGAGGGTAGTACCACGCACGCTATACAAAGGGTATATTGCTGGAGGGAAATGCCACGCACGCTATACAAAGGGTATATTGCTGGAGGGAAATACCACGCACGCTATACAAAGGGTATATTGCTGGAGGGTAATACCACGCACGCTATACAAAGGGTATATTGCTGGAGGGTAATACCACGCACGCTATACAAAGGGTATATTTCTGGAGGGTAATACCACGCACGCTATACAAAGGGTATACTGCAGGAGGGTAATACCACGCACGCTATACAAAGGGTATATTGCTGGAGGGTAATACCACGCACGCTATAGAAAGGGCATAATGCTGGAGGGAAATACCACGCACGCCATAAAAAGGGTATATTGCTGGAGGGTAATACCACGCACGCTATACAAAGGGTATATCGCTGGAGGGTAATACCACGCACGCTATAGAAAGGGTATAATGCTGGAGGGAAATACCATGCACGCCATACAAAGGGTATAATGCTGGAGGGTAATACCACGCACGCTATTCAAAGGGTATAATGCAGGAGGGTAATACCACGCACGCTATACAAAGGGTATATTGCTGGAGGGTTATACCACGCACGCTATACAAAGGGTATATTGCTGGAGGGAAATGCCACGCACGCTATACAAAGGGTATATTGCTGGAGGGTAATACCACGCACGCTATACAAAGGGTATATTGCTGGAGGGTAATACCATGCTCGCTATACAAAGGGTATATTGCTGGAGGGAAATACCACACACCCGCTATACAAAGGGTATATTGCTGGAGGTTAATACCACGCACGCTATACAAAGGGTATATTGCTGGAGGGTAATACCACGCACGCTATACAAAGAGTATATTGCTGGAGGGTAATACCACGCACGCTATACAAAGGGTATATTGCTGGAGGGTAATACCACGCACGCTATACAAAGGGTATATTGCTGGAGGGTAATACCACGCACGCTATAGAAAGGGCATAATGCTGGACGGAAATACCATGCACGCCATAAAAAGGGTATATTGCTGGAGGGTAATACCACGCACGCTATACAAAGGGTATATCGCTGGAGGGTAATACCACGCACGCTATAGAAAGGGTATAATGCTGGAGGGAAATACCATGCACGCCATACAAAGGGTATAATGCTGGAGGGTAATACCACGCACGCTATACAAAGGGTATATTGCTGGAGGGTAATACCACGCATGCTATACAAAGGGTATATTGCTGGAGGGTAATACCACGCACGCTATACAAAGGGTATATTGCTGGAGGGTAATACCACGCACGCTATACAAAGGGTATATTGCTGGAGGGAAATACCACGCATTCTATACAAATGGTATATTGCTGGAGGGAAATGCCACGCACGCTATACAAAGGGTATATTGCTGGAGGGTAATACCACGCACGCTATACAAAGGGTATATTGCTGGAGGGAAATGCCACGCACGCTATACAAAGGGTATATTGCTGGAGGGAAATACCACACACACGCTATACAAAGGGTATATTGCTGGAGGTTAATACCACGCACGCTATACAAAGGGTATATTGCTGGAGGGTAATACCACGCACGCTATACAAAGAGTATATTGCTGGAGGGTAGTACCACGCACGCTATACAAAGGGTATATTGCTGGAGGGAAATGCCACGCACGCTATACAAAGGGTATATTGCTGGAGGGAAATACCACGCACGCTATACAAAGGGTATATTGCTGGAGGGTAATACCACGCACGCTATACAAAGGGTATATTGCTGGAGGGTAATACCACGCATGCTATACAAAGGGTATATTTCTGGAGGGTAATACCACGCACGCTATACAAAGGGTATATTGCAGGAGGGTAATACCACGCACGCTATACAAAGGGTATATTGCTGGAGGGTAATACCACGCACGCTATAGAAAGGGCATAATGCTGGAGGGAAATACCACCCACGCCATAAAAAGGGTATATTGCTGGAGGGTAATACCACGCACGCTATACAAAGGGTATATCGCTGGAGGGTAATACCACGCACGCTATAGAAAGGGTATAATGCTGGAGGGAAATACCATGCACGCCATACAAAGGGTATAATGCTGGAGGGTAATACCACGCACGCTATTCAAAGGGTATAATGCAGGAGGGTAATACCACGCACGCTATACAAAGGGTATATTGCTGGAGGGTTATACCACGCACGCTATACAAAGGGTATATTGCTGGAGGGAAATGCCACGCACGCTATACAAAGGGTATATTGCTGGAGGGTAATACCACGCACGCTATACAAAGGGTATATTGCTGGAGGGTAATACCATGCTCGCTATACAAAGGGTATATTGCTGGAGGGAAATACCACACACCCGCTATACAAAGGGTATATTGCTGGAGGTTAATACCACGCACGCTATACAAAGGGTATATTGCTGGAGGGTAATACCACGCACGCTATACAAAGAGTATATTGCTGGAGGGAAGTACCACGCACGCTATACAAAGGGTATATTGCTGGAGGGAAATGCCAAGCACGCTATACAAAGGGTATATTGCTGGAGGGTAATACCACGCACGCTATACAAAGGGTATATTGCTGGAGGGAAATACCACACACGCTATACAAAGGGTATATTGCTGGAGGGAAATACCACGCACGCTATACAAAGGGTATATTGCTGGAGGGTAATACCACGCACGCTATACAAAGGGTATATTGCTGGAGGGAAATACCAAGTGCGCCATACAAAGGGTATATTGCTGGAGGGTAATACCACGCACGCTATACAAAGGGTATATTGCTGGAGGGAAATACCACGCACGCTATAGAAAGGGTATAATGCTGGAGGGAAATACCACGCACGCTATACAAAGGGTATATTGCTGGAGGGTAATACCACGCACGCTATACAAAGGGTATATTTCTGGAGGGTAATACCACGCACGCTATACAAAGGGTATATTGCTGGAGGGTAATACCACGCACGCTATACAAAGGGTATATTGCTGGAGGGTAATACCACGCACGCTATAGAAAGGGCATAATGCTGGAGGGAAATACCATGCACGCCATAAAAAGGGTATATTGCTGGAGGGTAATACCACGCACGCTATACAAAGGGTATATCGCTGGAGGGTAATACCACGCACGCCATAGAAAGGGTATATTGCTGGAGGGAAATACCACGCACGCTATACAAAGGGTATATTGCTGGAGGGAAATACCACGCACATGCTATACAAAGGGTATAATGCTGGAGGGAAATACCACGCACGCTATACAAAGGGTATATTGCTGGAGGGTAATACCACGTACGCTATACAAATGGTATATTGCTGGAGGGAAATACCACGCACGCTATACAAAGGGTATAATGCTGGAGGGAAATTCCACGCGCGCTATACGAAGGGTATATTGCTGGAGGGAAATACCACGCACACTATACAAATGGTATATTGCTGGAGGGAAATACCACGCACGCTATACAAAGGGTATATTGCTGGAGGGTACTACCACGCACGCTATACAAAGGGTATATTGCTGGAGGGAAATACCACGCACACTATACAAAGG